>JALHLI010000012.1:1458553-2058553 GCA_023349425.1 Anthopleura sola | reverse complement strand
TTAGCTCAACACGACTCGATGCATCGTGTTATGATCAAATTTCGAACTTCATGATTTTTATGGAGCTGGGCATTTATTATTGATAGAATACCGTCCACGCTGTTGGAAATGATTTATTCTTGTAGATTTAAAGTTTGTTTGTGTTCTGTTCCTGTCATCAGTTGATGTGTCGAGGTTCGTACCGTTTGAGATCTTAGGATTATAACCTAATTAGCATATATTTTGCATAATTTTAACCTTTCATATCTGAATCACAAATTGTTTATAAATAAACGTTATTTAAATAATACTGTCTGATCCATAAAAGTTGCAGTCCTTTAAGATACCTTAGTTGTTGATTGAAACCATTTTTCATTAGGATCATAGTTTATTATAGAAATTCAATGCTTGAATGCTTCTTTAAACATTCATTCCTAAAGAATATCAGATCAAGAATAATAATCTTGATAAAAAGCACTTTCTAGATATCCTTCCTCAAAATATATAGCCTGTCATTAAAGCTGATATACAGGATATATGAAAATATCAATATTTCTTATTGTACCAAAATATTGTACATAATTTATTTTCCATTTGACTTTATCTGTAGTATTAATTTGCATCATAATTATTTTTTGTATATGTTTAAAAATTCTATTGTGAACTTTGAGGTTGTAGTTGTTAAATTTGAGGTTTGCTTAGTGAGAAGTTTTGGTATAAGCTGCAAAAGTTTGTAGTTAGTAAATTATATTTTTCAGTCTTTATGTTGTATGCTTTACCTATCTATATTAATGATTATTCAAATTTTGATCTGTTTTGTTTAGAAGATGTAGAGAATGATGAAAGGCCAAGTAAGAGGTTGAAGCCGATGGATTATAAGGGGTGAGTATATTATGTCTTTGTTAAAAACTATACATAAGATCTAATTTATACAGTCATTGTCAAAAAGGTTGTCGTGTGAAAAAAGACTTGATAACCAAAAGTATAACATTTGTTATGTTTATTTGTTTTAAACGATATAAATTCTGGTTTCAAACTCTATAATGAGTAACAATGAACAGAGAATAATAATAATGAACTCTACTTATACAATAATAAATTATTAAGCATTGCTGGTATTAAGCATTTAGAACGAGTGTATTAGGTATCGCATGACATTTTTTTTGGTCTAAATATCTTTTTTGATGGACAACTTTAATGACATTGACTGTATAGACCATGTTCCTCATGTATTAAGGGCCGTTGAGTTCCTTATACTGGAATTATATTCATTCTCTAGCTGCTAGAAAAATAATATTCATAGTTCATATGGATTTTAGAGATCAGAGCTAGATATGCTTGTAACGGAACAATAAAGAACTTATGAATATGTTGTTCTGGTCGAGTGCCCAAAAATAGAACTTTCTGCCTCAGGGCTGTACGGTAACAATCAGACAAGTTTCAGGATTCTTTTGTTGCTTCTGAGCCTTGTTTTTGTTATCACAGTCAGTAACCACTCTATCCAAACTTTAATTGATTCTAAGCTATTCATAACTTAGGGCCATGCGAGTCTCGTTATACTCTGGTTTTAAATTTTATGTCCTTTGGGATACCTGTGTGCTGATAATTTAGTCACAATATCAAATTTATAATTATTATCAGCACTAAAAATAATGGCTGGACATGGTGATCGGCCATTGAAGCGAACCAGTTGATCAAAATATGACCAGTCAAGGTGACCTGTCAAGAAGACCAGCCTGAGAGGCATTTGGTTGGACATTGTCCATTGAGTAGCCATTATTTTTTAGCCCTGACTATTTCATATTGTTTATCATATTTCATTATTTATATTATTCTTGTCTGTTTTTAATACAGGGGTCTCAATGCTATAATGGCTGATGAATGGAAATGTATGTATGAAAAACTGCTATTGTTTTTTACTTCGTGTTCCTTAGCAGACATTTTTCTGTGTTATATTGGGTGAGGGTCTTTCATAAAGACATCCAAGAGATATTCTGTTCTTTCTTTTCTCGGATGGTGGAGGTGGATTATTTACAGTAATCATAACTAGTTCTGAAGAGTGATTCAAATCTATTAAGTTTATATTATTATACTACTTTTTTTTGTTATTAGAATTGTATACAGTGCGTAGTATACTCAAGCTAGAGTTATTTATAATTATTCTTGCATATTTTTCTAATGTGGTATATCTTCTTTAGCTTCTTCACGTCCTCCATCACCGGTTCCTTTCTTGTCTCCTGATGGTCGTATCACTAAGCCAGCTGAGGTAAGTAACCTCATATTTTAATGTCGGTCCAATTTGATCCCCTAAATATCTCTTAACACAAAATACTTTTATCAGAAGTCAACCACCACATTTTCAAGAGATTTTTCACCCTGCCTTGTTATATGTATAGCTTCCTGTCCTTCCTAAATAGGGAAATTTCTTGCTGAAACATTTATTCTATTCATAATGCTTGTAATAATATACACGGTGGAATCTTAGTAATAAACATCACGTAATAGATGTTAACAAGCATTTTCACATGGGTTGGGCTATGGTTACACTGGAATTGATATTTTATCCCATACAAAATTTGACTGGACATGAATGTGAGCATGATAAATTAGTTTAATTATTTTTTTTTTTTACTTTTTCATAACTTTCATCCTGGGGAGTCTATTCTTAATAGCATAAAACAGCCTGATACCAAGCATAATATCAAAAATTCAATCTCATGCAATGCCAGTATTTCCTGGTTCTATCCTATTAAGTTTGTCATGTCATTTCATGATCTAGCTTTTTCCTTTAAAACTAAAACCAAAAGAGGTCAGTTTCCTACATAGACATCGTCACTAAGTACCTAAAACCTGATGTCTGTTGCTCATAATTATAATATACAATACCATTAATGGTTTACCTTTGATAATCTGGTTAAGTAATTAAGCACCAAGTAATCTTGTTATAAGAAGAAATATTAAGGTTGTTATTCCTTTAAAATTTCTAGTTAGTTTTACACATCACAGAAGTAGATTGTTATTATAGGCAAAAATTTGGACCACCCTTAGCATTATTGTTGTAGCTTTTTTTTCTATATAAAATTTATCATATTGCTTATCAGTTGAGTATTATTTTTATGAGGACGATAATAGACAGGAAGGATGTTTGCCACATTGATATCGTGATGTCTGTGCCTTTCACTATATTTCAGAGGGGTTTTATACTTACATGGCCGTCTGAGGAAATTACCAGAAACCTGTAAATGGCCTTTAAAATAGATTTATGAAAAAAAAAAAAAAATGCTAGTATGTTCAAAATGCAAAAGCTGTTTTTTTTGGAGATCAGTTTTGTTGTTTTACCATTCTATTATTAGATTGATATAAATGGTTATTATCCCATTTGATTGCAATCTTAATTTGATAACCTGGAATTACTCATCAATAAAAAGCTACTGTAATAAAATATTCTAGAATCTCAAAGAAATTTTATCTTTATTATTTATCGTACAGTTTTTTTGTATTATTAACCTTTTCAGTTTTGATTTTGAACTGTTGCAAATTGCTTGAGACAAAAAAGTTCAAATTATAACCTTTTGGCTTAAGAATATTAATGCATGTTGTTGTTGAAAATTATTAAAATATCTTACATTATATTTCGTTAATAAATATTGTTAATAATTTACAAATAAATTATTAGAAATTGTTGGAACAATAATTATTAACCACACCTCAGGATCAAAAGCCATTTGCAGAAAATTCCATTTCCAAATTTATGTCCTTGCGTCTCAGGTGTCAACACATAGCTAGGGTCATTTGCATGTCTGAATCACAAGATCCAGACGGAATCCTAACCCAGGCGTTTTACTGGAATACATTTATCACCATACCATTCAAGCGAGTTTGTGCTTACTGCAGAAATTAGAAGTGAAGATACTGGATGATATTTTCACTGATTATGGTAAAACAACGTTTATGTTTCTAGTAAATGTGATTTCTAGACATTCGATGATGTGTGAACTGTATAAATTATTTAGAAAAGCAGTGAAAGTCCTCAATGCTAACCTTGTGTCTTTAGGCAGAAAACGTACACTTCTATACATGTATGGTATAATATTATTTCATATTTAGGTTTTTAGTGATATTATATTCATTATACTTCTTTGCTAAGATTTTCTGTAAGATTGAAATATTTTTATGAGAATTTTTCATGATGTAGGCAGGTTTCTGTTTGGTGTGACTTCTCAAGCCCACATCTGCCTTAAACTTCCTGTGAATATATTCAAATCCAATTTCAAAATTTAGTGAACGAATCCTTCTTCCATTTAGCTTTTATTTGAAATCTATTTGATGATGTATTTTGAATATCAGGTAAAAATGGGCTTGTATAGATTGGTGTGTGTTAAAATGACATTTCTCAGAATATTGCTTCAATGTTCACATTATAAAGTCAGTCATCTAAATAGGATTCATGAAATGCTGTCAAATGATGCTTTCTTTTTGTCATATGACAATTTTTTATTTGCTGACAAGAAAAGTAATCCAAAAAGAACAGGTTTTCATCCATATAAAGGTGCTTAATTTTTACCATGTCTCACAATTAGCGAACTTAATTTCAATTTATTTACACCAAATGTAATCAAACTTCATAAAAACAAAGTTTTATTTTATGAAGTCTTAAATTCAAGTTAATAATAATTAATAATAATAATAATAACTTATTACTTTGCAAATCTGCATGTGAATTAGATCAAAATTTATGCCCCAAGTTACGTTTAATATATAATATACTTTTTAGTTAATTATTCCTTCCTAATTTTCTAATATTAATTTCCTATGCATTCCTTACTTTGCTTTAAAATATAGTTTAAAAATAAAATTTCCATTGATATTTTTGGTCATAGTTTGAATCAAATCCCTCATATTGTTTTGCTATTTTGCTTGACTATTATATTGTTCTTTCTAATAAAATAATAAAGTCTGTGTTGATACTTGATCTAGACTTCACCTGGCATAAATAAGGTCTAGGAAAAAAACAACACTGTGCCTAATAGAATATCTAACATTCTTTAAGCTAAAAAAATATTCCTTATCTTGTACAATATTATTTCAGCCAACTTCTTTTTCCTTGCACCAATGTAACATATATATTAAAGTAACCCATGAAAAATTGTATTTTTCTATGCTTTTCATTTGATGTTTTATGGCCATAATTATTATGTATAATATTCTTTAAATTTTTCTGACAGATTTTTCGTACCGATCTGATCAGTGCAATGAAGTTACCGGACACTCAAATCTTAAATCCTGAAAACTATATGACGATTGTTGACCCATGGCGACAAGAATGGGAGAGAGGAGTTCAGGTAAATTTTTATCACAATTAAAAAATTGAACTGAACATGAAGATTTGAGAATTGAATACTTGGGTATTGTCGCTGTGTGTGGGAGTGAAGTGTACTTTGGGAATTAATTTGAAAATGACAATGTTTGCCTTTGGGGAAAGGAAGCAATTTGGAGTATCGCTGAACAGAGAAAAAAAATAGGAAAATTGAATGGAAGAAAGATGTTATATTTTGATTTTAAGGTAATATGTTGGTTGAAATCTTCCTCTGTTGACCTTCGTTACATAATTGTACTTAAAATATAATAAAGCATCTGATTTATTTACTTAGGTACCAGTTCATCCAGAGGGACTTTCCCAGCCATCTTTTAGGTAAATCATTATTTCTGTTGAATTTTGAACATCTTTTGTTGTCTGAACAAATCCAGTTATCTCAGTAAATTATGCTTCAATGACATATTGCAAATATTATAGCAATTTCACATGCTTTAATGACTGACTTCAAAAACAAATTAAAGAATATTTGACTGTCAGCTCAGCTATGACAACAACCTTTCTGAACTAAGAAATTTTTTTATGGTTGCCATTTTTCTGACATGTTTTTGTTTCTTTCTACACAGCAATGTAGAGACTCCCAAGAAGACATCAACATTTAAACTGTAAGTATCTAGATATAAATTACTGTAAAATCCTGGTAAGAAGCCCTGAGTGTAAGCTCTGGTGGTTGGGGACATGTGTTACCAGGATTTTCACTATTTTAAAGCAAGCCTTAAGTCACTGTAAGTCATTGACACTTCATTTATCTTAGCACTTCTCTATGTAGAAAGGAATATCCACAGATATATGTTTTTAGCGTGTTGATTGTGAATGAACTACCTTCTCTCTTCACAGCTCAGGGAAGTTATTGAACTCTGAAGATAAAAGAAAAGGGAAATCTCCTTGTAATTATGATTTAAGTCGTATAGACGTAGAATGGTTATATAATCTCAACAAGTCAAGAAGGAACAAAGGTAAGCTACCTAATATTTATTATAAAATAAATTACCAGTGAAAATTTCTTTTCACTCGATATTTGTAATTCTCAACTTGCATTTAGCCAATTATTTTGTGGGAATTTCGAACCCTGAAACTAAGATCACATATGTTGCACAACTTGGGGTTTAACTTGTGACCCTAGCAACCACAATAGTGAGTTGTAAACCTCCAGTACCACCCACAGACTGTGACGTCATAGCACACCATATTGTGACCCTCCACCTCATACAAATTCTTCTCTCTTATTTTCCCACACAGGACGTCTAGAGCTTGAAGAAGCAGCCTTAGAAAAAGCAGTATCATATATGGAGGATAAATGTTACGAGAATATGGGTTATGCTATAGCTACCCAGAAGGGACTTAGTATTGAATATGATGAGAGTGTATGCTGTGAAGTCTGCCAATCGGTGAGTACTTTTCCTTTATCCAGAAACAACTCTTTTCTAGTCTTGTATTTTCCAATCTTCTAAGGCTCCCACTTTTTAGGGTGCTCCCAATTTTGATTGTCATTTGTCAATTCATTTTCAGCCTGACAGTGAAGAGGGTAACGAGATGGTATTCTGTGATTCATGTGATATCTGTGTGCACCAGGCTTGTTATGGCATTCAACACATTCCATCAGGTAGCTGGCTATGTCGGCCTTGTAGGAAGAATGTCTCTAAACCTGCTTGTCAGTTGTGCCCTAATCCTGGTGGCGCCATGAAACCAACAAAGTAAGTTGACCAATAACAAACTTGACTGCATTATACAATTTAAAAGTCAGATAGTACTGAAGCCAGTGGGAGGGAGGGGTGGTGTAAAGTTAGTTGACCAATAACAAACTTGACTGCATTATACAATTTAAAAGTCAGATAGTACTGAAGCCGGTGGGAGGGAGGAGTGGTGCCATAATACCCCTTCACAAGTTGCTTTGTTTGACCAGCCAATCCATCTCTGGTTGGCACATGAATGACAAAGGCTGACAACACATGAAAAATGGCTATTGCATTGAGACAAATAATCCACCATCTTTTCTTGATTGACAGGAAAGGAAAGAATTGGATTCATGTCAGCTGTGCTCTATGGGTACCAGAAGTTGGCTTTGGTACTGTCGAAAAAATGGAACCAATCGTAAAACTTGAAAATATTCCTGTAAGTAAATATTATCCAAGGAGCCTGATGCTGATCATTGTGAGGTCCTGCAACTAGAAGGTTACAGTGATGTCTTATGTGTGAATTTGTTTTCGTTATACAGGCCAAGAGGTGGAATCTAGTGTGTTTCCTGTGTAGGGAGAAACAAGGAGCTTGTATTCAGTGTACGGTATGTAGTCACTTGTATATCATCGTCATCATGTGATAATGATGATTTATTATTTATATAGCGCCCTTTCTATATGGATATAATCAAAGGCGCTTTACAATCATAAGAGGTGGTTAGTATAAGGTGTAGACACTGAGGGTGGTCACTGCCAGGGTTTCTTTACATGTCTGTGAACATCATTAAGTAACAAACCATAGCAGTGTCGGAAATGAAGTTAGGCGCCATTAGCGGAAGTGACGTAGCGTGAGAGAAGCTAGCGAAAAGGAGAGAAGAGAGAATTCTTGTTTTTAGGAACAACAACAGCAGCAACAACAATAGAATGACATGGATTAATGTCGAAGATTAATATTTTTTTTAACATTCTATTTTAGGTAAAAACCTGCATGACTGCATTCCACGTGACCTGTGGATTCCAACATGGTCTTGAAATGAAAACAATCCTGGATGACTCCGCTGTCGATGGTGTTCGGCATTTAGTAAGTGTGATTAGTGCGCAACACTGTGTGTAGAGCTTTAAACCAGTTTTCGTATGATGATAAAAATCTCACGGCACGGATCGCGCCTTGCAATGACCGTGTCAGTATCATGCCATGTATAGAAACATTCGACATTCGGTGCTGTGTCTGCGCCGCGCCGTAACCGTGCCGTGACTTTTGACACTCATACGAAATCTGCTCTATGTACTCCATAGCAGAATGATGCCTGACAAAGTAAAGCTTCAGAAATATTAAAACAAATACTTTGCTTGTTTGCAGTGTTATTGTAGCAAACATGGGTATAAAAACAAGTCTCCACCAAGGTCACCAGAAAAAGCCAAGCAAGACGCCGAAGAAGCTGAAAATCTTAGACAAAAACGGTAAGATCAACCTTGCATGTCACCATGATTGCCCCGCATTACCCGTTAAAACGTTACTTTTTGAAAATTCAGGTTAAAACAGATGGAGACGGAGTTCTATAAGTATGTTGATGTAGCAGAAGCTGCCAAGGATTTGAACATCCCCAAGGAGCTGGCTGCTCACATACATGCATTCTGGACCCTCAAGAGAAAGGTTGGTATTAGAATGACTTTAAATCAATGAAGATTGAATTCCTCTCCTAGGCTGTAAGCATCAGTGTCCTCTATGAATTAACAAGGCCAAAGCGCAGAGATCAAAACTAATTGGTTTTTGTGCTCGTGTCTCAGTGATTAACTTATCTCTATCTCACACGTAATAACTAGGCTTATATCAAGCTAGCATTAAGGCGAGGACACACGGTGCAACATTGCGGCAATATCGCAGACAATTTTGCTGAAGTAGGATCGTTTTCTACTTCAGCAACACTTGCGCGCAATAAATTGCGTCGTGTGACATTGCTCTGTTAAACGCCTTGGTTGACGTCCACCAAAACCTGCTTTGTCTTTACGACGGGTCTCAGAGACTTCGTATATCACCTTTTATTGATTGATTCACAAATCTTTTGTTATGTCACAGGCTCGTGATGATCTTCCCTTGCTTCCTCCGTCGTTAGAACAGCAAGAAAAACTGTGCGGAAAACAGGTCAGTATACTTGTCTGTCAAGCATGCGCGGTCAAGATTGGGGGATGTGTGGTAGTTAATAGGGACGAAGGGAGTACCTCAAATTTACTTTCTTTCTCTCTGACCCAAATGTTTTACGAGAAGGAAGAGAGAAAAAAATCTCAATTCCACATGTTGTAAGACTAATGGGAAATTGTTTTTTGAATTCCAGGGCATGGCAAGTCGTAGTCTACAAATACAAATCGAAGAACTTATGAAAATGCGCTGTGACCTTGAAAGGGTAAGTGATCTGCGTAAGTGATAAAAACCAGCGCGTTATTTTCTGAGAGTAAATGGCTTGAACTCAGGAGTGGCAGTAGAGTCTCTTGTGACAGGCGCGCGTCGAGTAGCTTTGCACTCTGCATCGCTCAGTTTTAAGTAACATCGATTCTTAAACCTTTTTTCTCCCTGCAGCTTCGAAACCTCTGTTACATGGTCAGCAAACGAGAAAAAATGCGGCGTGAATTATTTCGTGCACGGGAACAAGTATTCTGGAAAGCGCACGAAGTGATGACCGACGATACCATCGATATAGATGAGAACGATCTCAGATGGGTACGGGAAGCCTGTGGTAAAAACTACACTGGCGATGGTAGCGAACCAGCTAGAGGCCCTGTCGCAGAAGGTAGCTTAGAATCGGTGTCATCTTCCAGTGCGCAGTCAAGTAACAGCGGCCAAACGAGTGGTGAGGAAATTACCGCAGAAATGAGTCAAAGTAACGAACCTAGTGAATGTTCCGAAGGGGATGTACGAGGCGGGTACGACTCCTCGGATTCGGAAGATTCACCTCAGATCAAAACCCGGCGCCGTTTAAGGGGGATTTCTTCGCACAAATCCAGAAAGGACGTGGATAATCGTTTGAAGTCGGATAACCAAGATTCTCGAGGGGTTAATAAATCAGGGGGTGCTAAAGAAGCAGTAGACTCCGAATCTAAAGCAGACGAGGAAGACGACAGGAAAGAGGAGTGTGACACGCCCAAAAGATCGACGAGGTCTCAAAGTCAAGGTGATATTTCTTTGGAACAGACTATCGCAGTCGTTTCTACCGATGAAAGCAAAGTAGCGAAAGAAAAACTGGATGAAAGTGAATCAACAAAAGTTACGACGCGAAGGCATCAACGTTCAACATCCAAACAGGTTACTGACGACAGGGGTGATGTTAAGCCGGAGGAGGCCAATAGGATAGGGCTTACAAGACCACGAACCCGAGGACAAACATCTGACTCTACTTCTGAAGAGACTGAATCAACGAGAGTAGAGTTAGTATTACCACCAAGCCCTGCGCGCTCCTTGCGCAGTAGTAAACAACGCAAACAGGAATCCTATGATGGACAAGTAAAAACGTCTGGACGAACTCGATCAAAAAGTGCAGGGGATGTAGCTGATGGTATAAACTCCGATATACCACGAGAAACAAGAAGCACCAGGTCGAGAAGAGTATCAACCAGAAGCGAAGAGGAAGAAGCCGGGACAACAGACGACACTGAACCTGAACACGAGAGGGTTCCTACTATAAATAGCGCAGAAAGACTCCAGTTATCCGACAAAGACGAGCCGCTCAGGGAAAATAAAGTTTTGAGGGAAAATTGCTTACGAAGATCGAGGAACAGAACGGTATCATTAAGCGACGTGCTCCCAACCAAGAAACAAAAGCTGGAAGATCCAAGCAGCCCAGCCCGGAGAAATAAACGAGGAGGTCGAAGATCTTCGGACCTGGACTCGGATAGTAGCCAGGGGAAGATTACAGACTTCTTTTTCAATGGCAGCCCAAGGAGAAAAGCTTCAACGAATTCTTCAAAACTACGAAATGGATATAAATCGAGGACGACGAGGACGACGGAATGTGAAAACTCGAAATCAGATGAAGAAAATGCGGATGACAGAGTGGAGCGGTTGTCGTCTCTAAGGTCATTTAGCACGGGAAAAGACGCGAATGGTGCTTCTTCTCCGTGTCCAAAATGTCAGATCCAGCAAGAAAACAGTAATAAGAAGATATCGACCGATTCAACCGGAAGTCCTGAAAGAAAGAATAAAGAACTAAGACCACGCAACATGCAGTCGCCAAGGTCACGCAGTACGCATTCACCGAGGTCACGCAATATGCAGTCGCCGAGGTCACGCAGTCGATTGTTGAGGTATTCTCCCACACGAAGCTGCGGTAGTTTGATAGCTTCTGTCTGTCACGCTACGTCTGTTATCTAGAGTAACGCAACAACGCTGGACAAGTTAAGAAGAGCCTGTTAAGAGAACTGTAGCCTTGAGTTGCACATGCTCGAGGGATAGTGGTTGAAATGTAGAGAGACCTTGTTTAGAAAATGCAATTTCAGTTTCATTTCAAAACAGCTACCATCCCACAGGTAGCCCAGGATGAAAGATCGCACAACACATCACCAGGTTATGGAAAGTTGGTAGTTAGGGTGTCAGACATAGCTCCTTAGATGTTCGAAAGTATGGAGAGAAACTCCAGAAGATGGCGAGAAAACCGTTCACGAGGAATGATTATTATCCAGACACAAGTTATGTACATTCCCATATTGTTCTCATTGATATAGAAAGAAATCATTGTACCCATCCCTTAGTCATTAGCGACATTAAGATTTGCAAAATCTACGACGGTGACGTCAACCGGAAGTGTAAATAACTTCACTTTGGGTTTCCTGTGGATGAGTTGACTTTACTCACGATGTTTTAAATGAAATCCCCAATGAACAGAATCCCAAAGAGATATTGTTTACACTTGCGGTTGACGTCTCCGTCGTAGATTTTGCAAGTCTTAGGGTCGCGATTAGCACTGGATTATTTTTGGTTATTTAGTGTAGTCCCATAACACATCGATTTGTACACAATCTAAGAACGGAGCGAGGAATGTTAAGGTTGGTTCGAGAATAATGTTATGTTGGTGAATTAGGTTTGTGGATTATTAGGTTAGAAAGGATTAATATGTGTTAATAAAGTAATGGTTTTTGTATCATAATATTGTAGTGGTTCTTTTTGGGGGAAGTAAGCTTTATAAGTTTTGGTTCACACTGTCTTGTGACATCATGAGCAATAGCCTGTGTCAGTACAGCCGCTACCCACCCCTCCCCCTAAAAACAGGGAGGGAGCGCTATGACTTTGTAGCTTTTCTAATGTGCGTGCGTTAGTGAGCAATGATAATCTACATACTATTTACGATTATATTTCCCTGCCGATGTGAACAATATACACGATCCAATTTTCCTTTTAACTGGATTCTCGCACACATCCGCGATCTCAGATTGCAGTGTCTAATATGCCATTCAACCCAATCATTTCTAGATACAAAATGAACTAGTCTGTGAACCAAGCAATGCAAAGACATCTACTGTACCAAGTCTCCGTGGTCACAGGCAACCCAGTAAATATTTGACAACATCTTGTTTCCATTGATTCCATTACTTTACGTTGAAATGTTCTGACTGTAATTCAAGGGCCCCGCGGAGTAAACTAAAGTTACTTTCCAGTCACGGTGTTTGAACTGTCTTTAGATTTATACTGGAGAAGTTGGAATTTAAAGGCGCATTAGGTGAATGGGACATTCACATTGATTTTCAATATTTACAATTAGAATAAAATAAATATCAAGAAAAAACGGGAATTGAACTGCTTGTCCCCGGCCATTATTGATAAAGTCACTCAATTTTTTTCTATAGCATAATGTTCATATTCCTTTTCCTGATTTTTTTTGCTCGGGATAGCTGTTGGAGTTTTATCATCCGACCACGTCGTGAAGAGAGGGCTTGTTAGGGGGAGGGGCACCACTGTATGGCTTGTATCATGCGATGCCTGCGACGGTCAGTCTTCACTTAGTAAACCAACGAACCAATCGAAATTCATATCGACAGCTCATCTGTCAAGAACCGCATTAAATAGTCAATCAAGTTAACAAACTCTGGTATCAAATTCTGTTTTCAATATCGAACTAATGTTGACAGTTGTGGCTCTTTGTAGAACACATTGATAAAGTGCTGCAAGACTTTTTCTCTAGTATTCTCTGTACATGGCTTGTAACGCTTCTGACATCAACTCCTGTGGAGTTAACGGCATCTGTAGCAATCACACTACAGCAGGACCATCATGTTTTTGCCTGAATGACTTTATCTTACAAGATGGGGTCTGTGCTAAACCGCAACAACCCATGGCCTACTCCGCAGTCGCTTCGTTCTGTTTTCTGTGCTTTCTGCTCGTCATTGGCAAGCTCTTGAGGTTGTATTGTTGTATTTTCCAGAAGCTTTATCTTCCTGCATCAGTCATAGGTGGAATTCTTGGACTTGCGACGCTTCAACTCGCGAGTCTCAATGTTAATGTTTCAACTTTTATCAAGCTCAACTTCACCCAAGGATGGTATGTATAGACTATAATTTTTTTTCTAAACCTGCCGTCTTCTGTTACTATGCTACCTTCTTTCTTGTAAAATTTCAACCATGATTATGATATTAATTCATAACACTGTATAGTCCATGGTTTATGCAAATCACTGCTGTCGTGTATTTTCTTGTTTGATGTTCTAGTCGTCTGTCTTTTCATATTTTCCGTGGCTCGTTTCCACCATTCAATCCACCTCATATGGTCTGTACAACGGGAAGCCGTAAAAATAAATTTGCAAAGGATCTTTTGAAAGCTAGTAGAGTAAATATATGAAAATGATTGATCAAGAATCAGGATTTTCCTTGTTTCTGGGGTTTCGCTTTCTAACATGTGGCATGCATTACGTAAACTACAGTCTTCGCAAACATGATTATACGACTTTTATACACCACGTCGCGCGCGGATTATCCTGACATATGCCTATTTTCCCCCATATACCACATACCATATACCGTAAGTATGCGATATACCGTTAAATCATTCGAATTATTTTAGGGTTACAATATTTACGTCGGCTTAATGTTTTGGTTATTTTTTTTTTGCTAATTCTTGAGGAGTGCTTCAAGGAGAACTTTGACCCCTTGTCTGAGAGGTCAAGATATCGCGCAAATATATCTTCTCCGCACGGAATAGCCAGCCGATCAATACTGAACGAGATCTATTTTTCCAGGTATAGCCTCGCAGGCTTTCTGATCAACATTGTATTCTCATCGCTGTTCCTTGGCACCAAGATTCCTAATGTTAAAGTTATTTGGAATCAGGCCGGTCCTCAGCTCATGTATGGTATGATAATAGCCTGGGGCCAATGGATTGTAGCGCTGGTCGTCACTGGAGCCCTCTTGGTAGGTGACTGGTGATAATTTTAGGATCTTTTTTCCTATTCAAACATTGTTAGCCCTCTATATGTAGGAATATCGCAGTCTAGATTACATTATGAGCGAGAACGAAAATCGGAGGCACAGGGCAGGTGAGAATTTATGCCATTCATTGAACCAATCACAGCACTCGAGACATCTCATCCAATCAGAATGCCGCATTAAAACTCAGAGGCACAGTGCAAGTATAGTGTCGCCATCCTTTGAACTAATCACAGCGCGCGAGACATCTCATCCAATCAGAATGTCGAACGGCTCCATCTATACTTTTCTGAGCTCTCCTCAGTCTGTGTTCCGGACCAGTACTTTTCTAACTCGGTTGGGTTTAATGCAGCTTTCTTTTCTTTTAGATTCCTGTGTTTGGAGTGAATCCAATGTTTGCTTCAATTTTACCAGTGGGTTTTGCTGGTGGACACGGCACGGCTGGCGGCCTCACAGCAACATACAAAAAGGTTTGTCTCACTTCTGTTGTCTTGGCCTTGACTTCCTGGTCTTACACCTTGTCCAGATTATCTTCAAGGATGGAGGATCAGGGGGGGGAGCTGGGGACGCCAACCACAGGAAGCCCAACACCCTGACCTCGAACCAATGAAAATATTTATGGAACTTAACCATAAGCTAATTCTTGACTGGATTGCTTTATTTTTTAGCTCGGATTCGAAAATGGTGGCGATTTTGGTCTGGCAAGCGCTACTCTTGGCTTGACATTCTCGATCATATTTGGCGTGATGTGGGTCAATATTGCTACTTACAAGGGGTGGGTGAAGAGAGAGAGGATTGATACTGCACAGGAAGTTAACATATCCATTAGGTATGTGGAATGGTTATTTTAGAGACGCAATAATAATATAATCATTATTGTCATTATTATCATCACGACCACTGTCGTCATAATCATCACCATGCATCATCACCACCACGTACCATTATCTTCATCTTCATCACCTTGATAGTTAATCATGTATCATCATAGCAATCATGTATCATCATAGCAATCATGTATCATCATAGCCATCATGTGTCATTGTCGTCCTCAACATCGTATATCATCATCATTAGCACCACCAACATTATTGATCATTGTCAACGTCAAATATGTAGCATCGACCTATTGGAAATCTGATCTTTAACAAGCTAAACGGACCACAAATGCAACCTTCATATATCCGGTTTTTGCGTAATGAGAATGAATTCAATCCCCAAGAGTCAAATGATGATTCTATTGTTCTGCCATCTAACATGACTGCCTGCACGTGATCATACAAAACCCCTATTGCCTCAAACTATTATCGTCATGATAGCGCGAATTTTCCCATTTCAGAGGCGTGTATGCCATCGGTAGTCGCCCACTGGCTGGTATTCAGACTGTTCGTGCAAGCTCTATTGATGTTCTAGCTTTACATTTAGCTGTACTGGGCATCGCCATGCTGTTCGGTTATGGTGTCAAGCAAGGAATCATTGCTATCGAAAGCACGTCAAGTAAATTGAAAGAACTGAACTTTCTGTCTGGTATTCCATTGTTTCCTTTCTGTATGGCTGGAGGAATTGTCATGCAGGTATGTTGGTTTATTTATTAAAAGGTGATGGTGATGATGGTGATGATGATGATAATGATGATGATGGTGATGATGATGATGATGGTGATGATGATGATGGTGATGATGATGATGATGATGATGGTGATGATGATGATGATGGTGATGATGATGGTGATGATGATGATGATGGTGATGATGATGATGATGGTGATGATGATGGTGATGATGATGGTGATGATGATGGTGATGATGATGATGATGGTGATGATGATGATGATGGTGATGATGATGATAATGATGATGATACATGATAATAGTGAAGATGATGATGATGATAGTGAAGATGATACATGATGATGATGATGCTACACGATGATTGTGGTGATGATACATGATGATGTTGATGGTGATGATGATAGTGATGATACATGATGATGATACATGACATGATGATGATGCTACATGATGATGGTGGTGATGATACATGATGATGGTGATGATGATAGTGATGACACATGATGATGATACATGATGATGATGCTACATGATGATGGTGGTGATGATACATGATGATGATACATGATGATGGTGATGATGATAGTGATGATACATGATGATTCTACATGATGATGATGATGCTACATGATGATGGTGGTGGTGATACATGATGATGATACATGATGATGATAGTGATGATACATGATGATGATACATGATGATTCTACATGATGATGATGATGCTACATGATGATGGTGGTGATGATACATGATGGTGATGATGATAGTGATGACACATGATGATGATACATGATGATGATGCTACATGATGATGGTGGTGATGATACATGATGATGGTGATGATGATAGTGATGATACATGATGATTCTACATGATGATGATGATGCTACATGATGATGGTGGTGATGATACATGATGATGGTGATGATGATAGTGATGATACATGATGATTCTACATGATGATGATGATGCTACATGATGATAGTGAAGATGCTACATGATGATGTAGTGATGGTGGTGAGGATGGTAATAAAGTTCATGTAAGTAATACTTGTACAACTAGTAAACCGGCTCTTTTTTCAGTTGATCATCGAAAGGATAGACATTATTAACGACCTGATCGACGCCTCCATGATGGAAAGAATCGCGTCTTCATCCCTGGACTTCCTCATCACATCAGCTGTAGCAACAGTAGACGTGGCAGCTGTAGCTGTGGACATCGGACCTCTCCTTATCCTCTGTGTCTGTGGTTTTACATGGAACTTCATCATGCTTGGAATATTTGCACGATTCTTGTTGCCAAACCACTGGTAAATGTTTCTCTTTAAAAAATTGTCCTCTTCTATAAACCTCTTCATCTTGGGCGCAATGTTTCCCCTGTGTTTTCCCCTATCCATATTCATGTGTCTTCTCATGTGCAACCGTTAAACTAAGGAATGATACTCTTTCTCCCCCTTAAGCCAAGTAGCAGGCTAACTGTTAAAAGAAGGAGTTAAAACAAGCGCGGATCACAAACTAGTTTCAGTAGTGTCAGGATTTCTCCTGGAACAGTTAGTCTAGTTTCTGCCTTCTTTGACCGGTTCAGGGCAGAGTATTCATGGCATGCCCTATATATTGTTTGTTTGTTTGTAGGTTTGAACGTGGTATCGCAGACTTCGGTATGAACACTGGGGTGATTGCTACAGGGCTTGTTCTCTTGCGCATGGTCGATCCAGAGTCTCGTACTCCAGTACCAGCCGACTTTGCGTTCAAGCAGTTGCTTCATTCACCGTTCATGGGTGGTGGTGTATGGACCTGCTTGGCTGTGCCTCTATTGAATATACTCAAGTATGTGCTTGATTCTTTATGAGTATTCAATCCGTATTTCGATTTTAACAATCAATCTTGTACTGTACGAAAGTAGAGTTGCTTGTTGGTTTTCTCGTTCTCCAGTTGTCCTTCCTCTCCACGAATGAATTAAATTCTGAATTCCAACGGGAGTCCCATTTACTATTACTTCTACGTCTTGTAAGAAAGTAGAGTTGCTTGTTGGTTTTCTCCTTTGCATCGAGGGTTTTCCCGTTCTCCAGTTGTCCTTCCTCTCTGGAGTATTTTTAACTATTACTTATACGTCTTGTAAGAAAGTAGAGTTGCTTGTTGGTTCTATTCAACAGTGAAATAGCCAGCCTTTTATATCCATCCATTTACCTGATAGTTGGGATTCCAGTGTTGTACACTTGTTAATATTCATTGTTTTTTCCCTTCTAGTATTTGGATAGTAACTGTCATTGCTTTAGTCGTCTTTACTCTGTGGCTGTTATCATTCTTGTGAGTATCTGTAGATATTTGATCTAGAACATGACCTTTTATGACCGACCACCTCTCAAATACGACCAACCATACTAGATATTTGGTCTAGAACATGACCTTTTATGACCGACCACCTCTCAAATACGACCAACCATACTAGATATTTGGTCTAGAACATGACCTTTTATGACCGACCACCTCTCAAATACGACCAACCATACTAGATATTTGGTCTAGAACATGACCTTTTATGACCGACCACCTCTCAAATACGACCAACCATACTAGATATTTGATCTAGAACATGACCTTTTATGACCGACCACCTCTCAAATACGACCAACCATACTAGATATTTGGTCTAGAACATGACCTTTTATGACCGACCACCTCTCAAATACGACCAACCATACTAGATATTTGGTCTAGAACATGACCTTTTATGACCGACCACCTCTCAAATACGACCAACCATACTAGATATTTGATCTAGAACATGACCTTTTATGACCGACCACCTCTCAAATACGACCAACCATACTAGATATTTGGTCTAGAACATGACCTTTTATGACCGACCACCTCTCAAATACGACCAACCATACTAGATATTTGGTCTAGAACATGACCTTTTATGACCGACCACCTCTCAAATACGACCAACCATACTAGATATTTGATCTAGAACATGACCTTTTATGACCGACCACCCCTCAAATACGACCAACCATACATCAGTGTTTTGTCAATCTATTTCTAGACACGGTCGGCCCAGTAAAGGGCGTTTATTTCTAGAGTATGACCCGGCTCTCATATCCATTGTTTATAACCATTGTTTATCTTCACAGTTTTTATTTTCGCAAGCGCTATACGGGCATGTGTGGCTGCAGTCTCTGTGCGGTCGAGAAACCTCGATCCTACTCGAAAACGATGGCTTACTGCAATCTTCCTGAGCCACGACGAAAACCGGTCGACGAAAACGAGGAGGGAGAACAAAGCCAAGAAATGAGCAACACGGCTAAGTCTTATGGTGCAACAAGAGCCGAGGAAGAAAAGCTTGAACAATGACTGTAATTTATATCCCCACAGTGGTGGATCCAGAATGATTTCAAGGGGGTGACTGATACCTAGCAAGGCATTACATAGTGTCTTTTTTGGTCTTATCTTATCCTTTATTCTTATTATATTCAACTCCAAGGGGGGGTGCCTAGTCACCCAATTCACCCCCCCCCCCCCCCCTGGATCCGCCCTTGCCTCACTTCGCTGGTGAAGTGAACGCAATTCTTATGTGGCTATGATAAGATTATAAAGACTACAAAGGCTGCTAGGAATAAAGCAATAGTATTATAGTTTGAAATTAATTATATCGAGTGGATTTGTGAATAAAAAGAAATATTTTTATTTGTACTTAACACTATTTTTTGTAATAAAACAGACACTTTTGAAGACAATCTCGTTCATTTCTGTTCTCTGTACGTCACATCTTCTTCCCTCCACCTCCCCCTCCCCCTCCCCCTCCCCCTCCCCCTCCCCCTCCCCCTCCCCATCCTCCTCCCCCTTCCCCTTCCCCTAAGTTTTTGTCCTCGGAGCTGAAAATTTGAAGAGTCACTATTGAAGAAAACATACTAACAAAAAGGACTCTTATAAGCTGAAACCCACTGAGATAGATTTAATGCTAAGGCAAAGAAACTATTAATAAAGGTCAGATATTTATTGTTCTTTTTGTCGTCAATCAAATTTAGTTCCATTAGCATAAGGCATTAGTAAAACCATGACTTAAATCTCACTTCCGGTTTCATCACTGCCAAAAAAATTCACTTCCGGTGCAGCTCATATTACGATATTTTCGCTTTTTGGTTTTCATACTATTTTCATGGTATTTTTTTTACAGCCATTTATAGTTGGAAACCCAAATGGTTTAGTGAGTTATGAAAGTCTTTTTTAAAAATCCTTTCCCATTCGCATTCTGTTGACACAAGACTTTCTCAGGGGATTTCACTTTCTTGTACGAACACGTAAAAAGCTTAAGCATGTGGGTGATTGACAAATAGTTTACGCCTACATAAATAAAACAAGCATCTCAGTTCATTGTGGTCTACAGCAAGCGAAAGAAGCATTTTCTGTAGGCGTGTATGTGCTGGAAGCAAGGCTAAGGCAGTTGTTGCAAGGTAAGAATAATTTCAATACCAAGGTTTTTTAGGTTTGTTTTAAAGTCTTAACTTTTTGAAGTTTAAAGTTTTAATTTCATAAAGCAACGAACTTAAAAAATTCAAATGTGCCTCATTTAAAAAAAGTTGAGCCACGAAGACTCAACGAGGTTTCCTTATTTTGCAACAGTAAGATGAAAGCTTTATCAGTCTAGCAAAGGTTGAAAGTCAAAGTAGTTTGGCTATCTATTTTACTTAGTTATATAAATGAGTTAGTGGATTGCAAAGGAATATGTGACGTTTTTTTGAAAAATTTCAACTAAGAAAATTTAAAATGAAAATATTTTCGAAGCGAAACCAAAGCAGAAAATTAAAATTTTTCAAATCTCAAGGCCTCAAATTTAAGAAAAATTTTGTTTTCGAAGTTAAGACAATATTGAATATATGAGAATACAAACTTTTATAATCATTGTTTCTTCATGATTCATATGATTTTGCTAGCAGCAGTGAGTGAAATTTTAAGATTCCAAGGAGTTGAAAACTGAGTCATTCAATTCTTAATTGTCCCTCATAAAAAGACAAATACTTCATAGCTTTGTTGACAAAAACTGAAAAATACAGCTTAATTTTTACCGTTATACTAAAAGGTTCAAAATTCCCTGTGTTAATGGGTCAATACTTACTATTCTTATTTAAGTCCCCTGAATTAAAAAGTATCTATGTTTATCACTTTTAAGTGATTAAAATGCCTTAGCGATGTTTGTTGAGTTTTAACTTAAAATGGAGCAAAAACATTGTTTACAGCCACTTTAAATTAATTTCTGATTTCGAAACACGTATGAGAAATGTTAAAGAGTATCGCGATTCTCCTATAAGTTTGATTGGGAGAGAGCCGCAAAGATAAACCCGTATTGTCGGCTCAGAATTGCGACAATTTGCGACTACGGCCAATACGGAATATATTTTCTCCCAACTAGCCGCCAATACACCACTTTGCTAATACAAATTTTCTCTCGCTCCAGTTTACTCAGGGAGCAAATTTGTTGAATTAATGAGACAAAATGTGGCCGTGCAACACCATTTTGCTCCCCTGAGTAAAGTGAAACGAGAGAAAATTTGTATTAGCAAAGTGGTGTATATAAACCGTATTGGCGGCTCAAAATCGCAATAAGTTAATAATATTCATGGTCAACTATGAATATTCTAAACCCTTCATAATTACCAACAGGAATATTTTCAAAAATTATAGTCAACGATAAAATACTTTGCGGGTGGTCTTGAACCCCCTCCGGTACCCAGTACAAAAGAGCTGTCCAAAAAAATAACAAAAATGCCGCACTCCTAGATTTCCGTAAAAGCTGAGGCGAAGTATAGAATTTAGACCGAGCGTCCTTATGGCGGAATGGGATCGAATTTCGGTCGAACAACTTTTATGTTCATAATCACCCATAATGCATTTCGGTCGTTTTATAACCGGTTTTCAACCCTGTTTTGAAACAGCTACTTTCTGCTACTTTCGTCATAGCGTATTTATTGAATTCATATCATCTTGGAAGTATAAACAGCTAAAACGTTTATAACTATCCATGATGCATTTCGGTCGTGTTAATACCGGTTTTCAAACCGGTTTTCGTTCGTTTTCAACATGGTGTATTAATTCAATTTGGAAGTATGAATACAAACCCCTTACAGAAAGACCCCACACGATAAATACATTTAAGCAAATACTGTCAATATTCGCGCCTTGGTACAACGAAAGTACAACAGTTCGTTTGAAGTCAAGAAAGTTCACCTGAGTAAATTCTACATAGTGTTCTTTTACTAGCATATGTCTAGGCTGTCGTTCTGTACATACACATCTGTGTACGCAGACCTTTCTGTTTATTTTGTGAAATTGAATGAACAGACTAAATTTTGAAAACACTGCATTTGGAGGAACAATACACACACACTGTACAAAATATTACAGAACCGTTAAGGTAATTTTTCCGGCTACCTTTTCTCTTCCTGGCCTGGAGGAGCGGGAGGATATTTTTTTTTGATGACAAAAACGGATTACTGAGCTTGCGTGAATTATAGGTGTCTAGCATCTAAGAAAGAAATGTTGGCTGTAAAGACTGGAAAATAGAGAGAGAGGGTCACCTAAAGATGTTTGATTTCTTTTCAAAACCGCAGTTCCTCCCCACAGATTCTCGAGAGTTTTAAATACAAGTGTACGTACCATTTTTCTAATTTCAGCCAACATGGAAAACAAACTTTTGTTTTGGATCATCTGGGTAGGCCTGGGAGTGGTCCAGGATTCCCTAAGCTACGAGGTTGGTAACATGTTCACGGAGTTCAAGGTTGAGCAAGGCCAAGCAAAGTACAAGGTACCCGTGCCTACACCTAAAGGCTTTCCAAACCACCTACTGGAGATGGAGTTGGTTTATGATAGTGGAGGAGGTAGTGGTCCTCTAGGTTTGGGATGGACTATTGGTGGACTTTCTCAAATATCAAGGTAAAACCTTTACTACTGATTTAAAAAATATTAATGGCTCGTGCGTATCTATACATTGTGATAGAGGTAATTTCTTACCACCGAAAAACTTATGGTACGGAGGCCTAGGTGCCGTGCCACTGCCAAGAGCTTTGATTGGCTGAGCAGTGATCTCGTTCGCTGTGATTGGTTCAAAGAAGGTCGTGAGCCTGTACCGTGACCGCACCATGTGCGCTAAGAATTTCAATCCAAATTAGCAAAAAAAGAGCTTTCGATGAGATCGATCTATGATGTCACCTTGTTGTTTCAGATGTCCCCTGACCCACGCACAAGATGGTCAAAGGCGTGGCATCAAATACAACAGCGGTGATAGGTATTGTCTCGATGGATCCAGATTAGTTTTGACATCCGGGGTCTATGGCAGGCAAGGCTCTACATATGGCACTGAGGTGGACGCCTTCTTGAGGGCCTACGCGCAAGGTACTATGGGTGCTGGACCGCAAAGTTTCCTTGTGAAGACCAAGAACAACCAGAAACGAACTTTTGGTACTCGGGTTGATTCTCGAATGAAGTCCCATGGCCAGACAAGTGTCCACGCTTGGAAACTGGATTCCATTAGCGATTATTCTAACAATGTGGTGAACATTGTGTATTTTCATAACACTAATGGACTTTTGGTCTCGAGAATTACATACTCAAACATGGTTATAGCCTTTGAGTTCGAAACTCGCAGGGATGTTTCGACGCCGTACTTCAATGGTGGAGTGCTCTATACCCAAAACAAGCGCCTCAGTTCTATCAAGACTTTTGTTAACGGCCAAATGCACAGAGAAATAAGGTTAACATACATCGAAGCGAAAATTCCCAAGATTAGTTTGGTTTCAAGTGTTCAGCTCTGCACAAGAGGGTCCAATTGTTACAAGCCTGAGAAGCTGACTTTCCAAGGAACAGGAGATGTAGAGCGCACAAACTCACCCAAGTATTGGATAAAGGCGTTTGGGGTGTCCTCCGGGGGATGGCAGGTTGGAACACATCCTCGACACGTTGTGGACATGAACGACGATGGGTTAGCTGATGTCGTGGGGTTTGCTAGTGGAGGTGTCATGGTCGCACTCAATCAGAATGGACATTTCAAACCAGCTAAGACCTGGGTAGCATCGTATGGAACCAGCAGTGGAGGTTGGGGCAATGAGCATCCAAGATTTGTCATAGACGTGAACGGAGATCATCTTCCGGACATTGTAGGCTTTGCGAATGCGGGCGTGTACGTCTCTCTTAATACCGGTTCGGAATCCTTCACTGCACCTAGACGTTGGTTGGCCCAGTTCGGATACACTGCAGGTGGGTGGAGGGTTCAAAATCATCCAAGGTTCGTAAAAGATATGAATGGAGACGGGTTGCCTGACATTGTTGGTTTCGCAAATGGCGGAGTCTATGTAGCATTAGGAACAGGATCCACTTTCAAGTCTGCGACACGTTGGATAGCAGCATTTGGATACACTGCAGGTGGCTGGAGAGTTCAGAACCATCCACGCTATCTTGAGGACGTTAACGGTGATGGTCTTCCTGATGTTGTCGGCATGGCAAATGCTGGTGTGTACGTTGCTATCAACACCGGTTCTTCGTTTGCAGCGGCTTCCTACTGGGGTCATGGACAGTTTGGTTACAGCCAAGGCTGGAGAACCAGTTCACATCCTAGATACGTTGTCGATGTCAATGGCGATGGCTTAGCTGATGTTGTCGGGTTTTCATGCTGTGGAGTGGAAGTGTCTCTTAATACTGGCACCCGGTTCCTACCCCATAAGAGATGGATAGCTGCATTTGGGTACAATCATGGCTGGAGGGTTAATTCTCATCCCCGGTATATACATGATATGAACGGAGACGGCTTACCTGACGTTGTAGGCTTTGCATCAGGAGGTGTTATGGTGTCATTGAATACTGGAACATCATTTGCACCTGCCAAGAAATGGATAGCAAGTTATGGCACCAGCACAGGTGGCTGGTCGGTCTCACAACATCCTCGATTCCTTGTTGATGTTACAGGTGATGGAATGTCAGATATCGTTGGCTTTGCAAATGCTGGAGTTTATATCTCAACGAACAAAAATAGGAAGACTCTAATGACATCGATCACCGACAGCTACGCGAACACTCACCGAATAACGTACTCTTCGTTAGCTGACAGAACCATCTATACGCGTGGAGCAAGCACTCGATATCCAGATCCTAAAGTCAACATCGCCCAAACTGTTGTAAAACAGTTTGTTCAAAACAACGGAATAGGAAGCTTTAATACCACAAAGTTCACCTACAAAGAAATGCGCGTCAACCTGAAGGGAAGAGGCACATTAGGATTCAGTGAATTCAGCGAACACCTGCAGGAAAGCAAGGAAAGTATAACTACAACGTATTTCCAGATTTTTCCTCTCACGGCTTTGACACAATCGGTTACGAAAAAAGTTGGAAACAGAGTTGTTCTTCAGAGGAGTAAAGATTATAGGCCCACCACTGGTCGTCAGATACAGATACAGTTAACATCAGATGCAGTTCATACTTATGAGATCAATGGAAAGCATATAAGAACGGAGAGGTTGTCTATCAATGCAGTGGATAATTATGGGAATGTACATGCGATGAAGAAGGTCACCTCTGGAAATGGCAAGATTTTTGAGCAGATAACGATGAGCAATTACTCTAATAATCCCCATACATGGTATATTGGAGAACTTGATGCCATTGCAGTGACTTATCGTGTTGGAGGGGCGTCGATTGTACGTAAATCCACATTTTATTACAACCGCAATACGAGAAAACTCATGTACGAATTGCGTGAACCGGACCATCGCCTTGGACTCAAAACATCCTACGTTTATGACAAGTATGGCAACGTCATTGAAAAACACGAGACGCCGATATTTCCAAGACTTGCTTCAGATCCTTCACTGACGTCTCGCAAGGTGTTCATGAAGTACGATTCCCGAGGCATTCGATTGATGTCAACAAGAAATGACCTGGGACATATAGAGTCGTACACCTATGACCATTTTGGAAACATGGTCACCTTTACAGGTATTAATGGCTTGGTAACAAAATATACGTATGATGCTTTTGATAGAAAGATTTCCGAGTATCGACCTGATGGTACTTCAACAAGATGGGAGATCGGGTTTTCCCAGAGTGGAGGAGTCTACATGGAGAGAATAATTCGAACCGGTAAGCAAGATACCGTAACTATCTATGATAGTTTGGACAGACCTATTCGAGTAGTTTCTACTGGGTTTGGAGGTGAAGAAATTCAGGAGAATATAGTGTACGATTCGCTTGGTCGTGTGCGAAAACAAAGCTTGCCTTACTTCTCCAAGGACCAAAAACCTGCCTGGGTTTCCTATGAGTATGATGTGTTAGGACGAGAAATATCGGAAAAACGTCCTTATGAGAAAGCAACGGCCACTACAAAGAGAACAATCTATAATGGACTTGTGAAAGAGATCACGGATGCCAATGGTAACATGAAAAGGGTCGAGAAAGATGCTCTTGGGAGAAATGTGAAGGTCACAGATGCTCTGGGTGGGACTGTCATCTATAATTATGATGCTGTTGGTAATCTTATCAAGACCACAGATCCAGCAGGACATGTCACAACAATGACTTATGATCAGCTGGGAAATAAGATCTCCATCGATGATCCTGACATGGGTTTATGGAAATATTCGTACGACGCCCATGGCCAAAAGTTATGGCAGAAGGACGCTGTCGGGAATGAGGTGTTTTTTGCCTATGATAAGCTGGGCAGGATGCACGAGAGGAAAGGCCCCGAGGGTAAGTCAAAATGGATCTACGATACGACTGCAAATGGTAAAGGAAAACTTGCAAGAACTGTGTCACCTAGCGGGCATGTCATGGAATACACTTATGACAACAAAGGCAGAGAGGCAAGAGTAAAACAGAATATTGGAAAAGAAGTGTTCGATATTCACTCACAGTACAACACTCTGGGACAACTCTCCAAGCAGATTCTTCCAGGAAATAAAATAGTTAACTACTGCTACGACAATCAAGGATTCATGACTGTAGTAGCACAATCTTCCTGTGGACAAGGATTTTCAAGGAATGCTTACTGGAGAGCTTTGGAATACGACTCATTTGGACACATAGCCAAAGAGCAATATGGTAACTCACTACTGACTGAGTATCAATATGATGAGAGCAATCATATCAAATCAATCAAAACAAGAGACTCTTCCATGCGAGTGAAACGACACTGGGAATACAACTTCGATGCAGTGGGCAACATGTTGGAGCGAAAAGACCTGAGTGCGTCCTGGAACACAGTGGAAAAGTTTTCTTATGACAGTTTGGACAGAATCACACGTGCAGCGATCAGAAGCATAAATCCAAACGAGGGATCTGCATTCACAGAAGATTGGGAGTACGACAACATTGGAAATATCCGTCGATATAGTGGTTTTGGAGGCTTGCATCATCAGTACAGCCATACACAGCCTCATGCGGTTGTCAAAGCTGGACCGAATACATACGCTTATGATGCCAATGGTAACATGATACGAAAAAACGAACAAAAAGTCACTTGGACCTCGTTTAATAAGCCCAAAAATATAGCAAGAAAATCAGGGGGGACTGTTCAGTTTGAATACGACGCTCACCAGAATCGCTACAAGAAAACAAGCCCGGAGGAGACCAAAATTTACATCGGCAAGTTATACGAAAAGACGACCAGTGGCCAAAAGACCATGCATAAATATTTCATCTATGCATTGGGAAGGTTAGTGGCTATCGAGACAAAGTCAGAAGGAAAGTCTCCAGTATCATCAGTGAGTTACATCCATGGGGATCATCTTGACTCAGTCGACACTGTGACCAACCAAGTAGGCGAGATCGTGGAATCGTTGCGATACAACGCGTATGGACAAAGAAGAGCGTCTACTTGGGCGAGTTTCGACAGATGCACGTCACATTCACAGCCTGGGTCTACTTACACAAAACGTGGCTTCACAGGCCATGAGCATCTGGAAGAGTTGGACTTGATTCACATGAATGGACGAATATACGACCCAGTTGTTGGCAGATTCCTCAGTCCAGATCCTCACGTGCAGGATCCATACAACACACAAAGCTACAACCGTTACAGCTACACTCTGAACAATCCATTGAAGCACAAAGATCCAACTGGCTACTTCTTTAAGGCCATCGGACGCTTTTTCAAAAAGTTCTGGAGGCCTATAGTGGGGATTGCAGCTGCGGTTGTCACATTTGGAGCCGCCACCCCATTGGCTGCGGGTCTTGTTGCGTCAGCTGGCTTGTCAGGTGTGGCAGCAACCGTCGCTACTGGAGCCATTGCCGGAGCAGCGTCAGGATTCGTTGGTGGAGCGATTTCATCAGGGTCGCTGAAGGGTGGTCTACAAGGGGCATTGGGAGGGGCCGTGTCTGGAGGTCTGGGAGGGTATTTTGGCAGTACGTGGAATCTAGAACGGGTAGCAACGCAGGCGATAGGCGGAGGTGCTGCAACCGAGCTCAGTGGAGGCAAGTTTAAAGATGGGTTCTTAATGGCAGGAATCACAGCTTCGGCCCAATATCTTTACAACTCTGTTGTGAATTACCGCGCAACATGGGAATCCGGAGGACCTGCTCAGCCGAAATCTTACTCCCAGATGCCAATACGCGGGGCAAACAATATAGGAACACAGGGAAAGACGACTGACCCGTCAGGATGGTTCAACGAAGGTGGGAGGGTGAGCAGGGCTTTGAATAAAATCCCAGGAGTCAATTCTGTTGCTGGAATGCACGATGTTTTCCAAGTCAAGTTGGATGGGGTTGGCATTCCCTTTGCCAGGGATATATTCAACGTCCCAGGCATGCTTCCAGCAGCTGCTATCTCTTATGCTGCCCTCATCGATGGACCAGCTTCGCAGGCACTTCTCGTCGAAGAAAAAAAGCGTCGTTGATCGGAGTAATGTGGAAGAACTATCGATAGTAGATCGATGTATATCATAGAGACAATAGATAGTAGATCGATGTATAACGGAGACAATCGATAGTAGATCGATGTATATCATAGAGACAATCGATAGTAGATCGATGTATAACGGAGACAATCGAAAGTAGATCGATATATATCATAGAGACAATCGATAGTAGATCGATGTATATCATAGAGACAATCGATAGTAGATCGATGTATATCATACAGACAATCGATAGTAGATCGATGTTTGCCTTTAAGCAATAGCAGATCGTAGAATACCTTAAAAGGAGTCAATAACAATAAAAGGAATAATAGTAAAAACAGTATTAATAGACGATGCCCTGGCCTGCGCGCGCCCTCTCACTGTTCCAGTGCCAACTGAACAGAATCTCTGGTGCAAAACATGGTCTCTCGATAGTTTGAGTTTGAGTCAATTCCATACTTTTACCGATATTTTTTCCGTAGTATGTTCTAGCGTCTTCTCAAGCCTCGCAGCATGATCTCGCAAATCTTGGCTTGAAAGTCCATCCCAAAGCCCCTCCATAATTTAACCTCTTTCCTTTCTATCATCATTGATAAAAGAGCTGGCATTCAAACGGTGGAATTTCTTTTTGTATTCTAAAATATCATCGTTAACTTGGTCGGTCCATTTCAGTTATTTAACTCTTCTTGGAATTGAATCCGCCCTCTGGGTGAAGAATAATCTAGAGTTCCTTCACAATGCTACAGTAAATCAAGGTCAGTCAGGCTCTTGGATCATCAACAAAATGTATGGCTTGAAATTTTGCCAGGGACATAAGAGATGGATATAAAGGACTCTGCAGTGTTTATGCAGCAACTCATCTGGCGCGTTGGGCACCATCTTGGGAAATTCTCCATCTTGAAAATTCTCCATTCCTTTTCCCAAGCTTAAGTATTACAAACAAAAATTCAAGTCATTTACTAAGAAGGAACATGAGCTTGATGATCCAATACTTCAATTTTTTTCTCGAAGATTTTGTGATTTTCGAGCGAATTTGACGAAAACTACATTTTCAGTTGTAATTCATTGCCCACTGAAAACGTTTGTCTAACTATAATATAAAGCAAAAGAGATTTGTGAATACCACACCATAAGTTTCATTCCATCATCAAACGAAGACCATCAATTCCTAATTATCTTTATAATAAAGCCATAATGATCGAATCGAGTGCTTGCATCGTGTGAAAGGCCTGATCCTTAATTAAGTTAAGAAATGCAGAAGCTGTAGAGTCAAATCACATGAACACCAAACTACAAACAACAATTACAATTTTGACCACCATGCATGGCTTGGCATCATCGTTAGGCTTGTTATATCTATTGTAGTCAATGCCTGAATTCGGAAGATCTAAAAAAGGCACATGTATTGACAGAACTTAAAATCTCCATGATTATTTGACCTTGAAAAAATTGTGCCCATGTCGATTTACCTTGGTCTGATTCAAAATGCGTCAAGGCGTGTGCGGGTTAATGAGATTAACTCTTGTCAACGCCAAAAACAAACATGCTTGCTGGCTTTTTATTTATAAATCGGTTTCTTATACATTGTGAAAGCCTATCATTAGTAGATTAGGGGATGGGTTGCTGCATATACACTGAAGAATCCTTATCCATCTCGCATGTTCACGGCTGCTAATAGCGCTTTTTAAAATATTAAAATATTAAAATTTGCAGCCCGAAAAGTCCTCCACTGGTCAAAAATTGTTAAGTGCATTGAGAAGATGTGAAATGCGCTATATAAGAACTTCCTATTATCATTATTATTATTTTCCTGGCAAAATTTCAAGTCATCACACTTTGTTGATGATCCAAGAGCCTGGCTGCCATGCAGGGGTCTATATTTCCTCTGATACAAATAAGTCCTTCGGTATTTTTGGACGGCGTCCCAATTGAAACATGATTCATATGTAATGGTTATGTACTTATATGTTTGCCTTCGTTGGCTTTTCTTATAAAGGGTGTCTGAATCGAAGCTTTAACATCATCAGTTACTCGCGACCAAATAAAAACCAGTGGAAGTAGTATCCTGAACAGGATTTCTTACAAGGTCAAAATTTGTCAGGACTTCCTGATAGAGGTTTTCAAGTATGCACCGTTTTTTATTTCAATCATTAGTGACTCTCGTTGTGGTCGCCAGTTTTTACAAAAGCAAAGCAAGTAGTTCAAAGAGGTAAGGAGTTTATCCATTAAAGATTTTTTTACAAGTTTAACTGATAATCGAAACCAAGCTAAACGTACTAACTACTTACTAATCAAGAGACCAAAACAGTTTCAGTATGTCATGCATCAAGTATTAGGAATCAGTATATTAGTATAAGTTTTCACTTAGTTTTCACTTTAGTATTAGTATTAGCACTAAGAGTCCCAGTGTCGTGTTGGGATGGAGTGTTGGTGTGGGTTGCAGTGTTCGGTATCGAAAAAAAAAACATATCAATAATAATAATAATAATAACTCAATAAAACTCAATCAAATAACACCAAACAAAAGAACAACAGACCATGACGTCTTTTGCTTGGTGTTATGTGATTGAGTTAACAGTCTTAGAATGCATTGCTGCGGCCGACTAGTGATATAGTCTATTGTCCAGGCCCGATATATTCGATACACAAAATTATGCATTTCATTTAGCACTGTGAAATGACTGTCAAATATTCGACTGGCCAAGTCGAGGATTCGGCACTAGTCGTATTTAATTCGAATCTGTCGAATTTAATTGATTAAGACATCAAAGTTGCATTTAATTGTCGAATTGAATTCGGCACATGTGAAACTCGACTGGGTTTAAACTGAGCTTTACATGTTTTTAAAATGGTGCCTTTTTTCTTGCTTAGTCACGTGTGCTCAACAGATTACTACGCGACAGCCAGCTTTTCTAGCTTGACTACCACGAGGCATTACGTAACATACTACACTTCATGTGGTTTCCTGTGGCTCAATCGATGTTCGTCTAAGTAAGTATTGTACACGTTTTTTGCATCTCATTAAGTATATGTGTATGCTGTTCTTCAGTCATAGGGAGTAAGCTTAACAACATGTATAACTGGTAATTTATTTCAAAATTTTAAATCTTGCTCATCAAGTTTGAGCAAATCTGATATTTGTAGGAGAAATTGTTTGATATGAACTCCACTGCTGTAAAACTGGAAGTAATTATTTTTGGGTGTGGCGCTACATAGCTAAAAATAGTCGGCATGTGGTCTTCTATTGTTGTGCCAATTTTCATGCTTGCAACTAAAAACTGAACAATTATGCACCATATTCCTGTACTAATAATGGCGTTTACGTGTTAAACCTAATGTTTATAACTTCAGGCGATATATAAGTAGTTCCCACTACGTTATGAAAACTTCTCTAACAAGGAAAAAGCGATACCACTGCTGCCCGGGATGGCGATCTGAAGGAGGACATTACTGCTCAATACGTAAGTAATATATAATGCCGTTTTTGTTTATCTTGCATCACAGCGCTTTTCAGATTTTGTAGTTTTAAAGCAGCTGGGAAATTTGTCTGCGCATGCGTCAAAATACTGCTATGTTCACATGTGGGCTACCTGTGTGACGCTCGAAACTTGAAAAGCAGAAACGTAACAAATATGTCGTCTAGTTTTATACGATTTGTTTTTTACTTTTTGGCCCTTTTTGGCTGTCATTATTTCTTCACTTGGAGCCCATTAAAGAGTGTCGGTTTAGTTAGTCATCAGCTATGTGAAAAACTACGATCCAAACAGAAATATAAAGAATTTTGCCCATTTCTTCAAAAGATACTTGACGAACCGCTGCATGGCCATGACCGTATATCACATCTGCGCAATTTTTAGCAGAAAAATAAAAAAAGACAATATTTCTTCATAGCAAGAATGATAATATTGTGTTATTATTTCTTTGGAGCACTCGTTGGAAAACCATAGAATTTGGAGAATGTCAGTCGATGGGATAAAGGTGTCACGATTGAAAACTAAAGTAGTCAGTCACCTTAAAGGGAAAAATGTGAACATTGGAGCCGATTCTATTGTGTAAATACTGATTCGTGATTGGCTAATTTGGATGAAAATTTGGGTGGCCTTGGTTGGAATGGTCGCACTGTAAATATTTTCCATTTTGCACAAGGATCTTCCTCGAGTAAACATTCTTTCAACCAGTACGGATTATAGTAACATATGGCGAGATTTGTGACGTCACGGCCTATTGTCTTCGTACTGAAACCAAAAAGTAATTCAAAAATATTCCGCTTTCTATAAAAGCTATTGCCTGGGCTCTCACGGACACTACACTCGGGATATTTTTACTCAGACAGCAGCAAGTGGATTTCAAGATACCAGATATAGTAAATAATGCTGGATTTGTCAAGTTTTTCCTATAGATTTCATGAATTTTCTGCAGTCAGTTGGCCGCGATATTGTCAAAGCCAGTAAGAGAAGCTCGATAAATCAACATATTTTACATTATTCCAATTTTTTCCTAAGATCATCGTATTTTTTTATGTGTTCTAAGATAAATTATCTTGGTTTGTGCAAAGTTTCAACATGGTACCACCTTAAACAAACCGGTACCACTCTTCGAAAGATTGAGTCTCCAACGGCCATACTGAAGCTCTTGTTTACAGTAAACCTCGGGTTGAGTGCTTTGGTTTGTCATACTCTTAGACTTTGTTTTCACTTCATAAATTACAAGATAGTTTTTAATATGCCTTTTAATAGACTCTTCTAGTTCTAATCGTATAGCCAACTTCACCAGTAAGTCTTAACTTTTCATATCAGTAGAGTTATGTTCCTCTCTTTACGGCGATGGCGTTACTGAGTCGAGTTGAGGAGTTTAGCAGTTAACTACTGTGGCTTGTGTATTTATTTGTGCGCAGATCGCTTTATGAATTATTGTGAAATTTATGTGATATCTTGAAAACTCAGTATTAGATCTTCATAATTGCAAATGACTACATATTACAGCGGAATTGTTCTTCTTGCCAAATACAACATAAGTCTTACTTTATATAGTTAAAAGGTTGATCGCGAAGTTTCCCACTGAAACCGCTACTTTGAACAGCAATGTACTCTACCATAACGCTTGTCACACACGATTTATACATCCTTATGGTACAATGGCAACACTCATTTTCTAAAAGTGTAGTAATAAAAAGTCCAGTTCAATATTTCGCTTGGGATTCAGTTTTATCTAAACCTCGCAAAGTCCTTTAGGATCTCGACCGCCACATTCAATGTTTTGATTCTGCTTGAGTTTGTGACGTTTTGCAGTTAATTCACAGGTAGCCCAAGCTATGGTTTTGAATATATATAGAGAGAATGTATGGCAGATCAAAAAATTGTTTTAAAATAGAATAAATTTCATATTTTATTGTTTCTTTACCGGTATATCAATGTTTTATTGCATGTTTTGTGGTTTCCTGACGGTTTGGTTGCATTTTAAGGCGATTTTAGGAAATTTTATCTCCTCTCTAAAGACGAAGTCAAGGTAGGAATCTTCAGACTCGGGTACTTTGGTTCAACAGGCCGTAAATCACCAGAAATCTGTTCCACAGCAAATTTTTCACTGGCTACCCTTCGCCCAATAAATATCCAACACATCCAATCCGAAAATTACCATATCGCTTCACTTCTTCCCGTCGAAATTCGCAAATATATACGCTCAACTCAGACAAATTCAACCGCGGACGGATCAGCCTCGCCACGGATTCAACGGTTGGTGACAAATCATTGGCTGTGTGGGGGAGGGTACATGACAAACGTTGACCTTTGCCTAGACTAAAAACCGCTCGATGACAGCGAGAAACAAGACCAATGTTTAGTTGGACGGAATGTCTTCGTCTTTAGAGAGGAGATAAAATTTCCTAAAATCGCCTTAAAATGCAACCAAATCGTCAGGAAACCACAAAACATGCAATAAAACATTGATATACCGGTAAAGAAACAATAAAATATGAAATTTATTTTATTTTAAAGACATTTTTTGATCTGCCATACATTCTCTCTATATATATTCAAAACCATAGCTTGGGCTACCTGTGGTTAATTTTTAAAAATGTGAAATCTCGCCATATGTTACTATAATCCGTACTGTCAACTGGTCGAAATTAAGCCACGTTTAGAAAAGGGCATCGTTCCTTGTAAACGACTGGAATTCCACTAAAACCTCTTCCAGTATTTTCTAAACTAACTAAATCTCTCTTGGAGCCCTAGGATGCTAAATATGTCGGTTTTTCTAGTCGGAAATTTTGCCATTACCACTTCTTTACTCGAGCGCTACGGCATTCATAATTATCACCATTGTTTACATAGCGCCCATTTGGCAAGCGTCGACTAAATTCCCAGCTGCTTACTTTTAATATGTCTATAGCAAGGGATTAACCTTTTCGAGCGCTACGGCATTCATAATTATCACCATTGTTTACATAGCGCCCATTTGGCAAGCGTCGACTAAATTCCCAGCTGCTTACTTTTAATACGTCTATAGCAAGGGATTAACCTTTTCTCAAGTATTGTTATCAGACGTTGTTTGTAATTTTGTTTCTGCATGATTTATAATGGGTCATGTGGGTAGGCCTGAGCTACGAGGTTGGTAACATGTTCACGGAGTTCAAGGTTGAGCAAGGTCAAGCTAAGTACAAGGTACCCGTGCCTACACCTAAAGGCTTTCCAAACTACCTACTGGAGATGGAGTTGGTTTATGATAGTGGAGGAGGTAATGGTCCTCTAGGTTTGGGATGGAGTATTGGTGGACTTTCTCAAATATCAAGGTAAAACCTTTACTACTGATTTAAGAAATGTTAACGGGCTGTGCGGAGGTATCGTGCAGTGACTAAAACGGTGCGGCATGTTCATTGGATAAGCAGACATCTCGCGCTATCTGATTATATACCATGACCGTACCCTGTGCACTGACAGTTTGGATCCAAATTTAGAAATAAAAAAGAGACTTTGAAGGCATTGATCTATGGTGATAACTTGTTGTTTCAGATGTCCCCTGACCCACGCACAAGATGGTCAAAGGCGTGGCATCAAATACAACAGCGGTGATAGGTATTGTCTCGATGGATCCAGATTAGTTCTGACATCCGGGGTCTATGGCAGGCAAGGCTCTACATATGGCACTGAGGTGGACGCCTTCTTGAGGGCCTACGCGCAAGGTACTATGGGTGCTGGACCGCAAAGTTTCCTTGTGAAGACCAAGAACAACCAGAAACGAACTTTTGGTACTCGGGTTGATTCGCGAATGAAGTCCCATGGCCAGACAAGTGTCCATGCTTGGAAACTGGATTCCATTAGCGATTATTCTAACAATGTGGTGAACATTGTGTATTTGCAAAACACTAATGGACTTTTGGTCTCGAGAATTACATACTCAAACATGGTTATAGCCTTTGAGTTCGAAACCCGCAGGGATGTTTCGACCCCGTACTTCAATAGTGGAGTAAACAAACGTCTCAATTCAGTCAAGACTTATGTTAACGGCAAGCTTCACAGAGAAATAAGGGTAAAATACATCGAAGCTAAAATTCCCAAGATTAGTTTGGTTTCAAGTGTTCAGCTCTGCACAAGAGAGTCGTATTGCTACAAGCCTGAGAAACTAACTTTCCAAGGAACAGGAGATGTAGAGCGCACAAACTCACCCAAGTATTGGATAAAGGCGTTTGGGGCGTCCTCCGGGGGATGGCAGGTCGGAACACATCCTCGACACGTTGTGGACATGAACGACGATGGGTTAGCTGATGTTGTGGGGTTTGCTAGTGGAGGTGTCATGGTCGCGCTCAATCAGAATGGACATTTCAAACCAGCTAAGACCTGGGTAGCATCGTACGGATTCAGTAGTGGAGGTGGGCGGAGTCAACAACCAAGATTTGTCATAGATGTGAACGGAGATCATCTTCCGGACATTGTAGGCTTTGAAAGTGGGGGTGTGTACGTGTCTCTTAACACCGGTTTGGAATCCTTCACTGCACGTAGACGTTGGTTGGCCCAGTTAGGATACAGTGCAAGTGGAGGAAGGGTTCAAAATCATTCAAGGTTTGTGAAAGATATGAATGGAGACGAGTTGCCTGATATTGTTGGTTTCATGAGTGGCGGAGTCTATGTAGCATTAGGCACAGGATCCACTTTCAAGACTGCAACACCATGGATAACACAATTTGTATACAATGCAGAAGACTGGAGAGTTTTTGAAGACGTTAACGGTGATGGTCTTCCTGATCTTGTTGGCATCGCAAATGCTGGTGTGTACGTGGCAATCAACAACGGTTCTTCGTTTGCAGCGGCTTCTAACTGGGGCCGTGGACAGTTTGGCTGGAAAAGCAGTTCACATCTTAGATACGTTGTTGATGTCAATGGCGATGGCTTAGCTGATGTTGTTGTGTTTTCCTGCTGTGGAGTGGAAGTGTCTCTTAATACTGGCACCCGGTTCCTGCCTCAGAAGAGATGGATAGCTGCATTTGGGTACAATCATGGCTGGATGGTTAATTCTCATCCCCGGTATATACATGATATGAACGGAGACGGCTTACCTGACGTTGTAGGCTTTGCATCAGGAGGTGTCATGGTGTCATTGAATACTGGAACATCATTTGCACCTGCCAAGAATTGGATAGCAAGTTATGGCATCAGCGCAGGTGGCTGGTCGGTCTCACAACATCCTCGATTCCTTGTTGATGTTACGGGTGATGGAATGTCAGATATCGTTGGCTTTGCAAGTGCTGGAGTTTATATCTCAACCAACAATAATAAGAAGACTCTAATGACATCGATCACCGACAGCTACGCGAACACTCACCGAATAACGTACTCTTCGTTAGCTGACAGAACCATCTATACGCGTGGAGCAAGCACTCGATATCCAGATCCTAAAGTCAACATCGCCCAAACTGTTGTAAAACAGTTTGTTCAAAGCAACGGGATAGGAGGCTTCAATACCACAAAGTTTACCTACAAAGGAATGCGCGTCAACCTGAAGGGAAGAGGTGTTTTAGGATTCAGTGAAGTTAACGAACACCTACAGGAAAGTAATGAAAGTACAATTTCAACGTATTTCCAGATTTTTCCTCTCACGGCTTTGACACAATCGGTTACGAAAAACGTTGGAAGTAGAGTTGTTCTTCAGAAGAGTAAAGTTTATAGGCCCACCACTGGTCGTCAGATACAGATACAGTTAACATCAGATGTAGTTCATACTTATGAGATCAATGGAAGCCATGTAAAAACGGAGAGGTTGTCTATCAATGCAATGGATAATTATGGAAACATAAACGCGATGAAGATGGTCACCTCTGGAAATGGAAAACGTTTTGAGCAGATAACGATGAGCAATTACTCTAATAATCCCTATACATGGCATATTGGAGAACTTAATGCCATTGCAGTGACGTATCGGGCTGGAGGGAAGTCCAGTGTACGCAAGTCCTCTTTAAATTACTATCGCAATACAAGAAAACTCATGTACGAATTGCGTGAACCGGACCATCGCCTTGGGCTCAATACATCCTACGTTTATGACAATTATGGCAACGTCATTGAAAAACACGAAACGCCAATATTTCCAAGATTTGCTTCAGATCCCTCACCGACGCCTCGCAAGGCGTTTATGAGGTATGATGCCCGAGGCATTCGATTGATGTCAATAAGAAATGACCTTGGACATATAGAGACGTACACCTATGACCATTTTGGAAACATGGACAACTTTATTGGTGTTAATGGCTTTGTAACAAGATACACATACGATGCATTTGACAGGAAGACTTTTGATTCGCGACCTGATGGTACTTCTACAAGATGGGAGATCGGGTTTTCCCAGAGTGGAGGAGTCTACATGGAGAGGATAATTCGAACCAGTAAGCAAGATACCGTGACTATCTATGATTGTTTGGACAGGCCTATTCGAGTAGTTTCTACTGGGTTTGGAGGTAAAGAAATTCACGAGGATATAGTGTACGATTCGCTTGGTCGTGTGCGAAAACAAAGCTTGCCTTACTTCTCCAAGGACCAAAATCCTGCCTGGGTTTCCAATGAATATGATGAACTAGGACGAGAGATATCGGAGAAACGTCCTTATGAGAGAACAACGGTAACTACGAAGATAACAATCTATAATGGACTTGTGAAAGAAATTACTGATGCCAATGGTAACATGAAAAGGGTCGAGAAAGATGCTCTTGGGAGAAATGTGAAGGTCACAGATGCTCTGGGTGGGACTGTCATCTATAATTATGATGCTGTTGGTAATCTTATCAAGACCACAGATCCAGCAGGACATGTCACAACAATGACTTATGATCAGCTGGGAAATAAGATCTCCATCGATGATCCCGACATGGGATTATGGAACTATTCGTACGATGCCCATGGCCAAAAGTTATGGCAGACGAATGCTGTCGGGAAGGAGGTGTTTTTTGCCTATGATAAGCTGGGCAGGATGCATGAGAGGAAAGGCCCCGAGGGTAAGACAAAATGGATCTACGATACGACTGCAAATGGTAAAGGAAAACTTGCAAGAACTGTGTCACCTAGCGGACATGTCATGGAATACACATACGACAACAAAGGCAGAGAGGCAAGAGTAAAACAGAATATTGGAAAAGAAGTGTTCGATATTCAATCACAGTACAACACTCTGGGACAAATCTCCAAGCAGATTCTTCCAGGAAATAAAATAGTTAACTACTGCTACGACAATCAAGGATTCATGACTGAAGTAACGCAGTCTTCCTGTGGACAAAGATATTCAAGGAATGCTTACTGGAGAGCTTTGGAATACGACTCATTTGGAAACATAGCCAAAGAGCAATATGGTAACTCACTGCTGACTGAGTATCAATATGATGAGAGCAATCATATCAAATCAATCAAAACAAGAGACTCTTCCATGCGAGTGAAACGACACTGGGAATACAACTTCGATGCAGTGGGCAACATGTTGAAAAGAAAAGACCTGAGTGCGTCCTGGAACACGATGGAAAGCTTTTCTTATGACAGTTTGGACAGAATAACACGTGCAACCATCAGAAGCATAAATCCAAATGAGGGATCTGCATTCACAGAAGATTGGGAGTACGACAACATTGGAAATATCCGTCGATATAGTGGTTTTGGAGGCTTGTATCAGTACAGCCATACACAGCCTCATGCGGTTGTCAAAGCTGGACCGAATACATACGCTTATGATGCCAATGGTAACATGATACGAAAAAACGAACAAAAAGTCACTTGGACCTCGTTTAATAAGCCCAAAACTATAGCAAGAAAATCAGGCGGAACTGTTCAGTTTGAATACGACGCTCACCAGAATCGCTACAAGAAAACAAGCCCGGAGGAGACCAAAATTTACATCGGCAAGTTATACGAAAAGACGACCAGTGGCCAAAAGACTATGCATAAATATTTCATCTATGCATTGGGAAGGTTAGTGGCTATCGAGACAAAGTCAGAAGGAAAGTCTCCAGTATCATCAGTGAGTTACATCCATGGGGATCATCTTGACTCAGTCGACACTGTGACCAACCAAGTAGGCGAGATCGTGGAATCGTTGCGTTACAACGCGTATGGACAAAGAAGAGCGTCTACTTGGGCGAGTTTTGACAGGTGCACGTCACATTCACAGCCTGGGTCTACTTACACAAAACGTGGCTTCACAGGCCATGAGCATCTGGAAGAGTTGGACTTGATTCACATGAATGGACGAATATACGACCCAGTTGTTGGCAGATTCCTCAGTCCAGATCCCCACGTGCAGGATCCATACAACACACAAAGCTACAATCGTTACAGCTACACTCTGAACAATCCATTGAAGCACAAAGATCCAACTGGCTACTTCTTTAAGGCCATCGGACGCTTTTTCAAAAAGTTCTGGAGGCCCATCGTGGGGATTGCAGCTGCGGTTGTTACATTTGGAGCCGCCACCCCATTGGCTGCGGGTCTTGTTGCGTCAGCAGGTTTGTCAGGTGTGGCGGCAACCGTCGCTACTGGAGCCATTGCCGGAGCAGCGTCAGGATTCGTTGGTGGAGCGATTTCATCAGGGTCGCTGAAGGGTGGCCTACAAGGGGCATTGGGAGGGGCCGTGTCTGGCGGTGTGGGAGGGTATTTTGGCAGTACGTGGAATCTAGAACGGGTAGCAACGCAGGCGATAGGCGGAGGTGCTGCAACCGAGCTCAGTGGAGGCAAGTTTAAAGATGGGTTCTTAATGGCAGGAATCACAGGATCGGCCCAATATCTTTACAACTCTGTTGTGAATTATCGCGCAACATGGGAATCCGGAGGAGCTGCTCAACCAAAATCGTACTCCCAGATGCCTATACGCGGGGCAAATAATATAGGAACACAGGGACACAATACCATAGACCCGTTAGGATTGTTCAACGAGGGGGGTGAGGTGAGCAGGTTTTTGAATAAAGTCCCAGGAGTCAATGCTGTATCTGGGTGGCACGATGTCTTCCAGATCAATTTGCCTGGGAATGCCAGAAATATATTAAATGTTCCAGGCATGCTTCCAGCCACTGCTGTCACTTATGCTGCCCTCATCGATGGACCAGCTTCGCAGGCACTGCTAGTCGAGGAGAAAAAGCGTCGTCGATACTAGATCCGGAAGTGTATCATAGAGGCAATCGATAGTGGATCGATGTTTATCACAGAGACAATCGATAGTAGATCGATGTATATCAGAGACAATCGATAGTGGATCGATGTATATCATAGAGACAATCGATAGTAGATCGATGTATATCATAGAGACAATCGATAGTAGATCGATGTATATCAGAGAAAATCGATAGTTGATCGATGTATATCATAGAGACAATCGATAGTAGATCGATGTATATCATAGAGACAATCGATAGTAGATCGATGTTTATCATAGAGACAATCGATAGTAGATCGATGTATATCATAGACAATCGATAGTTGATCGATGTATATCATAGAGACAATCGATAGTAGATCGATGTATATCATAGAGACAATCGATAGTAGATCGATGTATATCATAGACAATCGATAGTAGATCGATGTATATCATAGAGACAATCGATAGTAGATCGATGTTTGCCTTTAAGCAATAGCAGATCGTAGAATAATCTTAAAAGGAGTCAATAACAATAAAAGGAATAATAGTAAAAACAGTAGTAATAGACGATGCCCTGGCCTGCGCGCGCCCTCTCACTGTTCCAGTGCCAACTGAACAGAATATGGTCTCTCCACCTTCATTCTCAGTTTGTAGAAAATAAGAATAAAAATAAAATGCATAGGACTGAATTGAACTGTTTAGTTTTTTAATCTTGCATTCAATCATCCTTCCATTTCTTTTTCAAGCTGCAGTGTTACATACAATTTAACCTTGAGAGATCGTTGTCTGTCAACTATAGATTTTTGAAGAATTCTCAAGAAATCATGAACAAAAATGAAAATACAGGCAAGAAAAGTCACCTTGGTTGGGAGGGTGGAGGGGTGGAGGGGGATGTCTTATAATATATTTGGGCGCGGGCTTCCTGTGTAGTCAGACGATGTGTTCAAAGTCTGATCCAAGATGGCGTCCAACAAATCTGTTGGAAGGCTAGCTCGTATTTCAGACCATCTTTTGCACCAAAATACAGACCAAACTAAGATAAATCCTGCTCCAACGTCTTATGCAGCACCGCAGCCGTACGATTCACATAATTATGTTCTCCAAAACAATCTCCTAAGCCCAGAAGATGTCGAGTTCTACAACAAGAATGGCTACTTTGTCGTTCGTAACCTTGTTGGCAAAATCCATCTGGACAAATATTATGAGAGATTTAAGGATATATGTACCGGTAAAGTCAGAGTACCAGGATTATTAGTCATGAAGGATATATCCTTAAAAAATTCGGAGTTTCTGCCTGGCGAGAGGTCTATAAACAAGATCCAAGATTATCAATATGACGAGGTACTGTTCGAGTACTGTCGTCTGCCTGGGATATTGAAGTACGTTGAATGCTTCACTGGGCCGGATATTATGGCTGTTCATACTATGTTGATTAACAAACCACCTGATCCTGGTACGAAGACATCGAGACATCCACTACATCAAGATCTGCACTACTTTCCATTCAGGCCTGCAGATAGGTACTGTACATAACTTATTAATGTGTACAAATTTCGTACAGTAAAATACTTATTTCTTGTAGATTTTTACTAAGAAAACAAGAAACCTAGATCGAGAATTGATAGCCAAGTTGTAGTGTTATCAATATCATATTAATAATATTAATAATATGTTAAATAATAATAAGTGTTATGGATCATTATCTAGGATGGTTTGTTCCTGGACGGCAATGGAAAAGGTTACAAGAAAGAACGGTTGTCTGGTAGTACTTCCAGGAACACACACAAATAAAGAACTGTTGAATCATCGATATCCAGAATGGCAGGTACACCTTCAACCATTAAATATTATTTTAAAACTTATATCTCATAAAACTTATATCATGTACACAATGAGCAGTTTCATGACATATTGCAAGGTCTTCTTATGGCCTGCAATATTGTTCACCTAATTCAATCAAACGCTCCTCTTATGATTGCTTTGAAACTGATACATTGTGTAGGGTGGTGTGAACAAGATGTATCATGGCATCAAGGACTTTGACCCAAATGCTCCCATGGTGCACTTGGAAATGGATGCTGGAGACACAGTGTTTTTTCACCCATTGTTAATCCATGGCTCAGGCACAAATACTACTAAAGGTTTCCGTAAGGTAAGAAAACTCTATAAAATTATGAATTAATGGCGATGTTTTTGAATTTGCCTCTCTCCGTCAAGTGGGTTAGTTTGAAAAATCAAATCAGCATAACATCCTAATGGCGACATGCAGTCATTTCTTCTTTTACAAAGTCTACAAATCTCATCACTTTGATGTAGTTCTATATTTTAAGTTCATAAATTTTAAATTTGCAGGCAATATCCTGTCATTATGCCAGCGCAAACTGTTATTACATTGATGTCAAGGGTACAGTACAGGAGGAAATTGCTGAAGAAGTTGTTGGGGTTGCGAATCGCAAGCTTGGCAAAGATGTAAATGTGACTTTTCAGGTATTTATGAGCTATTATTGTTTTTTGTCAAGCAGGATAGATTTTGATTGTTTGCTCTAAATCTTGCCCAAATAAGCAGGCTACTAACAGAATCTTAAAAACTATGGAATATACCACTTCTTGTAGTACGAAATTTGTTCCATTTTCATTAATGTTTTTTTTTTATATATTTTCACATGTGTGGATATCACCAATTTTTTTCCTAATCATCAATTTAAAACTTTTTAGGCTAATGACATGTAAACATTGAAAGGCATTTCATGTAAAAGTTAAAAAACTTCGATTATTGATGTGAATCTTGTTGTTTCTTACTGACAGGATTTATGGAAATTGAGACAACGTCTTGTGCAAGGAAATGAAGGAACTCTCTAATATTGACACCAGATTTTATATCAAAATGTAGATAGAAGTTTGTGGATGTTTTTCTTAAAATATTCATTATTGCACTAATATACACAGATTCATAAAATACTCTCACCCCTCCCAAAAAAAATGTTTACTCACCACTGCCATGAATGGAAATGTGTAAGCTTTCAAAAATGTGATCTTGTCTAATATCCATCAAAGCTTATTTCTTTATTTTCCCAGTTTATAGTCCCAGTTTAATATGAAAATAGCTTTACCGTGTAGTTTGAAATAGTTCTAAATTATAGAAATTTTAGTCACATGTGAATTGCAAATGTCAATTTATTCAATCTATCTAATCTACGAAACATTTAAATTAAGGTTCTTTATACGAAGACATCAATGAAATGTTATGAATTTAGGTTAAAAAATCACTTCTTAAGTGACAGATTAGAAGTTCAAGAATGTAATGGTATTTTTTTTGGAATTTGAACCAAAAATGCAAATATTTTAATTATCTTAATGAATAAAAATACTTTCACTAGAAATTTGTCACATATTATATTACCCAGCTCTTAAGATAGGGCTGTCTTTTACTTTTTTAATTTTCAAAATAGTGTTTCTTTCTCAAAAAGCCATTTTTTTTAAAAACATGATTTTTAGAAAGTCAAATGTCTTATAAAATATTACGAAATTGGGTCTAAAATTGACTTTTTTATATCCCCAGTTCCATCACCCCAGCATGCATATACAGGATTATCTACAAATCATCCCTCCCCTCCCCAAAACAAATGCATGTTGCAATTAATCTACCAAGTTAAAATGAGGGGGGTCAGAGCACTCTACGACTACCCTGGGATATCCTCCTCTGTAACCCGAGTCTCCATGTCCTCATTCTTAGAGACTTATTAATATTGCACAGATTAATAGTAATTAACTAAGATACCTTCTTCCAATGCCTTACATATCCTTGCCTACACCAGTCAATTCACAGCTCACATTCCAGAGTCTCTCCTGTATTTCCTCATCATAAGATTCATCAATACTACCAGTAGCTTCACAGTTACTAAGATATTTTCCTCCAACTCCTTCCAAGTCAGGTGAAAGGCAAGCAAACAAACTTGTTGATGCTCCTTGCTCTGGGGTCTGGCGAAAAAATATAATTTTAGGGATTTTGTTAGAATTTCTTACTGCAATTTTCATAAATATGTGAACTCTGTAATTGCGAGTTGCTTGCTGGAATTTGGTTTTTCACTGCCGCAAATCATAAATATAAAAGGTACCGACTGATTATTTTTGATTGATGGAAGCGATAAACCAAATTTCAGCATGCAGCTCGCAGCTACCGAGTTCGCATGTTTATGAAAATAGCAGCAACCCTCCATAGATTCTTGTGTCTGATCAAACAGAGGTCTGTTTCCAAAATTTGCTTCAGAATCCAATAGATGGTTTTAACATGATGTTAGAGCTGCCATGTTGGTTTTACTACCTAAACAATTGTTTCTATCCTCCGGTAATTGAAGTCTAACTGTTTTATTGTTTGGGACACCTATATGGCCACTTTGTCAAGTGAGTGAAAAGAATCTATAATAAATCAGGACTTATCTATGTGATACATGTATGAATTCTATCAAGCTTATCTTACCCATATCACAAACTTTGCCACTAGTCCTTTCACAGACTGTAATATCCATGGAAGATACCGAAACAGATCTGTATTTACGACACCAGGGTGTAATGCATTAGCCGTCACATGGCAACGCTCATTGGTTAACCTTCTTTGCAGTGCATATGTGAATAGTATATTTGCAAGCTTGCTTTGACTGTAGGTCTGATATGGACAGTAGCTTTTCCTACACCATGAAAGAAATAACAGTGAAAATGATGTATGTGGTCGAGGATGTGATCGAGGATGTGATCACATGACCAGTTTTAGTAGGGAAAAGAAAAGCACCCCCAATAACCTGTTAAACAGCTGTCATATGGCTTTCATTTAAATTGCATTATGCTTGGCTAACTAGTATTTTGATAGCATCATTTATTATATATTTGGTAGCAACTAATGTTAAAGCTGATTTGAGCTGTATTTGGACATGCTGCAAGGGGTCTACAAAGGCCTATCATGAAATAGTCTCACATCATCCATTTCCAACCACATTTCATGTTGTTCATAAAACTTACTCGCTCTGCAAATCTTGGAAATTCATGGTCCCTGCTACATGGGCACTGGATGACACTGTGACAATCCTTGTACAATTCCCCTCTGATCCTGACCTGTCAATCAAATGTTTGTTGTTGGAGAACAGTCATTTTCTTTTTCACATGAGTTATTCAGCTGGTTGAGAACCAGTTTGCTGTGTGTAACTCATACCAAAAGAACTAATTGTTTATTCCTTTCTACCTCCCTACCTCCTTTCCTTGCTTCCTTTCCCTCCCATATATCCTTCCTTTTTTCCTTCCAATCCTTTCTCTAATGATCCCTTCCTTCCTCCACTCTCCATCCATACCTCCTTTCCCCCCTTTCTTTCTTCCTTCTTTCCTTTCATCTTTCTTTCCCTCTTCCTCTTTCTTTCCATACCAGCATCCATACCTCCTTTTCTTCCTTCCTTCCCTCCTTCCTTTCCTGCTCTTCCCTTTTATTTCCTCTCTCCCTTCCCATCTCCCTCCCTTCTACTCCCTCACTAGCCACCTAATCCACCCCCTGGATCTGCCCTGGTACCTTTTAATCTTATCCAGAAGAAGTAAAGTCAAAGCAAAATGACCCAAATGATTGATTCCCAGATGAAGTTCAAATCCATCCTTAGTGTGTCCATAGGGTGGGTGCATTATACCAGCATTGTTTACCAGAATGTGAAGATCCCTTTCAGTCTCTTGGAACTTATTGGCAAAATCTTTGACAGATGAGAGGCTTGCCAGGTCTAGATTCATGTACCTCACTAAAATCAACAAGTATGACAAATCTATAACTTTAGGCAAGGATATACATAGAGATATGGCAGTAACACAGCTTAAAATTTTGATAATTTTTTTCAGAATTTTTTTTCATTATAATTGCAATGGAAAAACTCTACCTAAAAATGATATCACTAAAACAAAAATTTAATAATTCTGATTTATATACCTTTTGCATCAGGCTGTTCATCCTTCAAGTTTTTGATAGCTACATTTGCTTTTTCCTCAGACCTGCAAGCTTTAAATTCATGAACAGTCAGTTGCTTGGTTTCACATAACATCCTTTCCTGCCTTGTCTGGGACAGGATGTTCATCAGCTGATTGAAAGTTTCCACTAGCATTCTTATCACCTGATTGAAACCCTGAATTAAAACTAGCTGTCTTCAGTACTCATTTATGTGCATTTTCTTACCCATTATCACAGACACACCAGCTTGGCACAACCCTTTAACTGTCTCATATCCTATTCCTGCATTTCCACCAGTAACTATTGCAACTTTGGTTTCTTGTTTTGGAATTTCTATGAAAAAAATGAGTAAAATATCAGAGAAAGGGTCATTTGGAAGCATCAGTGGTTGACTTTAATAGTACTGTGGGCTAGAGTGTGCATGTAGAAGTGGGGAATAAAGGTTGGGTTTTTTTTCATGAGGAGGGGATGGAGAATATAGTAATGTAGGGAAGAAGTAAGTAAAATTCTTTTTTATGCAAGGAGCTTCCCAACTATCTTTTATCTCCTATGCTTTTAGAACTTTTTCACAGCTAAACGTCTGCAAATTTATCCCACTTCCACATGTACTTGTGTAACAGCTTCCCCATTTCCTTCTAATATATTCCTATTTGTAAGACAGACAGAGTCAGTAATTTGAATTTAAGGAGAACTGAATTACCAACTTGTGTCCTAACTAGTTATAATTTGTAGAAACCTTTGAGTCTCTTCATGAAGGGCCAACGTGTCAAATGCGAAATTATGGCCATGAACAGTACAATAGAACGATAAAAATAAAGCTCAGAAATATAGTAAGGATTATAAAAAAGCAAGTAGCATACCTGTAAATGGCTTGTGTTTATAGACAAGTTGATGGAGTAAGGTCTTTGTACCATTCCAGAAGTTGGACAACATCTTGCAAGATTTTCGCACCTTCCCTCCTTGTGCGTGCCACAGGTATCCCACACTCCATTAACACAACTGGTCTTAAAATTTCCCCCAAAAAACCCTCAAAAACTCCTAAACCCATGGGCAAAATTAAAAAATATTAGCTTAATATTATGTTTAACATTTCTTATAATAATTCTAATATATTTTTACGGTAAATTTATGAATTTTTGTTTTAGATATTGGGCTCCCTGTCGCAAGCATCCGGGAAAACAATCCGGAAGTAAAATCTTCACGTGAACCGGAAGAGAAATGGATTATGTAAACAAAGTTTTGATTGGTTGCGATGGTGAATAGATCCGATCAACGTGGTTATACTTTAACACAATCGTATCAAATACCTCAAAACACTTCTTGGGGTCATGTTGTCGTGATCGAGTCGTGGAAAATGACAAAAAGAACTAGGAGAAACATTATTGCTTCAAAATGCCTTTGATAGTAAACGGAGATGGCAGTTTTGGAGCTTCGTCCGGGGATCGTGATGTCCCAGAGCTGTATAACTCGCCAGAACCCACAGAAAGGACACCATTAAACCCTCAAGCACCAAAACACGACGCGATCAACCAACGACGAAGAATCAAGATGAGACGCTTTTGTATAACTTGTTTAGTGCTGGCAGAATTATGTGAGCGATTCGCGTACTATGGAATCATCATCAACCTTGTTTTATTCCTGGACAACTTTGGGTGGTCGATGTTTGCATCAGCTGCTGGAGTGCTTGTGTATTCTGGGATAGCATGGTTTATGTGTGCTTTAAATGGTCTTGTAGCTGATTCTCGCTTTGGAAGACACTCTATGATCGTAGCTGGTTTTATCGTTTACTTTTTAGGTTCAATATTACTTGTTTTTATATCAATTTGGGTCGACAATCGTCAAAAGGAACTGGACCCTCGCGACAATTTCCCCATACTACCCTTGTTAGCAATTGTTTTAGTGTCAATAGCTGCAGGGGAGGGTGCTGTCAAGGCTAATCTGTCTACCTTTAGTGCCGAGCAACTGAGAGGTGAACCGCCTAATGGCACAACGAAAAATCTTTTTAATTGTTTTTATTGGATTACTAATGTATTGGCTTTGTTTGGGCTAACTGGAGTGACATATATTCAACAAACAAGGTTACCTTGGAGTTCTGGCTTCACTTTAGGGTTTGCTATTCCTGTCATTTCTTTGACATTAGCGGTGGCATCATTTTTGGCCAGCTCAAAGTACTTTGTTGTCGATGGACCACATGGAACAGGATTGAGAAACATTCAATTAATATATAAACAAGCATGGAGAAAGAGAAAAGATAAAATAGAAATTAGGTAAATTCTATACAAATGGAAAATTTTCTGCAGAGGATAAATGGTGGGTTGGTCAGAAAATATTTAAAAATGGGCCAGTACCAAAACAGTTTAGACAGCTACAGAAGTGCAACCACAGGGACCCCAAGCTTGATTTTTGTGCCATTATCTTACCATCATCATGTGCAGTTCCTGTGGTGCATCATAGACACAATAGACCATTTTTTAGATGCATGAGGGCTTTCAAAAATATAGCAGGCACCGACATGAAAAAGAGGCATTTTTGGGCAAGATCACACAGTCTATTAACACTGCCAGAAAATGCCATGAGATCCTGTTTGCGCCTTGATATTTTTGAAAGCTCTTGCACATCTCAAAATTGGTCTATTTATTGGGGTGCCTGTAACCCCCCTTTTCATGGATAGGATAGTGAAAGGGAATGAGGCCACAGCCACTTTGGCCCCTTGATATTTCTTCCACTTAATTTATGTTTCTAAATGTGTGTATTGTTAGGGAGCTGTCAGCACGATCCTCAATACCAAATGCAGACAAGATTAATTGGCTGGAGAAAACAACTGTTCAGTTTGGTGGAACATTCCTGAAGTCAGAAGTCCATGAAGCTAGGGCTCTGGGAAAAGCTTTGGTATTTTCTTTTACTCTCATTCCTTACTGGATCATCTATTCACAGGTATCAAATTCTGATCCTGATTATCAGTTTCCATAGCAATAGTACAGTATACTGTGGTAGGGTTACTGCCCCCAAACACAGGTTTGTTGATACTTATGGCCATGGTTTCAGCACTATGCATCACTCAGGCAAAAGGGAGGATATTGATGAAATACTGATTGATATGGTGTAACAGTTGTGCAAAAAATCCTGTCAAATTTTATCTATACCTTACCCTAGACTGTGAACAGTCAGTCTTTTCCCTCCTAACTCAGTCAAGTCGGTTTTTTCGGAGTTCAAACTTGCTCCCACTCCCTGCATGTCCAAGGCAGGAAAAAACCTGACTCGACTGAGTTAAGAGGGAAAAGTGGGGCTGTTCACAGTCTACCTACTGACCCTGAAACAACCTCTTGGCTGATCAAAGTCAGGTCACAGATAAAAGTTCAAATTGGAATTTAGCTTAATATTTGTTAGGTTTGATAGGGAGTAAAACCAGATATCCCAGAGAAAAAAACTTAAATCAAGGCAGATACCTAACAAACTGTTCTCACATGTGATGCATAGTCCAGGAATTAAATGTGACAGCCCACAAGTGAGAAGCAAGTGGACTATTGCTATGCTATACTTGATTTGCTTGATTCATTTTGTTTCAGTTGTATTCAACTTACATCCTTCAAGGTCTTCATTTGATGTCAACGTTAGACTCAGGCAAATTTATCGTGCCAGCTGCCTGGATGAGCTTGATAGAAACTACTATAGTCTTACTGATGGTTCCCTTAATGGAGAGAGTGGTGTACCCAAAATGTACACAGTATAACATTTACGTGCCGAGGACATGGAGGGTTGCTTTTGGTATGGTACTGGCAGCTGCATCTACTGGAATGGGTAGGTATTATTGTACATTTATGTGCTTTGAGATGGATGTATCTAGGGAGTCCTGGGCTGCATGAAAAACCTCTTCCAATCGACCATTTATTCGTATCATGCATGTGTTTTGGGGGAGGGGATGGATGGATAATTTCTTGAGGTTAGTGAGGAGTAAATCTCCTAAGAAAGCCTGGATATGCTACTGGACACCACTTCTTCAGTTCTATAAATATGTTTGAATTTTATTTCAGCTGGTTATGTTGAGATGTCAAAAGCAGAGCATTTTCTACAGAGTGACTTCACTTACATCAACCAGACAACAAGCTGCAGGGTGTACAAAGCTGTCAATGACTATTCCATATTCCAACAGATCCCACAATATATCCTCTTAGGAATCAGTGAGATATTTGCTAGCATGTCTGGTAAGCTAAGCAGCCTTTTATAATGCTTGTATACTCCTAGTTTGCACATCAGATGTTAGATGTATGTCTGTTTTATGCACTTTAGATCCATGCTAATTTATTATATTGACGTACTTTTCAGGACTTGAGCTGGTCTACATCATGTGTCCTGCCACTCCCCGCAGTGTCACATCAGGATTACACAACATCATGATCAGTTTCGGTAGTTTCCTAAGTCTCCTAATCATGGGAATTGTCTCTTTGTACGGTTGGTATCCCATATACATCACAGACGACACGGAATACCTCAAAAATCACAAAGTTGCGTATTATTATTGGTTGCTTAGCGGCATCACCTTGATCAGCGTATTAGTCTTGATCCTGGTTGGTTATTGCTTCGATATTGGTGTGCGCAGAACTCATCACCATCATCACCATCACATGCAGGATGAAAACGGAGTCGTTTCTCCGACAGATGGCTCGTACGTTGGTGATGCAAACTCTACAGAACATCCTGAAATTATCGTACAAACTTGACGCTTACGTCTTGTGCAGAAATTTAGTTGCATGGTCTCTTGGTTACTCTTATGGCGTGGGCACACGTAGCCACTCTGCATGTTTTGAAGCCAATCCTGTAAGCTACACAGCCGCTATTAGTGTCATCACGCAACGCTCTCCCCTAATAGCGACTAGTAGTTAATCTCCCTCCCCCTACATTTCAAGACCACCTCTCCCTCCCTAGCCAAAGGTGCTGGATACTAGCTATCATGACTGACCACCCCTCCCCTCCCTAGCAAAAGGTGTTGGATGGGGGGTCATAACTACTGCGACTGCGTAGGAGGCGTCTAATAGCTAACGTCCGAAAGCGAAGCCGTGTCATATAAAGTTCAGTTCGTAAGCAGATGACGTCGGACGATTGATAAGCGTTGAAGTATCGATCTACTAACAGCATAGCGAGTGAGCGAGTGAATAACACATGTGTATATTTAGACCCCTCACAACTCGTTTCTACGCTTCGCGTATCCACGAGTTAAAAATGGGGGTCAACGTTCTCATTGAGGAGCGAGATGATACCAAAGTACAGCCTTTTTCTTATCGAACATCGCTTGCGCGTGTTACGCGTGGTACTAGTGTTGTAAGACGTAAGAAGAGAGAACCAAACGATTTTGTGGAGCAATGTTTTTACTTTTCTACTTTGATCTGAATTATACAAGTGTGTTGCGTCATTGTCCTAATCTCACGTCTCACACGCGCAATAAACACAAGTGAAGTATTAGAATAAAAAATGGGGATCACCATTGTTGTTCTCGAGACATAGATTTTAGATTTTTTTTTAAATTTTTATTTCTTTTTACACCACTTATTTTTAAAATAAATGAATAGATACAAGACAATTAACAGAATTTAGGTGTTAGGCCACCTGAAAAGTTTGAGGACTAATCAGAGTCCGGTACCCTTGTATAAATAGCCGATAATCGAAATTGTTTTCGCAACGAGTGTGACGAAGTTTGATCTTGGAAAATATACAATCTTGGACAAAAAGTGTTGAGCATCTTTGATCATATCAAAAAAATGGAATTTCAAGTCCTTATAAAATATTTTCTAAACTAGGATTTGAAAACGCTGAAAATTCGTCATTAGAGACAAAGCTTTCACTTTACAAAAATGTCGAATAAAAGGGAAAAAAACTCCCAAATGAATACTTATGTTTTACTTATGTTTTTTTGTGTGATGCGGATAGTTTCAGACAAAGAGAATAATTTCTTGTTGTCATAATCGAACATTTTATTTCCACTTCTGCAGATGGATATCTCAGTACCTACCACTAAACAAGGAATCAGAAATGAAAGAATTATTAAAACAAATGGAAAATGATAAAAAAATGGCCATCAAAGCTAAATAATACAACTGGAATCTACATCCGGCGTTAGATACAAAAATTAGACTTATCCAACTTCATGGTAAAATTTCAAATTGTGCAATAACAATTTCTTTACAAAATGATTGGATTAAAACTTTTCTAGAAATATATTTTGCTGTCAGATCTATTAAAATTCTGTTGCTGATTGTGTGGCGCAATAAGAGAATTGAATATGCAGATGCAAAATAATAATAAATTCCAGTTATAACTCTAATGCATTAAGTGCCTGTTCTCTGTTGTAATGCAGACTGGCTACATAGTTATGTACACAGTTTTGTAACAGTTTTTACTCCTGCGTGGAAATATTTGGCTTTCATCATCAGCCCAACAGTACTCTTAGGATAAGTACTTGGAGTAATACACACTTGGAAGCCTTTTTCAGGAAGACGACTTTTCAGAAGGTTTCGATTGATGATGTGGTTAGTTTCAATGAGTCTTCCTCTAGGTATACTTCCCTCGTCATCAACCCATGGATATAGTGCTACTGATGCTACTGATGCCTCTATACTAATTGGTCTGCTTCCTTTCTGACTTGCTGGGTTTATACCCATTCTTATTTTAAGTATTCAATGTTGTGATGGTGACGTCATCGCCAATAAGAAAAAAGGCAGCCCAGTACCTTGGTTCCTTGTAGCTCTCTGTTTCTCTCATTTCCTTCATTGCTTGCTGTAGGCTCTTACTGGCACTCTCTCCTTTCTTTAGACGCGAATAAAATTTCAGCATGAATACTTTAGTTGCGTCGTCAGCAATGGCCCACAATGACGCTACAACAGCACGGGCTCCTGCAGCAAGAAATGCTCGAGTCATTCCTACCACTCCTTCTGCCTTGATCTCACCACGACCACTGTGGCAGCAGCTCAGCACAACGAGTTGAGCTCGGAGACCACTTTCTTGTGCTTCCTTCATTGTCAAGATGTAGTCCTCCTCGTCTGGAATGCTGTTCGTTGCTGATGACATACATGGAGCAAGAAGAATCTGTCCATTTTCACTTCCATGTGCAGCAAAGTGGATAACAGACACACCAATCCGTAGCTTTTGGAGGACTGCTTCTTTTGTTGCTTGTCTTCCTATCAGTGGCTCCACTTCAAGGAGTTTTGCAATCTCTATAGCTTCATCTTCTGCACCAGGTAAATTACTGAAAGATTTTTCTTTACCTCCAAACTTGACTTTTCCAATTTCAGGATTTCCAACGATCAGCGCTCCTGACTAATAATAGTAATAATAATTTAATCAACATCATCATCATCATCATCATCATCACTATTGATCAATCAAAATCATCACCATTATCTACATCATAACACAGGCTCACACTTACACAAGATACAAGAGTAAAAAACCGAAGACGTAGGTTCGAGTCCTGTTAAGGACATTTTATATTTTTTCTCTTGTATCTTTGTTTCACTCACACACCGAACGCAGCCCATTTTCTAGATTATTTCTAGATTCTAGTTTCTGCGTATCCCAATTCACGGTGTTCAGCTTCCCCAGTAGAGAAAAATATTGGCCTAGGACACGCACAGCCTGAGAAAACACGTCTGTTTTCTCAGGCTAGGACACCCAAAGAAACAAGAGAAAAATATCAAATATATGCCCTTGGCAGGAATCGAACGTGTTACAGCGATTCTCAGTCACGCGTTCGAGACAAGATATCTTGCTCCAGACGAGAACTTGGTGGGCGTCAACTTGACCATTGTCAAATATTCGAACATTATAAAATGGAAGTTGCTGTCGGTTAGCTATGTTAACAATGTTGTTAACAATTCGAACCGTGCTACCAAATGGAACCAACACTGTGCTGGGGGGAGGGGGAATCCTAGTTTAGATAATATTTTGTAAGGAAAATTCCATTTTTTTTATATGATCAAAAACTCTCAACACTTTTTGTCCAGGATTGTAGGTGCTGGAAAATGGCCGGTCACCTTTGCGAAATGCATTTGATTGATGTCCAGCAAGTTCGCGACAGGAGCTAAATGTTTTGTCTCGAATGGGCACGTGTGACTGAGAACGGCTGTAACCGGCATTAGGACTAACCACGCTGGATACGCAGCCAGTCATCACTGGTAATGTAGAAAGTACTAACCTCATAATGGTCATCTGAGGATTCTTGCAGAAGCTTCAAAGTCGTCAAAGAAGGAGAGAGGCGAATGCGTTTCATTTCCGATAGAAATTTGCCTGTCTTTGGATCTTGAAGAGCAGCAAATGGCACCATGAACAAAGGCCCATCTGGGATTATTACAACTTCCTCCTGGATGAGTTTGTCTTGTACTGGAGCAACTAATGTTTCAAAAAGTAACTCCAATGGCTTTTCATCGGCGACATCTTCTTCGTATATACATCTAGCTTGGGCAGAAACCTTTTCGTCAATATCATTTCCTTTTGTGGTTTCTCGTTCGACAACTTGAGATGGCTCGGGCACTGCAGGCTCTTCGACAACATTTTGGTTTTCACACTCTAGTATTCCCAGCGATCTATCCTCGCAGTCCACTCCTTCCCTAACTTGCATATTGTGGTAGCTTTTCTTCACAAAATTGGTGATAGATTCTTTATCATATTCATTTTTGTCCTCAGCTGACGTTGATTCAGTTCTTTTGATCTCACTGCGCACACAAAGTGATGGTTTTTGATGAGCTAGAACCCAAATCTGAACAGACTTTTTCTTACTGAAGGGCACATCATAAAACAGAATGCATGAAGTTGGCACCATCATATCATTAACATCGGTAAGCTTTAGTGAACCACTTTTTGATGCAGTTTCTTTATTCATGTTGTATTTCAAGCTCAAAAGATCCCCCAAAGCACGGGCTCGTCCACGCTCAGATACTAGAAGAGCTTCTTCCGTCTGTTCATTCTTGAGGCAGAGTTTGCTTAGGTTCTTGTAGGAGTTGATAAATGTATCGAAAATAGAAATCTTTAATTGGTCTTTCTCCTTTAAGTCACCAAACAACAACTCAAAGCATTGTATGCTCTTATAATAGTGTTCCTTTGATTTCCTAAGGTGATCAGCATTGCCGTGATCATATTCATAGCATAAACCTAGAAGTATAAGAGAGTTGAATTGATTTGAGAATAAAATAAAAACATAGCTCAATTTAAAATAGTAGTATATTGTTCGATCAATTAGCATGTGCCAGTTGTCAATCATGCCAATGTTACTAAGCTTGGCAGAAGGTGGAGCTAGGTTATCACGTGACCCAATTAATGTCTACGCATGCTCTGTTTCGTTGAATGCTGCAGTTCATTCTTAGTAAAAGAAATATATGATATATCAATGACCTTACAAGACTTACCAATATTATTATGTGCCACTCCTTCTCCATGTCTGTTACCTATCTCCGTAGCGATGCTAAGACGTTTTTCGTGATATTTAATTGCCTCGTGGTATTTCCCCAGTATGTTATAGGCATTTCCTAAGCCTCCGTAAGCGCTTCCTTCTCCCTGTCTGTCACCTATCTCCGTAGCGATGCTAAGACCTTTTTCATAATATTTAATTGCCTCTCGGCATTTACCTAATGAGTGATAGGCATTTCCTAAGTTTCCGAATACAGTTCCTAGTCCCTGTCTGTCACCTATCTCCGTAGCTATGCTAAGATGCTTTTCATAATATTTAATTGCCTCGTGGTATTTACCTAATGACTCATAGGCAACTCCTAAGCTTCCGTAGGCAGTTCCTACTCCCTGTCTGTCACCTATCTCCTGAGCGATGCTAAGATGCTTCTCGTGATATTGAATTGCCTCTTGGTATTTCCCCCATAAGTCATAGGCAGATCCTAAGACTCCGTAAGCGCTTCCTACTCCCTTTCTATCACCTATCTCCGTAGCGATGCTAAGACGTTTTTCGTGATATTTAATTGCCTCGTGGTATTTACCCAATGACTGATAGGCATTTCCTAAGCTTCCATAAGCACTTCCTTCTCCCTGTCTGTCACCTATCTCCGTAGCGATGCTAAGATGCTTCTCGTGATATCTAATTGCCTCGTGGAATTTCCCCCATAAGTCATACACCTTTCCTAAGTTTCCATAAGTACTTCCTTCTCCATGTCTGTCACCTATCATCGTAGCGATGCTAAGACATTTTTTGTGATATTTAATTGCCTCATGGTATTTCCCTAATGACTTATAAGCATTTCCTAAGTTTCCATAAGCATTTCCTTCTCCCTGTCTGTCACCTATCTCCGTAGCGATGCTAATATGCTTTTCTTGATACTGAATTGCCTCGTGGTATTTCCCTAATGACTGACAGGCATTTCCTAAGCTTCCATAAGCAATTCCTTCCCCTTGCCTGTTACCTATCTCCGTAGCGATGCTAAGATGCTTCTCGTGATATTTAATTGCCTCTTGGTATCTACCCAATGATTGATAGGCAATTCCTAAGTTTCCATAAACATTTCCTTCTCCCTGTTTGTCACCTATCTCCATAGCGATGCTAAGATGCTTTTCTTGATATTTAATTGCTTCGTGGTATTTACCTAATGAATCATAGGCAATTCCTAAGTTTCCGTAAGCGCTTCCTTCTCCCTGTCTATCACCTACCTCCATAGCGATGCTAAGATGCTTTTCGTGATATGCAATTGCCTCGTGGTATTTACCTAATGACCTATAAGCATTTCCTAAGTTTGCGTAAGCATTCCCTTCTCTCTGTCTGTCACCTATCTCTGTAGCTATGCTAAGAAGCTTTACGTAATATTTAACTACCTCGTGGTATTTACCTAATGACAGAAAGGCTTTTCCTAATCTTTCGTAGATCACCATTTCTCCCTCTCTGTAACCAATAGTGACACTAAGACACTTTTCGTAACATTCAATTGCTTTCGCCAATTGATGAATGTTTTCATACACATTACCAAGTCGCATATAAATGATTCTCTCAGTGACGGTTTCATGTAGAAAAAGAGCCATCACCAAGCATTCTTCTAATAGGCAGATGAGTTCTTCATTTTTCAAAGCAAGGTCACTATCTCCATCTGCATACAGCACACAAACTCTAATGAAGTGCTTGACTTTCTGAATCTCCATAGTGGTAGTTTAAATGCAATCACAATGTCGGTATATAACTTGGTTGTTTGAGTTCTTACTGAGAAAAAAGTAAAATCACCTTTTTTTAAATATGGTGCAATATGTTGGTATAGGCACGCATTTGTAGTTGACTTGGATTCCTTAAACATCTCTGGTGCTAACTGCATAGTAATACATGTCACACAATAACAAGATGACAAGAGTTTCGTGACCTAGACAGCTCAATAATGATATTTTAATTCTCTCAGACGTTTTATGTTTTGAAGTATAAGTTTTCATGGAACTCGATCTTCTGTTTCCAAGAATTAGATTTCGCCTTTGCGCCTGCGCAGCTGTCATGGTTTCTATATAGAGATCAAACAGTCTGCATGACTTTTGCTAAAAAAAATTAACCACTAGACAATGTGACGCGGAACCAAACGACCAAAGCATGAAGACTGTTTGATTCCTATATCAGAGCTAAGCTGCAATTACTTTGAAGCAAAGGATCGAATTGGAATTTGGAGGTTGATTTTTAAGGAGGGAGGAAAATCGGAGAACCCGGAAAAAAACCTTTGAAGCACAGGAGAGAAATAACAAGCTAGCAACTCTACTCACATACGACACCGATCGCGACGGGACTCGAATCCGGGTCGCTTTGGTGAGAGGCGAGCGCTAACGTGGCAGGATAAAACACAAAACTTTTGATCAATATGAACCCTCCTTACGATTAACTTTATATTCATTTCTGTCGCTAACCAAGCAGTAGACACACGCGCTTATTGAGTTCCTATTTTTAAAATAAGGACAATTAATTTTGCTACATCGTGTGAACTTGAAAAGTTTAAGATACGAAATTCTTACCCTTTCGGCTGAAAACAAGCCCGATTCACTCAGACTTAGGCGAAGGCTGATTGTGTAGCTTGTAGATATTGCTGCCATAGGCGTAGAAGTCGTTGGTATTCGTTGAGTGTTACAGAACACTTGCTTTTGGGTAGTGGAGAGTTAGACTCTTCCACAGTCCCTCGCTCGGCCGCTGCACTCTGTCGCTATAGGACTGCAACGGTACAATGGTAGCGAATTTCTGATTGGCCAATACTTAGTTTCTTTCTCATTGGTTGGTTAGTCAGTCTTTATTATTTTGAAAGAAATAGATTTTTACGATGAAATTAAGATGGATTATTGTCGAACAAAATAATTTGTTGAAGCTAGCACGTCAACAAGGGGGCATCTAAGAAAATAAACTGAGTGGCTTAGGACAAGCAAAGTCCTGGATAGACAAGGTGCATAAAGATATAGAAACTAAATATATCACTCTCAGAACTATATGCTTATATGAGCCGAGTAGCTAATTCTAAAATCCCAATGATTCAACAAAAAACCGCCCGAAAAGGTGAAAATAAAAACAACTTCAAAGTATACAATTTTTTTTCACAATTAAGAAAAAACATCCTAAAAATCGTTGAAAGGTCTTGAAAATAACATTAGCTTGGTTGAGCTTCCTGTGTGCGTCCAAGATTCTGGGTCCCAGATTCTTGGACCCAGAAGCCCTTTCGGCATTGTGCCGTTACAGTCCCATAGCGGAAAGTGCAGCGGCCGAGCGAGGGACTGTGGAAGAGTCTAGTGGAGATCGAGTTAGTTTCAGTCCTTGTCTCTGTTGTCGAATAAGAAACTGGAGATGAAGAGTTGAAAGCGTTTTCGTTGCTTGGTTATTACTGGGTTGCCTGTGGCAGCCCAGTCTAAAAATAGGGTGTGTATTTTCTTTTTCTGGCGTCGGAAAATGCAAAATTGCGCAATATGACGTCACACGTCATGATTGGACGAGAACTCGTAACCATAGCAATTGTCTGTCCAGTGGAGTTTTGGTTTGTCTATATTTGTCAATATTATTGACAATGTCAAAAATGATAGACAAAAGTAATCACATGATATTGAACACGAGGTATTTGCAGCTTCGCTCGTTCGCCATTGATTTATTCCTTCGAGGTTCGTCGATAAAGAACTACTTAGGGTTTTTGTGATCGAGGTATATTGTCTGTAGGCATGTGGCCTACCATTGTCTTTAGCTTTTTTATCGGTACGCTCAAACTACTTACAAACGCACACGCCGTACATGGTAATATCATTTGGAAAATCCATAGTTTTTTTGTAATAAAGTTAATAAAAGTTCAAATTTATTTGCATCATTGGGTGAAATAGACCCCTTGCTGCACGTCGGAATGCAGCTTAATTTGGAGGACAAAACAGTAGGTTCCAATCCTCAGGAGATTGAAATTAAAATTAATTCTTTTGATTTGCCCTCCAAATTGAGCTGCTCTGACGTCACGTGCAAGGGGTCTATAGGTGGTTTGCAATCATTCCCAAGAGAATAAAATGACAAATGTCGGCTATAAAACAAATAAATAGCAGTACCAAACAATGACTTACAAACTATTAACTTACTGTTTGATATCTGTCATTCTCAAATAGTTGAGCACTGTTTTGATGAGGTTGTTGGTTGTCGGTGTTATCTAACAAGTATCTTTGTAAAGCCACCTCTTCAACCTAAGCAAAGAAGGCAGAAACACCTTTCAAAAAAGATATGAAAAAGTACATGAAAAAATAAACGCCACTGAATAGTGCAAAATACTTTGTTTTCTATCGTTTAAATATAACTGTTTATCACTAGTTCCTTTTAGAGGGTTCATTTTGTACTCTAATGCCTCAAAAATAAGAATCAAACAAATTTTTCCTATCGCCTGTCGTCTTCGGCGGTGGCAGTCTTTTTTTGAAACAGGTGTATATATATATATATATATATTATTAATTACCACTATCTTTTTATCATTTTTTACTTGCTGTTGCTTATTCTCTTTTTTTTCTTTTTTTTTTTTTGGGGGGGGGGGGGGGGGGGATAACTCTTTCTTTTTATATATCACTTTTTTATATTTATCATTTTTCACGATTTTTATTGTAAAAAGCATTGAGATTTTTATGTAATATGCGTTTTTAAGAAATAAAATATTATTATTATTATTTAAAATGTTTTAAAAAATTGAAAAATCTTTGTCAAGTTTTATACCAAAACTCACCTTTAGACGATTTAATTGCTCAACTGAACTGAACTTTCGTTTCTTTCAGTATCATTTCTTCTTTCTGGAGGATTTCTTTAGCCAATAAGTTGGTCATATTTTTTCAGCTCCAAAATTCAAAATTTTGTAGCTCTGTTTGATTATGCTCAGGCGTTCCTTGTCAGGAAGAATTATCAGGCAACACCATCTTTCCTTTCAGGTCTTGGTAAGTCAGTTGCTGACAATCTCTCGAACCATAGGCTTAGAAAGCTCTTCTACTCTATCTGAGGGTTTTGCTCCAATAGCTGCCGTACTAACTCGCCAATATTCAAAGTTATATTAGGCATTAACCCCTGAGCGTAGCCCCTAGGATAATAGACAAGTGTACTATTCGTTCGGAAGGCCGCGCTGTCAAAGAAGATTTTTCTATTTTCCATTCTCGAGGAGAAAATTCGGCTCGTTTTTTGGTTCAGAGAGCATATCTAGACGACTAGAGCAGACTAATAATTTGCCGACTTACATGAAAAATCAGAAATGTTAAAAAATATAGCACCTTGAAAGCGATTCGCACCACAGGTAACCCACAATTTATGAGCCTGCGCTACCTAAAACCAGCTGATTCTCAATTAGTTCCAGGTCCCTAGCATTAGTACACGTGAATCCAGGAACACATGAGTTTTTGCTTAAAAGTTTTCTTCTTTTCGACCACAAAAAAAGCTTTTTAAAAAATATCTTTAACAGTTTTCTGCATATCAGACCGCCAGTATGAAAGAAAGGAAAAGTAGCAAGATCCCTGATAACTTACCTCAGCTACAGAACTTGATCAAGAGGGATCCTGAGTCCTATAAAGAAGAGGTCAGTGCCTTTGCAAAATGGTCTACTTTCAACGAGTATTTATTGCTATTGTCTTATTTTTACTGTAATCCTCAGCTATAACCAACTTTATTGGCTTATCAGTCGATGAGTCAATACATAAAGAGGTCAAAAAATGGAGAAAATTCGTTAGAAATCTTAACTCTAACAAATCAAAATATATTTTTTTTCTGTTTAGAAAACAGAAAATCGATTCTCATCGAAGTGTGTTTGATTTCTTGTGTAAAATAGTTCCTACAACAGCATCGTCATTATCAGTCCAATCTACAAATATTCCATTTAAATCCTTCAAACTCAAATAAAACACTCCAAGAATTGGTAATGTTCTTATGCCAAGTAAGTGATGTGTCCTAAAGTAAAGTCATTTTATAAATAGTCTTTAATCATCTGGATCTTATAGTTACTACATGTACTATGACAAATATCATATTCTCAAACTCAAATAAAACACTCCAAGAATTGGTAATGTTCTTATGCCAAGTAAGTGATGTGTCCTAAAGTAAAGTCATTTTATAAATAGTCTTTAATCATCTGGATCTTATAGTTACTACATGTACTATGACAAATATCATATTCTCAGGGCTTGACATAATGGCCAGTCAGTCACTAGTCATGATGATCAGCTAAATTAGTTTTAGCTTGGTCATACGCCATTTGTACATCAAGGTTACTGGTCAAAATGGCCAGCAAGGCAAAGATTTCACCGGACAAATTCCAATTCTGGCCGGACATTGTCTTTTGACTGGTTGTGATTTCAAGCCCCTTTCAGATCTAGAGGCTTACTTGGATCTCCATACCATTAAACATGTAAGGCTACCACCCTATCTGACCAACCTTCCTATTCTCTGTCGCTGCCGTAGCAAAATTTTCATATGCAATTTTATAACAGTATTGATTATATTTTAGGTTGCTCATTGTTACCCTGAAGAACTTGGTCAATTACCACAGGATATAAAAGATATATTAAACAAACATCATAGTGTTATGGATGCAGAATTACGCATGGTAAGAAACATTAATTATAATTAGTTACAATTAAGTATATACTTTAAAACATCTTCTCTCAGATGATAGTGTGCTAAATTCCAATTTGACCTGTGAGTTAGCCATGCCCTGACTTAGATCAGCCCAGAGGTTATTTCAGGTTTCAATCTGTGAGTTAGCCATGCCCTGACTTTGACAAGCCCAGAGGTTATTTCAGGGTTTGATCTGTGAGTCAGCTATGCCATTACTTAGAACAGCCCAGAGGTTATTTCCTGGTTCAATCTATGAGTTAGCTATGCCCCGATGCCCCGACTTTGATCAGCCTAGAGGTTGTTTCAGGGTTTGATCTGTGGGTTAGTACCATGCCAGGTTCGATCTGTAGGTTTGTTGTTTCATGGTTCGAAAATTTGAGCTGTATACTAATCCTGTAGTCTACTCTCCATTTTGATGAATTGATTGAATTATTCCTGTCATTCTAGACCTTATGCAAGGCACTTATACTGTTAAGAAATAAAGATCTCTTATCACCGACAAGGTATTGTAGATTATATTTCATCAATAGTAACAGGATGACATCTTGACATATCTTATTAATATGGTATTTTCCCTATTATTTTTCAGTCTTTTAGAGCTGTTTTTTAAGTTATTCAGATGCACAGATAAGTTGCTACGGCAAGTCCTGTATAACCATATTGTAACAGATATCAAGAACATAAACGCAAAGCACAAGAACAATAAAGTGAACTTGGTAGGTTAATAACTGTTCAAATTACAACAATTATTGTCCGGCCATGTTTAATAAAATATAATTATGATATATTTGATCTCCTTTCTGCTGCAATTTACAACCACAACCAGTATTGCCAGTATCATCTTTACAATCATCATTATCATTATCAACAACATTCATCACCACCATCATCATCACCACCATCATCATCACCATCATTAACACCACCACCACCATCATCATCAATATCCCTACCACATTCATCATTATCAATACCATCATCATCATCATCATCATCATCCATCATCATCATCATCATCATCATCATCATCATCATCATCATCATCATCATCATCATCATCAAGATCCATCACCATCATTTTATCAATATCAATAGCCATTTTCAATGACAGTCTAACACAATTATCATTTGTGATTCTGCAAAAAACATTTTTCTCCAGAGCAATGACATCATTAATTTTATTCATAACTAGCACACCCTAACATGTAAAGCATAACTTGTTTTTCACAGACATTACAGAATTTCATGTATACCATGCTGAAGGATAGCAATGCCGTGGCTGCGAAGAAGTCTTTAGATGTAATGATAGAACTGCACAGAAAAAATGTCTGGAATGATGCCAAGACAGTCAACGTCATCACTACTGCTTGCTTTTCTCCTGTTGCTAAGGTAACAGTTTAAGTGTTTTGTTTTTAGTTCTGTTGCTTGAGTAAAAATGCGATCCTTTCTGCAAAGGTAACCAGGTCCTGTTGTCATGGTAATCTTTGTCTTAGTAACATGTAACCTTAGAAACCATGTTCTGTTGCTGCATTGAGATACTGCATAGGTTGCCTTGAACATCAAATAACTATTCTCAACTTTTTCTCAAGTCTCATTACTGTTATTTTCATAAACATGCAAACTCTGTAGTTGCAAGTTGCCTGTTGGAATTTGTTTTTTCACTGCCGCCGGTCAAAAATATAAAAGGTACTGACTGATTATTTTTGATTGACAGAAGCGAATTACCAAATTTCAGCGTGCAGCTTGCAGCTCCTGAGTTTGCATGTTTATGAAAATAGCAGTTACAGTTACTGCGTACACCAGTTCTAAATAACTTGCACTGGGTTATACTTATGAATATTTTGACATACAGTACTGTATTCTTGGTAATTTTCTTTTTCAGATTCTTGTTGCTGCTCTTAAATTTTTCTTAGGGAGCGATGAAAATGATCCTAAAGATGACAGTGATAGTGACAGTGAAGTAAGTCCTCATTTTTCAGTAGAAAGTTTTGAAGTTTCTTCTCCTAACAAAATCCTAAATTCCATTGGTATCTTGGTACAGCTGCACATGTAGCTTATGACAGACAAGTTTACAGTATGATACAAGGCCTGTTAATTGTTTTCTAGAATTCATCATAATGCATTGTTTGTTTATCACAGCCTGATAGACCAACTGCTAAACAACTACTCCTCTCTTCTGGTGTCAACAAGAAAAATTCCAAGAAAAAAAAGAAGTTAGAAAAGGCTCTTTCAGTTCTGAGGGTAAGCAAATCAGGCCCATCACCAGAACTTTGGAAAGGGGGGTTCATATTTGCCATTTTGTGGTACAGTGTAAGTTGTAGGAAAGGAGGGAGAGAGAATTCGAAGGAGGTTCATTTTTACACCTTTACATCACCCCTGGTGACAGCCCTGCAAATTATTGTAGTTTGTTTATTTCAAAAAAAAGTTGACTTACCAAAAATTTGTCAGTCACAGAAATAGAGTTCAAGTTTTGGGATATATGATTGATGTTATCAGAGTATGTAACAGCTTCTTACAGGAGCATTTTCTTATTTTAGAAACACAAGAAAAAGCATAAAGTAACGACTGTAAACTTCTCAGCTTTGCACCTCATCAATGATCCTCAAGGTATTTTACCATAGTGGCTATTCTATAGTGGCAAAATATTTTTTGATTTGAGTGTTGTATTTTAAGTTATGAAGGTTTATACATTTACTTTCAATTACAATATCAAATAAATATTATCGTTTTTCCAGGTTTCGTAGAAAGGTTATTCAAACAATTAGAAGCTGCGACTTGTAGGTTTGAAGTACGGTTGATGATGATGAATCTGATATCACGGTTAATAGGAATACATCAGGTAATAAATGTGTAAATGATCCTGTTAAAAGGTGTAGATATAAGTACAGTATATCTAGAATGATTTCAGTAACCTATAAAAATAAGCAGTCAAATAGAAAGACTGAAAGACATGCAATGTCAGTAGCTTTATAGACCTAACGATCCAACAGATAGGCAAATAGCAAAGACAGACATGCATGCAGCCATTTTATCATTTGCAAGCAGACAGAAAAGAAAGACAGACTGGCTGACTGACAGAAATACAGAGAGACAAGACATATGTATCTCATCTAGTTCTACTTTTCTTTTTAGCTGTTCCTGTTCAACTTTTATCCATATTTACAGCGTTACTTACAACCTCACCAAAGAGGTAAATACCATTATGTAAACAAAATGGATATAATTATTATGTCTTTCTTTTGCCAGCAATGTCCAGTTTCTTAGTATTATTTTAAACCCTTAACTCTCTTAGTTTTAAAACAAAATCATATTTGTATTTTCCAGAGGTTACAAAACTGTTGCTATTCTTCTCACAAGCCTGCCATGAACTTGTCCCTCCTGAGGTAAATCAGCCATTCACTTTTGTCATCAATTTATCTGAACTTTTCATCTTCATTTTTTACAACAAGCTGTGTACAATGTTATTTTCAAGGTTGTTGAATCTGGAGTCAAAACAATTGCAAATAATTTTGTAACAGAAAGAAATTCTAATGAAGTAATGGCTGTCGGGTATGTACTGTTGTCAAACCTCTCTTCATGAGCAACAATTTAATGTTATAAGTATTTTACTGGGTTCTAGAATTATGTTGCATAAATACTTCAATAAGTGCAATGTAAGTTCCCATATACAGCTATTTCAAAAGAGGTTGGTGAAGGTTTTGTTGCATATAATTAATTGCATGTTGTTTACCAAGCCTGAAAAGTATTACCATATGTAAATAATGTCAGCACAGAAGAAAGTATGGTGGAAAAACCTGCAGACAAAGTGTGGGAAAATTTCCTATTGTTATTACCTTTCATTGCTTGAATTCACATCACCTATAGTGCTTTTTGGGCTTGGTATGCAACATACAACAAAACCTACACCAACCTTTTTGATAAGGGATTGTGGAGAGGAAGAGGCTGTTTGCTAACATCCATTAAAGTTTGAAGTTTCAGCCACCCACTTTTAGTCTTATGAATACTTGCCTAACATATTTTGAAATCTAAAGCCCACCAACCAACTTTAAGGGTGCTCTATGCTCCTTGTATTTCTAAATGTAATGTTTTATACTTCTAGGTTGAATGCTATTCGTGAGGTTTGTACAAGATGTCCATTGGTCATGACGGACACTCTCCTACAAGACTTGGCACAGTACAAGAAAGCAAAAGACAAAGGTACTAACATTGTTGTTGTTGCTTGATAACATTTATAGTTTGAATGCCATTGTCAATGACAATCTTATTATTTTCTTGTTTTACTTTTAGGTGTAATGATGGCTTCTAAATCAATTATTCAGCTATTCAGGTCTCTTAATCCTGAACTTTTGCACAAGAAAGACAGGGTTAGTGATATATTTACTTAAACAATTTTATAAATTAATTAATTAATTAATTAATTGATCAATTAATCAATTAATTTCGAAATTTATTAATACCGCTGATATTGTAACCTATCCTATTGATACATTTACAGGGAAAACCCACAGAGAGTGCAGCAGAATCAAAGACCTTACAGTACGGTGCAGTGGATAGCAAGGATTACATCCCAGGAGCAGAGGTACTATAAGAACCCAGATCAAATGAGAAGTTGTTTTAGGGTTTAATAATATCTGTTATAAAGATACTATGATATCTGTTGTATTTCAGATTCTTGATGAAGAACCAAGTAATAGCAATAAGGATGACAGCCAAGACAATGGTAAAATATTCATTTTGTACATCATTCCTTTTCATTTCAATCCCACTTTAGGATTTGATGGGAAATTTTTTTCTGAATTTTTTTTTTTTTTTTTGCATCAGAATGGGAAAGTGAGGAAGACGACAGCGATGGTGAATGGATTGATATACAGCATTCCTCAGATGAAGAAGAAGAAGAGGAAGAAGAGGAGAAAGTAAGAAAATGAGTGAGAATTGTATAATATATTGGTATACATATTAGCTTTGAAAAGTCCCAGTAGGTAACCGGCTGCTAGACATCAGTTTACTGGTAGAGGGAACCTTTAATTTTTCTTACTAAATTAAGGTTGTATTCTTCAATTTTTAGTCAGATGAGGACGACGATGATGGTGAAGGTAGTAATGATGATGCCGAGGGTGACAAAGATGGTGAAGAAAACAATGACGAGAAGAACGCTGAAGAGGATGATTTGCAGACCAAAGCAGCTAAGATAAGTCAAATAAGGGTAAGTTAGCCCAAAATTAATACGAGATTTGCATGCATTATACCAGTACATTATTCTTGAATCAACATCAAAATTTTGGAAATGCATGTCAATTTTTTTTGTTCGTTTTAAAAAGCGCGCGAAATATTAAAAAAAATTAGAAATTGCTTTGCGCAAGTATGCGTTGCACAATATTGTTTTTAGAAACCTTGTCAGTTATTATTGGATACATCTTTTGATAGATTCTAACAGATGAAGACTTCCAAAAGATAAGACTAAAACAGATGTCTAAAGAACTACAGCCTAAAGTAGGGAAGAAAAGAAAACGAGCTTCGACGGCAGAAACTACTACACAACACAGTGAAAGGTATTTTTGTCTGCCAACACACTATATACTGATGTACACATAATATATATCACTGAAACCCAGGTGTTTAGCGCAATTCAGATATAAAACTCCATAAAACGTAGGTTATGTTCAGTGCGATGCTAGAGTGCGCACTTCATTTGCCGCACATCTATTAGCGTATAGGATGGGTCATACAGAGTGCACAAGCTTGCGCAGTTAATTAAGTACACGAATTCTTAGTAAAATAAACGAAAATTTCAGGGATCAGAGTTCTGGCTGAACGTTGGGAATTAATCAAGAAAAAATGTATAGTAACAGGGTTTAAAACATACCTAAAATGTTGTGATCAGGGATGAAAATTTTGAGTGAAAATGCGAGACAGTGAAGGGAAAAAAGATAGTGTATTAGTCATAAAAAATGTGCGCAGTTCAGTTGATGTTGGTTAGATGCGTGCGTTCCTGCGCGAACGGTTTATGTATACTAATGACTTTATCGTTTCTTTTGTCTTTCAGGAGTGAACTTGTTTCATTAGAAAATATAGAACAAATATACAAGAAAAGAAAACACGATAAAGCTTCAAGAATGGAAACTGTTATTGTAAGTTCAGTTATACGAATAGAGATCTTACACGATAATAATATTCAATGTAGCTGTGTGCGAAGGCAGAAAAATAGATGTATTTCTCCCGTTTTCATCGCAAAACAGACAGACATACATACAAACGGCCAGTCAGACACTCAGACGGACAGTCAGAAACCCAGACAAACAGACAGGCCGTCAATCAGAAAGACAGGAAATCAAATATCGCTCAGTCCTTCTCATAAATATATCCGAAATGTCAACTAAATCACCCACATCTTCGTGCGACCTATCGTCTTGCCCCGATGAAAGCGGTGCTTCAAACATATTTGTTTTCAAAATATTTATAGGAAATCATTCAATGGTTTTTTTGTCTTAGTATTATAAGGTTATATATAGAACTTAGAGTCACGTTCAAGCTGATTACATAACCCTAAAAAGTTTCTTAAATTACTGGCTGCAACATTAGCTGCACGCGACTATATGCGTTTCACTCAATTAAAGGTCGCTAATTTTTTTAGCATCTTTTAAGACTTCTCAAACCGACACCGCAATGTCGCAATGTGATCCTGCGATACTAGTGATTCAGATTGCCCAAAACATTATATTTGGAGTGATTTCAAGTGTCTTTGGATGAGAAGTCTAACCTGATATTTCAATTCCGGAAACTAAAAACCCTTCACGTGCTTATTCGCTGACCATTTATCCCGAAATGTCTCGGCTCTTAAAGCGGGGCAAAGTAAATCAGGAAGAGCCGCGTCTGCCAACGTTTTAAAAGTTTTCGGGTATTAATAAAAAGAGCTTGAACTTGATGAGTGAGCGCAGACCGAGGTCATTGCGCAAGGGGTCGGAAAATGTTACGGAAGAATTTGAGTAAAGCATAACAACTTGTTGACTCTAACAAATAACGTTGATGTCCGGCTGTTTATCTAACCTCAACCAGGCTATATTAGTGCTTAAAACCTAATTACGTGCTGTAATGTTATCGTCTGAGACGTGTTGCAGTTTCCTGCTGATAGTGAGTGGATATGAACGGATCCATGAGAAGGATTTCCTGAAAACAAGTAAAACGTGTTCCAATGTTGGTTGGGTGCGTGACTGGGGGAAGAACGAATAATCTTTTCAGGAATTCAGTTTTTAAAAATAGTTTTTCTGGTTTCAGGCTGGTCGACAAGATCGACCGAAGTTTGGAGGTAAGAGGAAGGAGAAGATGAATGAGCATGCCAGTACAACTAACAAGGTGAGACTGGAAGGGAAAAGATGGATGGGAATAGAAATGGGAAAGAGAACAGAAGGGAAGGGAGGACTGATAAATAAATGATAAGGAAGTGGGAGGGAGGGACAGAATTGTAGACGGAAACTAGATAATAAAGGGAGGGAGGACGGATGGAAGAATGAATGACATGGAAGGGAATAGGAATGGGAAAGAACAGAATGGAAGGGAGGACTGATAAATAAATGATAAGGAAGTGGGAGGGAGGGACAAAGAAAAAGAGTCTAGATAATAAAGCGAGGAAGGACGGATGGAAGAATGAATGAATGATAAGGAAGTGGGAGGAAGAGAGAGACAGGAAAGGGAACGAGGAAGGGAGCTAGGAAGGAAGGATGGAGGAAGGAAAGGGAGGGAGGGAGGAGGAAAGGAAGGAAGAAAGAAAGTATGGAAGGAACAGAAGGAATTCGAAAAATCCCAAATTATCATCATCGCTAAATATCTTCATTCTCATCTTTCCCAGGACAAAAGAAGGAAAAAGAACTTCATGATGATGCGTCACAATCGTGATGTCCGTGGCAAAGTGAAACGTTCGTTTCGTGATAAACAGGTTAGTGTAAATCATCCGCCCGAAACGCACAGTGCGCATGCGTTACATCACCAAGAAGTGTTCACTCTTAGTCCCACATTTCTAAGCAAGTTAAGGTTCTAAGTACTTATTGGTTGTTCACATTTCCAGTATTTTGACAGCCCTTTTCACTCAAACTAGTCTGTATCCAGAAACACATTGAATTTTGCAAACGCTTTTCATCAATTTTTTTTTTTTTTGCTTAAAACTTCCAGATTTCTTTATAAACAAGATCCTTGAATTGCTTAGCTAATTTGAACGCTTTGTACCCTATTTTTCCACAAGGGTTTTTGCAAGTTCTCTGATATCTCCCCCAGTACAAATCAACGAGTGACTCGCACTCGCTAACATTAGAGGTGGGCGCGCAACAATTGTATCGGGGAAACGCGCTAATGATGTTGACGTAATGTGCCCCAACACTATATTTATTTTCGAACCTTTGGAATTACATGTAATTAGATGGATAAAGTGTGCGGTCAAGCAAAATTTTAGCATCACAAAATTTCTTGTTTGTTATTCTTGCGCGTTTTGTAACTTCTTCAGTGAAATCGAATTTGAATTGATTCCGATGACATGAGGTTTAGCTTGACGTGTAGCTCTTTCTGGTAATAGCTATCTGTCGTGGTACGTGCTTTGTTGAATGTAATGATCGCTTACTTCAAAAGGTTTATTGTATCGTATTCACGTCAATGGAATATCCTTAAGCGATACGGCTGCTTAGTAATGATGAATTGGTTGACGGGGTTGTTCCGTAAGACATTAATAAATCATTTGTTTTGAAGTAAGATTTTGCGGCGCTCCTGCGCTTAAGAGATGTCTTGGGTTATGGATGTGCTACATATTTCTTTCTTTATTTCTTTCATTCACTAATTCATTCACTAATTCATTCCTATTCATTCATATTCATTCATTCACTCATTCTTTCTTTCATTTATTTATTTATTTATTTATTTATTTATTCGTTCATTAATTCATTCATCTTTCCCTTCTCATTTTAATTTTAAGACAACCTCTTTCTTTCCTTCCTCGTTTCTTTCTCTCTTTCTTTCTTTCCTTCTTTTTTCTTTCTTCGTTCATTTTTTCTCTGTCTCGAAAAAAGCCTGAGACGAAATGCGAAAATATCTAAAAAAAATTTCCATATTCCTCTATCCAGCTTCCAAACATTGTATCATCTCCTAACTTGATTGCTCTAAGTAATCATCAAATAGATTTCCTACATCTCGTTAGAAACCTTTCATTCTTTATGACGTCTTTGCCTTTTATGGCTAAAGACCATGTATAACAACGTCTTGTGTACATTCAACACAAGTCCCATACGTAGAATATTCGTGCGAGAACCTATCACCCGAATCCTCACTTGAAAATCACAGCAGATCCGGAAACGGTCCCTCGGCGGTTAATAACGAATAGCGATTCCATTGGCCCGACTGAGTGGTGTATTCAACAATGTTTTGATAACATGGTCATTAAGGATCTCTACGGAGAGCTGTGTTGACGTTTGTATTGAGAAATTATGACGCTCACTCACTCCAAGGGAAATTCTTTTATTCGTTTCTCGAGGACAACAGACGCAGAAACGTGCAGTTTGTAACGTAATTTTTTTTTTCAAAATGATTTTCCGAACTTCCTCGTTTATCTTTTGTATTTCACCGAAACCCGAGGCACCAGAAGTTGAAAGAATTGCGAACCACATTTCATTAAGTGACCACGAGTCGAAACACAAAAGTTGTTGTCACCAAACTCAAAAAACAAATTAGAATTTCTAAAAAACCAAAACCCAAACACAGTTCGAATAAGAATTTATTCAACACCAAGATTTTTTAGCACAGATATTTCTTTTTCTCGATTAAAAATTTAGGAACTTTCACAAGGAAGTAAGAGCCGAGTCGAAGGTGTTTTGAAACAAGAGCTTCACATTACAGGAAAGAGCTACTATCAAATTGCTGTATCACTTTATATTTTGGGCGAGGAGCCACTCAGTAACCCTTGGGTTGAAACATGGCATGACTCAGCGTTTCAAAAATATAGGAAGGGCGAGACTTCAACACTGCCAAAATCCCTGGGAAGGGTTTGATACGTCTGAATTTCCAAGAGAGTCGTAACATTCCAGTCATAATACATTTTGGGAGGCACTGGTCTCCTCTGCGAGACGGAAATTCTTAAGAAATTGAAAAACTTAATCCTCAAGTTTAAAATTTTTTTTTTTTCGGAAGTGTTGTGGCGCTCAAGTATGTACGCATCGTAAAATCTAAATTCACTGAAATATCGTCATGACAACTGGTCAACATCAAGGCCAACTCATAGACTCAAAGAGTTCCTAGATTGCTTCGTCATACTTTAGTTTTCTCCCGTCAACGAGGATAAAAGCTTACTTTGCAGGTGCTACTACTCTTATCGAAGTTAAATACACCAATTCTAACCCAAATGTGATGACTAACAATGATTCATCGCTTCTTTAAATTCCCTTTTTCTGGTGTTTACATGAGTAATATTTCGTCATAGATCCTTTCAAAACAGGAATTGAACTGGTTTTCGCGATACCTCAAACATTATTCAAGATATTTTTAAACATATTTGATCTAAATTTTGCTCACGAAAGTAAAATTCTCTCTGCTTTCAAATTTTATTTTACTCTCTCTCCTGTGTACAAAGCTTACGAGTTTCTCATGTGGTTTGAGGGATTTTCTCCTGATTTTACTGGAATTCCTCTTTCATAAAACCCAGCTAAAAATCAGTCGAAAACTCCGCTTCTCAAATATTATTATGTACGACTGTTTGAGAAGTGAAAAATGCAAACTTAGAGATATTATGAAAAAGCTTTTATTTTAAAATTCCCATTCAAATACACTATACTTATCGCTTTTTCTTTCCACACTAGCGCGCGATTTTCATTTACTTTTCGTGAAATATTGTGGATATTTTTAGAATAGTTAAATAAGCCGAATCCAACTACCTGACTAAATATTTAAATAAATATATCTGTGGTGAAGAGAGTCGCATATTGAGATTCCGAAGCCAAAATAAGCTCAACATTATAATGATTATTTTATACGTTTATCGGTATATCGATACCATGATTTTCATCACAGAAAACGCATAAAATAGTTGATTGAAGAAACAATTAGAACCATTCTTAAGGAGACGATCGAAGTGAACTACGTACTTCAGATTCAGATGTGTGTATTTGGTTTGACGTAGATGTCATTAGTCATGAAGCGAATCTATTGAGAGTTACTACAGCATCCCTGCTTCTCCATCCAGTCAAACAGCACTTGTTGCCATGGCAACCAATACCTCAATGAACGTCATGTTCCAAACCCAAGGACATCAGTACATCATTATACCAACCTTCCGTAAAAAAAAAACAAATTTGTTCGCTTAAAAAAGGATTCGTATTCTAAGAGATGTTGCTAAGACCTTTTTCTTCTTAAACAAGAATTGTATTGACTGAGCTATTGAGGAAAATTTGCCGTGCAAACGTGTGAAATGAATTAAGAATCCTAACCAATCATATTGAACAAAACAGTGGTTGTAGCTTTCACCTGTTCGATTACGAAAGACATTTCGCCGTGTGTTTTTGTTCGTTTATTGTCATTCTCTTACGTCATTACATCACCGGTTACAAAGCGAGATTGAAGCTCTCGTGCTTGAATGACGCGTGTTGGTGTTTTTGTTGGGAAAATAAGATCTTCGTTGCCTGGAAACGGGTGGATAGTATCTCCTAGGCTTTGATTTCATTTTCACCACCCGTAATTTACATGTTAGACTTGAAGCAAATGTGATGCTTTTTCCCACTTTCGGTGTCGTTTCACTTTTGACGGGGAGGGGTGGGGTAGGCATGCAACTTGCATCCAATCAGCTGAATAAATTACATGATGAATTACATTAAATGAAAAATAAACCCGTCATAAAAGAATCAAACAGAATTTTCAATTGAAAACTTTTCATATATGTGATAAAAGTATGATCATGTTGAAGATCAGAAAAAAATTCTTATTTTTCGGTGTAAAAATATCAAAATTGACTGCTCAAATCTTAGAAATTGGCCTTTTTTTAAATTCTCGGAACATTTAATAAAGCACAGCATCTGCGCAGAAAGATCTGCATTTCACTGTATTGTATTAGCTATTGACAGCGTCGAAAAATACCCTTGTTTGCATTCGTAAACTTCCCGCATTTTATATGAAAAATATACTAAACTTCCCGCACTTTATATGAAAAACCTCGTAAGTACTCGAATATTGTGATTGTAAGGTAATACAGTTAACTGACAGTCGTCTGGGAGGTTTTTTCCGGGTCAAGAGGAACTCAAACCAAAGCAGCGAATTTGTTCCGGTCTTACCATTTACCGCATGTAATTTTTTTCTCGTTTCAGATGGCTCTCAAAGAAGCACTTCTAAAGAAGAGGAAAAAATAAATAATCACTATTAAAGCTACATGGTAATGTTACAGTGCCAAGAGAAACCGGTCATGTGACCTGACGTCAGAACTTGGTACTGTTCAGGGACAGCTCCTGAGGTCTTTCGATTTTCGTGGATATCAGATCGAGAGCAGGTCGCCATAGGGCCAGATCAATCAACCATGTCTCGCAAACAGCTTTTAAAAAAATCTCACCATTTTTCCAAGATATCTAAATTGCAATATCAAAAAATAAAACTGAATTTCTATCTCAAGTTTCTTTCTGAATTTGCAGACATTTTGCAATAGCTTTCCCTATACACGCAGATATGTCTATTAAATCAGATATGAGTTCAGTCGCGCGTGTCCATGAGAGGCATACGCTTGTATGACCTACACATATAAACGTATATATGGTATATATCGAGTTACACGCCATTAGTATTCGGTAATAGCGTTCCTAATCCTCAGCATAGTATGCTGTTCTAAGCTCTCCTAGACTTCATCATTTTCACTACACATTACTTGCACGATTAAGCCTCTTGGATACTTACATCACCTCTTGTATTGAAGTCACTTGTGGGGCCTTGGATTTGATTGCGTATTGCAACAGTGGTTGCCGGCGTGGCTTTGCGTGTTTGCATTGATGGGGGTAAGGCTCGCTTTCCTATATTAAGACGTTGATGATATGATAACGATTAGGAGTTTCTGAGTGGGCCCTGACAATTTTGACAGCTCCATTCATTTCATACTTTCTTTCTGAAGCTAAAAAATTTTAAACCTATTATTTTCGCTAAATAAAACATTTTTGGGTTTGTTTTTTTCGTGGAAAAATTATGATAGAGTGAATAGCTGTAAGAAAAAGATTACCTAATTTTATCGGAATTTCTACAGCAAGAGATAACCCAGTATCATTATCTTCAGTTCGTGCTTGTATCTAACTCGGCGTGTGCATTATGAGATGTTTCTGTTCACTCCTCGAACCATATGTTTGAGTTTTACACCTCGCGTTAGTCGACTATAATCATCCTCAGTTCATTGAAAGAAACCTTTGAGCTCGCCAACCCAATTTTGGACAATGGAATATTGATTTTAGAAATCATTCCCAGGGTTGCCACCATGCAGAGTTTATGAAAGAGATCGCATCGTCCTGCAGGGCTTATCTACCATGCATGGCCAGTGATGCCACAAAAAGACATATTCATTTGACATATTTAAGCTCAATTGGTCGGATTTTTAGACAGCCCATATCACTTAACTACATTTAATTACAGCCCAGCTATGTTGTGGGCGCGCCTGTGGTAAGCGAATTTATGTTCTTTCAAAGAGCTCATAGTAACTGATGAGCATGAATTGATATTTTAGTCATGGCCGCTCCCAAGGCAAGGTCATACTAGATCTTAGTTGACAAAGCTGTGCAATCTTTGTGGTTAAAGTTTCCAACTTCGAAAAATATCTTTATGAGAACGCGGAATCTTTAGCTTAGCAAATGCCCATCTAAGCCGCGGCTTTTTTTTTTTTTTTTTTACCCAACCGAACATCTTAGAATGCTTTTCTGCTCTCGGTATTATTGCAACATCTTTGAAGTAACTATAGCTAGTATTTGGAAGTCACATCTGAATGTGGAATATATATATATTTCTACCTCGATAGGAAGCAAAAGTTTTCTTCGGTGCAAGTCCTAAGGAAGTGGGTAGCAGAAAGAACGGAATTCCTCTATTTGAAGGAAGGAAACTCAAAGGAGACCTGCACAGACCTTCGCTATGTTCCGGTGAATCTCTGAAGGGAAACTCGAGTGCTTGTTCTCCTGATTTTATTAAATTTTAAGTAGATGTACTTGGGACTGTCGACGATAGAATTTTGGTCTTATCTTTCACTCTTTTCGCTTCTCTGTTGTAATGATTTTGACTCTAAGATCAAGCAGTTTTACTCTTTTTTCTTATGCCCAGTTTTTGTTCAGTTCCTGAGCAAGGAACGTGTGCCCTTATACCTTTCGGCTCATGGAACGTGTGCTAAAGAGATGGTTTCATGACAGAGCATGCGAGTGGCTTTGTGATAACAGTATTGACTCGATACACCACTAGAGATAAGAAAAATGCTAAAGCTCTTGTTTCCTCTACAGATCTCCTTGTCTTTTGTTAATTAGATTTAAGCTAAGAGTTTCCTTTAGTGGTCACCGTCTAGTGATATGGTTTCGCCCTTGTGAAAGCCAAGATTATGTTTAAGCATGCATCTATTATAAATAAATACATAGGATTCTAAAAATATATGCACTGATAATGATTAGACATAGCGAATGTTAGAGAAAAACGAAAAAGTGAATGAGAAAAACAACTAAATTTGCAGGAAGAGAGAAAATCAAATCTAAAAAGAAAAGAAAAAAAGGAAGGAAGGAAAGAGGCGGAAAGAAGGAAGAAACAAATGAAGAAGCAAAGATCATAAACAAAAAAGAGAAAGACGGAAAGAAAGGAAAGAAATGAAGAAGGAAGAATAGAAAGAAAGACAAGGAAAAAAACATGAAAGAATTGGGAAAAAAAAAAAAACGAGAAGGAAAACAGGGCAAAAAAATTCGAAAATTCCCAGTCTGATTTGAGAGTCGTCCAAAGATAGAACGATCGTCCCTCATTGTCATGATAATGATGCCACGATGGTGCCCCTAATGTTCCAAAACTGAATCAGTTTGACGTCAAAACATGTGTAAAAATAAAACATTTCAGGAAGCTCTGAAATAAACTAAAATTGGATTTGACGAAATTGCTTCGTTTTTAAACTGAATTAAAGGTTGTTAAACAGCTAAATAAAAAAATTGATCGCAAGTGTTTGATTATTGCAAAGTTGTGACGTCCGAAGCAAAGATCCTATGCTTTATTAAGCAGTTATCGTTTCAGGTGATCCAAATATAGACCAGTTATGATTATGTCGTTATAAAAATAGAGGGTGGTTATGAAAGCAGTTTATTTTGGTTGGAGGTCGAAAGCAGCTGAATAAAGGCTTTCGAGAACGACATTTACACAGTTTCTTGATTCTCCTACATAACTACTCCTAGCCTGAATTGTATCTAAAGATAGAAACTGCATCTTTTTACGTCTTAGAATAGATATAGACATATTTTTTGCCTTAACTGTATAAAGAGTTTTTTAGAAAAGTAAATTAATAATTTTTAACTTGTTTTGGCTGGGAAAAAAAACTAGAATTTTACGAATTTTCGTTAATAAATTTAAACTCAGTAAAAAGAGCTGATAAAAAAAAGAATTACTTATGGTAAAACATAGCAAAAAACATTGGAAGAGGGGAAAAAAATAAAGGTCCTACCGAGATTCGAACTCGGATTGTTGGATTCAGAGTCCAAAGTGCTAACCGTTACACCATAGGACCTTACATGTTGCTAAGGGCAAATTTATTGATGTCATTGCTTTACATGTGTTTTCCCGACTGACTTTCGTAGGTATTTTCGGCAACTCGTCGTGACCCGAAGTTGACACGAGGTTTAGGCGTGCCGCGATCGGAACGCAAAAATTGCTAAAACAATCCAAAAAAGGCGTGATGACGACATAACCTTATTATGTTCTCCATATATGGCCCGGGCCATAACAAAAGATATATGTCCGTTGTCATAGATACCAAAATCCCTGGGCAATAAAAATGAGACCGGCTGATTTCAGCTCTATTATTAGGCATTGCATAGTCTTGTAATGGTGACTGCGTAAACTAATGAAGTTATCAGGAAAAAATTTCGGGCCGATTTGACTGTATCACTTCTCGAAATTGTAAACTTAACTCAAAACAAAGGTCTCGGTTGTGAAGGAGAGTGAAAATTTCAGCAAAAGGTTGGATTTTTCTCGAGTTATTGGTCGCAAAGTGCAACCGACGTAAGCTCAACTTCATTGTGCTCAGAGTGGAGCACGTATAGTACAAGCGACGAGTAGAAGCATGAATGAATCAGTTCTTATACGGTAAGCTAGTCGTGTGAAAAAGCAATTTTCATTTTCTTGGATCCTAAGGAAACCAAGTGATCTGTGCATGTCTAAACAACTCTTGGCTTTATTCCATTCTTAGTGTCCTAATAGACGATGGAACGCCAAGGCTACCCCTGCCTTTCCGTATTCAACTGTCTCTCACCGGTCTACGATTTAAGCAGATGATAGAAGCTCAAGAAGGCTTTGGAGTCATCGAACAAGAGTTGTACTTCCAAAACAACCAGGTAAATTCGTTATCACCCATGCATTATTGCATTCAAACGCTTTCAAGCCTCGATGGTATTCAAGCCTAAGGAACGAACCATAGTTCAAAATCTGTCACGCGTTCGTAATTCAAAATCTAATTCCGCTCCGTTCTCGAAGCGTAGGATTTGATTTACGTTGTGCTAAGATTTTTTTACGTTTATTAGAAATTTGGGGCTTCCTAAAGAACGCTTAATTTTCCTTTATTGCGAAGTCGTTAGCATCAAAGAAACCATCCAACGTGTTTCTTTCATGCATTCTTTACATGTCATTCTGACCACAAAGAGAAAGGGCCTGTATTGATTTTCCACCTCCTCCTCACTTACCTCCAAAAGAATTTAACTGGGTTACGCTACGCAGCCTACACCAAATACACTATTACTCTCAATAAACGTGCTTTTGCCTTAACTAAATTTTTAAAAATTTATCGCGGGGTGCCTTTGGAAGTCATAACGTGACCCGTATTCAACACACGGTAATGCACGGAATAGCATTGTGTTATTATGCGCTAGATTTCCTTTCATCTGCTTTAGTGTTTGATCCAACTTCCTGACAATTTATAACCCTTTTTAACCCCGTGTTTTCCCTTATAGCTCCTGGATAATCTAACCCTTGGACAACAAGGTGTATCTGATGGCAGCCATTTGGATTTGAGAGTGAATTTTCAAGGTAAAGTTCTGGATTGTTTGAGATGTGCATAATAAATGAACGCGCGTGAATGATGCCTTTCAGGAAACTTCGTTTCTACGCAAAATATTTCACAACGGAAGTCCACAGAATCTAGGACGTCCTGAAAAGATTACCAACGTGTTTCAATACCTATAGAAAAGGGTTTTTACTGAATCAAAGGGAAACGGTTTAACAGGAAAAAGTTGTAGGGTTAAACGCGGAATTTCGAGTTGGTTGGTTCTTTGTTCTGTAGTGGATTCGCAAGGCCAAGGTTCAAATCATCCTCTCAGCGTAGGTGGTGGATTGAGATTTGACACCTAGAATAGTTGATGGCAAAGCACAATACATTATAAAAAAGTTGGCTGTTTCCGTCATTACCCTAACCACTATTCAACTTAGTAATACGCCTACTGTAAGACGCATTTTACAGTCAACGAAAGTAATTATTTTCTTACTATCTCAATGCGTGACTCTATGTACGTAATACCAGTATTCCTTGCACGTTCGAGAAACGAGAAACAATAACGTGATCATATCCAAGATCCTCAATATTAAAAAAAAAAACGTAGGTTTAAAATTTTAATTTGAATAAAAAAGAAAACTTTCAAAAAAAGAGTTTTTAGTGTCAAGTGTGATAGAAGCTTGTTTGAAGGAATTCAAGTTTCACATTCAAGGATTTTTGTAATTGAATTTTGGTTTATCAATTTCAAAAGTGTTCGTTAGAAAAATTCATGAAATCGTAGTGGAAGGAGGTTTGTTTGTTTTTCATCAGATTTTTGTGCGTTGGCTGGCATTGATGCGTTGAGGTGAAGTAGAAAGTGTTTGTTGACTGGGGGAGGGATCAATATTCTTTTTGTCAGAAGATCATGTACTGATCTATCCTATGGGCCTACAGCTGTACACTCTCTCGTGGTAGACAAACTATGTTTCCAATTTAAAACACGATTAGTATGTCAAAACGTGTGGGATGAAGTGTGCTGTAAACCAAACTTTAAGCTGAAATTTCTAAAAAGGTGGTGGGTGAGAGATTGTAGTTGTTTAGCTGATAGCAAATCACTATGGATTAACTAGCTTGGAAGAAAAAAAATTAAACGAAATCGTAGGGATTTGCATGCTTTATTTATTGTCTATTTCTGAATTTTTAAAATATTTTGCATGAAGTTCCTAATTTGAAAAGAAAAAACTAAAATTAATTTGGCCACACATGCACATACCAGTTACCCACAGATCAGAAAAATCCCTACTATTTATTTATGCTGAAAAAAATAAATATAAAATTTGGTGTCCAAGATTTGTCCCAAAATTTAGATAAAATTGGCATCATTTTGGTATAATTTACTTTCCGTAAATAATCTCTATAAAGCCAGTATTGGCTTGTCTGACATATTTCCCAAGTCCTTTCCTATCTGCTTCAAGATGCGAGCAGAATATGACAATTGCTAGGGCTTGATTTGAGTACTTTGTAGGCATAAACAAAACCTTTAGCTCTAAAATAGTGTCTTAAATTTCAAAGGTATAAAGCTAAAGAATGGGTTTTAATGTTAATGTGGGTGCTTACAGTATAATCTTTTATATCTGCACATACTTCATGGGATTTTCATCAGCATATACCCTAAAATGACTACAGAATCTAGCACATTCTCAATTATATTAGATTTTAATTGGGATGGATAAGAGGAAAGATTGGCCAATATCTTCTTTAAGCATAGATTTTAACAGGATCAAAAACAATGGCAAAGTAACAAAAGAGCCTTCATAAAACTGTCCAAAAAAACTGTATTTCAAAAGGCAGTGAATTTTTTAGTAATATTTTTCATAAAAAAAGTATATGCCTACATCAAAGCAACATACTGAATCAATGAATGTTTGTCAGCCTATACAATATAGGGAATATATATATATAGATATCATCAGATTTTAATTGTCTTCTAAATAACTTAAATTTTACAAATAAAGACAAGCAAAGCTAACTAAAGAAAAAAATTGAGAATACATCATTATTACTTAGCTGTTACACAACTGTTACTTTTTAAATACATTTTCTAATCAGGTTTTTAACTTTATCTGTAGAAATTCCCTCTCCAACAAGAAAGAAAGGAAGTACGTCAGAAGCAGAGGACTGTGTTGTACCTGATATAGATGATGAAGATAATGTCTTCAATTTTGAACAGCCCCGAGTTCCTCAAGGTAAAATATATTTTTTCAAAAAATTATATATGCTCTTTCTGTAAATGTTGGATAATATCAACTACCACTGTCATATATAATAACTCTCTCAAGTGTGAAGTTGCGGAATCAATTTGCCTTTCACCTCTGGTTCTTGGCCTCTGTATAGAATGTTCCAGAGATTATTATTATTAGGATTTTCCTCTAATTCCAGGATTTTTCTCCTGGTTCTTTAGTATTCCTCCCTCTGCAAAACCTAAATTTCCTTTCAATCACTGACTTTGATCAGCCCAAAGATTGTTTCAGATATCGATAAGACTTGAAGTTAACTAAAGAAATAGGTATTGAAATTTGCATCATTTTTGTTTCATCTCAGATCCTAGAGTCTGGACAAAGTGGGAAGTTCTCGAATGGCTTAAGTGGGCAACTGAAAGATATAATGTACGAGACGTATCTGCCGACAAGTTCTTAATGAATGGCAAAGGAATGTGTATGCTTTCGCCTGAAGGATTTATGTTCAGAGTACCTCGCGGCGGTGACGCATTGTATAAAGATTTTCATAGAAGACTAGCTACTGCTATTGAACAGTCAAGGCACTTACAGAGCCTTTTGAACAGAGGACACAGCTCTGCTGGCCCATCAAATTTTTATTACGTTTATTGAAGTAGGGTTTAGTGGTTATTATTTATTTTATGTACAAAATACGGGAAAATATATAGTTTACTAAAGACAACAGTGTACATTTAATGTACGCTATTTAAAATTGAGGAAGAGGAGTCACTTGTAAATATTATTGAAAGCTTTTCACAGAAGTTCACTCTCTAGGACATGTATAAACAAAGTTGAAGGAAAAGTGTAATCCAACAAGACTGGTTTTGTATTCGAAGCACAAGTTTCAATTGGAAATGTTACCAAAGCTTTCAAATGAATTTTTTGGCTTTAATTTTCACGCTGTTTCAGAAATATCAACATTAATGTCAATGACATCATGCGTCAACAAAATAATAGTTACCGGTAAATTTCAAAATATCCAAAACAATGAGCCAGATTTGGGTTTTAGATGTTAGTTTTGAGAATTCAAGCTTTGTTTTGCTGCTACAATTATTGTTATCGCTTGTGCAATTCGTATCTTTTCTTCCCTTCGATTTAACTTTATTCATGACTGAAAAAGCTTATACAGTTTAAGGAGATCATTGATATCTCTAGAATTATTTCATTTGCTGAAAAATAGAAATAAAAAGGAATAAACAATTCAAGAATGACGAAAAAAGATTCTGTTTCTGTTATTTAAAAGTTTAGCGTAACCTTGGGGGCGGAGGATGAGGGGGACTGTGGATACTGGAGGGAAAAGATGGCAAGACTGCACCATGTTTTCATCATAATATATGCTTATTCTTATAACCAATTTTTTTCAGATTCAGAAATTTGACTTGGGTTACAGAATTGTTTTTCAGATTTTTAACAAATCCTGCTTGTATTAGAAGATCTGATGGATTGTTACTTCCTGTTTAGTATAGTAAATTTATCATTTCAATAGTTGCTTTTTTCTGGGAATTCTGAGGATTTCAAACCTGTACTAAGAAGATAATCATATAAGATTATTAAGTACCATCATAAGATTATTCTTAAGTTTGACATTAAAACTAAAGTGTTTTTAGTAAAGTAAACTCTACCTTATCAACCAAGATCTTTGAATAGAGAAAGAAGTAAGACTACTTTTCAACGCTGTTCTATCAAGTTTTACTTCGCTTTAGCGCACTAATAGTAATAGCAAGAACAAATAGAGACATACATATATATTGAACTGACGGCCATTTTAGTGCAACCAAAACCTAATACTAAGAGCACAATATAGTCGCAGTGCTTTAAAGTTTTCTTCGTGTTACTAGGTTTCAATTATTCCGGTTTTTGTTGTAATTTAAGACATTTGATTGAAAATTATATTGCGCATTGGCTGGTGTAGAGATGCGCAAACAAACCATCACTTTTCTTTAATAGTTTCTCAGGTTTATCAAACTCGGTGATATGACCGTTATCAAGAACCATTACACGGTCATAATCGATGATAGTGCTCAGTCTGTAAGGAATAGTAATGATAGTACTGTTCCTGAACTTGGATCGAATCAGCTCTTGGATTAAACGGTCAGTTTTGTAGTCGACGCCGGCAGTGGCCTCGTCCATGACTAGTATTTTGGCGTTGTGGAGAAGAGCCCTTGCAATAGCAAAGAACTGCTTCTCACTTGGCCCCAGTGTTAAAGAGCACTCCCCCATGTCCTGGTAAAGCTGTTTCGGAAGCGCTTCCACCCATGGTCGAATATGCGTTTTTTCAAGGACTTCCCAGATTTGTCGATCTGTGTGTTTGTTGAAAGGGTCGACGTTGGCGCGAACATTGCCACAAAAGATAATGGGATCTTTGGTTATGACAGATATTCCCTGACGCATGCGCTGTAGGTTCATTCCCTTGACATCAACGTCGTCAATAATAATCTGGCCATCGACTTCCGGCATGCGGAACAAGGCGTGAATAATAGAAGACTTCCCTGTGCCATTTCTACCCACGATTCCTATCTTCTCGCGGGGGTAGATTGAGATAGTCAGATCCTTCAAAGCTTTCTTCCCCGCTTCGTAAGTCAGGCTAACATGATTAAAATGTATTCGTCCCGCGCTCGGCCAAGGCTCGTGGGGATTGGTTGGGATGTTGTAGCCGGGTTCCGGTTCGATTTTGGCCAAGTCCATCACCTTTTGTACGCATGTCATGTAGCTGTCTACGTCAGAGCAACGCTTAACACCATATATGGACATCTCGCAGGCCATTTGTATGGTGTATACTAAAGATATACCTGTTAGGGCTTAGAAAAGAAATATTGATGAAGTGACCTATCGTTGGTAAGATTTTACAAAGTAATGTATTGCGTCACAACGCACCCACCAATCAAAGATAAGTAGTTTGACGCAAATTATGGAGAACTATAAAAAAAACACTTAAGGTCTATAACGCGCAAAGTTGCAAGGAGGATTGTTATTTACCTGGTTCTAAGTTCATCAGATGCGCACCAAAAACAACGATAGACAGGAATACCATGGACAGTAAATCAATGCGCAAACCAATCCAAGCCTCACACGTTATTGCGGCACAACATGCTTGACTGTATGTGTCTTGGTGCCTAAACAAAGAAAATAAAACAGTAAGCTTATAAACACTAGTATGCGCCTGCTTAATTATCCGATTGTGGTAGGTTTTGCGAGCCTCTTGTTTGCGCACGTCGTGCAAGAACTCCATATTTGCGCACGCCGCCCCCGCACTTCATTCACCGTGCGCGCAAATCCACTCCGCCTGTAGACGCATGCTTGTTACACATTCACAAATGTTAGTGTTCAAAGAGTTTAAGAAATCGAGGGTGGACGAGAATAAAAAAGAATAGACATCCTCAAGCGGGGTACGAAGTAGAGGAACTAAATCTAATATTATTTTAAGATATGCGTTACCTGAATACTTCCTCGGTAAATTCCTCCTGCACATCGTAATGTCGAATAACCATAAGTCCATTTAACATTTCAGAGAAGTGCTTAACTACCGGCACACGATTATTAGCCTCGAGTAGCTTAACCTGCCTCGATGCTTTTAGATAATAATTCCAATAGGCGATAAACATCAACAACAGAGGAATCGCAAACAGAAAAATAAATGGATTAAGAAATGAAGGTAGGAGGAGAGCAGACATGTTGAAAAGAACGCCCTGCATGGCGTCCAGGAATACCCCAGGGAGAAGCTCATCCATAGCAGCCACGTCTTTGGAGAAGCACCGAAGTATTGCGTCTTTAGAATTTTTATCAAAGTAGTCAGCCGGGCCCTTGAGTATCGCTTCTACTAGCTTATCGTGAAGCCGATCGGATGACCTGAGAATGGTGAAGATGAAAATAGCGGCGCGAATGATGACAAGAAAAAAGGATGTGGCTACAAGAGCTGCGTAGATATACCATGTCTGGTCGCTTGTCATAAGGTTGGTTGGCGTATGGCTGATGTAGAGAAGCCATACGTCTGGCGCTGTCAAAGCAACTGTCAAAAAAAGAGGTTGAAAATGGATCAGTATGTGTGACAGTGCTAGGCAAGATAGTATCAAATGATCGTTACTATACTATTCTATCCCTGATTTCTTGCTTAGCTCGACTTGTACCACTATCCCAAAGCTTGCCGAGGTAGTACTTGCGCTTCATGGTGATTTGGATTGCCGCGTTATTCAACTTAAAAGAATAGTGAATGTAATAAGAAAATTATAATTCCTACCTTGAATACCAAGGAATACGAGACAGCTCAGTGGAATCAGTGGACTCCATAACCCGATCTTAAAGAAATCCCAGTAAGTTGTCCACTTAACGGTTTGTATGGCAGCTTCCACGTCTTGTGTGGTCTGATGGTTGTCAGACGGGATCATAACCTCGGGCTCGTCTCTCACCAACGCATTATTCATTCTCTCTCTTGTATGGTTACTATATCCAACACCGTGCAGCTTTGCGGGCTTATAACCCAGCATAGGTGACGTCACCTCGTTGATTATTGTCCCACCTCGCATGGTTAAGATTTGGTCAGCTCTTTCGACATACTGCAATTGCCTACTGACCATGATTCGAAGTCTCTTAGATAATAGCCCACAGATACACTTATCAAATACTTGCTCAGCAGTTTTAGGGTCTACAAGTCTGAGTGGATCGTCCAGAAGGTAAATATCCGCATCAGCAAATGCTGCGCGCGCAAGACATATGCGCGCCTTCTGGTCATCGTTTAGCTGTATTGCCTGTGAGCCTATGATCGTCAAATCTCCATCAGGAAGCTTATTCAAAAGTTTCTGCAAGTTGCAGGCGTTGATAACAGCCTGGTACCGAAAAGGATTAAAATTTCGACCAAAGATAATATTCTGCCTGAACGATTCTGTAAAAATCACAGGGTTCTGGGGTACATAAGCGATCTTGCCCTCGTGCGCAATAGTACCTTCAATAGCAGGCAGTTCTTCCAAGACCGCAGCTAAAAGCGACGACTTCCCGCACCCTGGGGGCCCGTTTATGAGCGTCAACTCTTTAGCATTTGCTTTAAATGTCAGATTATCCAACACAGGGGCCTTGTTTTCCCCATTCCAGTAACAAGTTATGTTACTCGACGATACGAACCTCTCGGGAAGGCTTTCAGGATCTGAATTTTCGGCAAACTCTTCGTTATACTTTGGAACCTCAAGAGCCGCAGTCTTTTTGATGTCAGAGTAAATCTTGTTGACGTCGTCTCGAGATACAAACTCAGAGAACTCATTCTTTGTCAAATCGAGGAAAGATCTTGACTTAAGGGACCTTTTGAGCTTATTGTTCTTTGATCCCAGATGGGATGGTTCTTCTATTTGTAGGAACGCCTGGATGCGACTGACAGACGCGGAGTATTCACTGATGTAGCTGACTGCAGAAGCATACAACGGTGATGAAGAAAGCCTAATCATTCGTATAAGTGCTACAGTCATGAAGATGTTGTACACGTTGAGTTGGACGTTAGTTACGGCTAGGGTTGTCAAGGAAACGAATACTGCGATGGTTGTACTGGTGTAAAATAGAGTTGCGAATGATGCCAAGATGGCGCTTTTTTGTACAAGTACTTGCGCTTCTTTTCTGAAACAATATATAATTCCAGAATTAAAAGAAAAGAATTATCATAAAGATGCTTGCTTGGGAATGTATAGAAGAGAACTGAAAGTTATGTTATTTACCATGATGGACACTGTTTGTCTTTTTGCGATGTCTCTGGATGATAAATTCAAAAATACCCTATGGCTGATAACACATGAGGGATGGTGTATGGATACCTGATATTGGAGGACGATAATGGACTACTTCGACGATACAGCGGCCATCTTGGTAGGGACAAAGCTTTGTTTTACTCTTATCTTCGAAGTAGTCCATTGGATTCATGAGATTTATTCATATGATTACAATAGGTAGTAAGTGCTTGCTAGAAGGGGCATGCAATTTTTGCTAATTAGTTGGAATTATGCCCTGTGCGATTGCGTTCTAATTGGCTTTCCTGTGGCATCCCTAAATGCAAGAAAAAATATACAGATAATTCTTACGAACCTTCTATATTTCAGCGCCTTCTCCTTGTATATCCTCTCCCAAGCATTCATCTTAACACAGCGGAGATTTGACACGATGTTTTTAATGATAAACATGCGTCGACCCAACCAGTGTCTGATTCTCGATCTCAACTTGATGCACACATCCCACATACCAATGTAGTAACCAATCAGAAACACCACAAAAACCATACCAGTCACTGCAGGAAGATCAACCAGTTGCCATAGAAACGCAGTGATGGCGATGATTTCCAAAGAGGCTTCAACCAGGAATCCTGCTTTCAGGATAATTTGGTCAAAGCGCTGGCAATCACGTGATACCATCTCGAGGATCGTCTCATTGGATACTTTTGCCATTTCCTTTTGTCTTAATCTCAGAGCCTAAAGTTGTAAATAAAAAAATTAAATGCAGAAGGGGAAATCCCTTGAATTAGCTAATTATGAATTTTCTACAGTTGTACGATGGATACTTACTAGATGTGACTGGAATGGATTGGATGTTACTGGTACGGACATCTTATATATTGTATAAGAATTGCGCACACGATATATGTAGTGCGCAATATGTGTATACATTGCTTAAATAAACAACATATACATTGCGCAAACTCCACATGCCTTGCGCAAACTCCACATGCCTTGCGCAGTCTACAAAGTGCGCACTGTCCACACTACAAATGCAATATGAAAACCGCGTGCATGTTTAAATAATTTCTCCACACTGTATACGACCTTTACACATGTTGCGCAAACTTTGTATATATGTATATATACACTATATACATACAATATAATGCTTAGAGAAAGGTCGTGCATAACTTATTATACATTGAACAATCTTTAAATGTACTGCGCAAGCTGTACATACAGTATGTGACATAGGCATAAAAAATAGTAACAGACATTGCGCACGTATACACGAGCCTGCTTCTAATGAATACGAACTAATTATTTTTTAATTGTATTTTTTACCTTTTTATAAATAAGACCTGTTGTTGCCGACCTCCAGCGCATTCCCAGTAACTGTGCTTTGGCATGGTACTGATTAAGCACGACAGCTCTGAGAAGCGAGCTGAGACATAAACCACTCGAGAATACATACACCAGCGGATCACTCCGCGCATTCTTGGTGCCTAGCAACGCGGAAAGCAAGAGACCCAGCAGAAGGGGTTGAAGAATATTACACGCGACGCCGATGAACAAAGAAAAACTCAATAAAGCAAATTCACTCCATTGTAAGATGCGTATCAAGGCTCTAGTCAGCCTGGCTTCCCTGCCTTTTAGGTAGGAATCTCGGACCTCTTGACTCCACGATGTGTCGAGCTTTTCAGTCAGTTCTTTGGATCTGTCTTCGTCTAGGAGAGGATACAGGTCGCACGGATCAAGCGCGCGACGATTGCTTATCTTCATGATGCTGTTCATCCAACAGAATGACAGCCTTGACATGACTCCTGCTCTTTCTTTGGGGTTCTTCATGAACAAGGAATACTTCCATGTTTTGTCCATTCCTGCCATGCTCACTAACAACTCACTCAACTACAAAACCTATGAAAAGTATTCGTAAATTATATGTAAGTTGGCATAAATGAATTATTATGCGCTTTCATGCTGTCCCAAAGCTTGACATTGTTAATATTTTTTCCAGTGAAATCAATACGATGTTGAACAAGATATAGACTAAGGTCAAACGTTGAACTTTACATGAGCCGAACCTAAAGACATCAAAGAAGACCGCCTTATTATCCAATGTTTTCAATGCGTTCGCCTCATGTGAAGTTCAACGTTTCACCTGAGCCATAGTTGGCCATTTCTCCATATACTTCATCCCAGAGTTTTTATAAGTTTTGAGTCATTTCTTTTACAACTTTTGGGCATTTTACCAAATATTAACTAGTCGATATATAATCGTGCGACTCTTTCAGATAAATCAATTGCTTGTAAATATTCATGTAGCACTCTTCACGATTGTGGTTTTGATGAAGAGGCGGCCATTTAAGAAATCAAAGCTAAAACTACGAATAAGATAATCTATTAATGAACAGGCGCGTGTAAAATATAAGTACTTTAGAAAGAAAAGTTCTGCATTTTGCAATCTTTTAGCGGTAATATGACAGTGAGTATCAGCAAAATAGCAGAAATTTAGAGGATTTTTTAGATTATTTGAATCCATGCCAAGAATCACGCATGGATTTATACAGTTCTAGTTCAGATGAGAAGAATGTCGTTTTGAAACAATTATTTTTTGTATGCTTTCAAAGTTAAGTGCAGAAAAATGTGTGGGAAAACGAATGACAGGAAAGTTTTTAGAATGAGCTTTCTTTCAAGATCTCAAACAATTTATGAATAAATTATTATAAAATTAATTCCAACGATTGAAAATTAGAAGAATTTGAAAAAAATAAATATTATTCTTATTTGAATAAGCGAACAAAATACTTCTACACGATAACTACAGAATGGCTTCCTCATTCCTTGGATTTTCAAAGCTCAAATTCAAAAAAATTCTTGCAAAGACAGCACATGGTGTTCATCTAATGAAGCATACGACAAAATATTCCAGAATTTTTATAATAACTTGTGCTAATTTTAACTTTAATTCGTCTTCTAGGTGCAATATTATAATTACCTTGGGAAAATCTTTTCTTGAAGAGTCCAGCACTCCTTCCATTTCGATGTAAACTTTTCACTTCTCGTTTTTCAACACCGACATCTTGTCCTGCACCGTAATCATGAAGTATTTCTCCACAAATTTTATTTCTAAACCAAATTTTCTCGGAACGCCTTTCGAACGCACTTGTGGTTATCTCCAAGAAAAGTTTTACAAAACACAATTAACTCTGAAACCGTTAGAATGTCCGCAGTTTTGAAACCGTTTTGATTTTACCAGCCATAATGTGACTGTGGTGTTTTCAGTATATTTTTAAGCTTTTGCCTTGGAAATCATGGGTCTTCAGATATATAATTGCAAGGAATTTCAGGTTCGTGGGAATTAATCATCACTGAGACAGAAAAGGTGTTAAAATGATAAAATGATAATAAGCCATCAACACCTATAAGATAATGCATTCTCCGAACCATTTTCAAACCATTAACAAAACAGGTTTTTTGGAAATAATATTCCACACTTTTATTCTTGATTTTCATTTACTTTGGAGTTTCGTTACGTTACGTTTTTTCCAGCAGATTGAAAGAAGTTCGAAGTATCGCACCCAGATGGTGTGATCGAACGCTGACACCATATCGTTTCAAGATAACATAATTTTAAATCAAGTTTTTGAAAACATTTGGTTGAGCCTACGATTTTTGATGTATTTTTAATGAATTTAGGTAAAAAAAAATTTTTTTTAAAGCGAGGCCAAACATACTGTTCGTTTTGATCATGTTTTTAAAACATTTTCCACTCTTATTTATGAAATTAATTTATTATAATATTGAAACAGGGACCCTGCCATCTCACAGTTTTATTTTCATGGCAAAAATTATCCAGACTCGGTTTTGAAGATATGATTTTGTTTCGGAAAAAAAATGGTCTTAATGTGACAATGATATATTGCTTCATTCTTGGATTAACTAATAATTTTCTAGTATATTATGAAATTTCAGACAGACAAAAAAACAAGTATATTTTCATACATCTAGAAGATTTTTCTATCATTTTTTGATCGAGTTCTTTGTGTAGTGCGCGAGACTTGATGTCTAGTGTTTCTGATTATCCAGATAACAGTTTTACCCGTTTCGATTGGATGAATCGTCACAAAAAGGTGCGCGCATTATCGTGTTGGGGAACAGATAGCACGCACAACGCTAGAAAATCAAAATCATTATAAGTTTCTGTGAAAAAAGAAATGAATAAACTGGTTTGGCTATTCGGCTCTTCCAGTTTTTTTTATGGAAAAAATTGGTCTTAGAGATAAAAGAAACTTACTATTACTGAATTCGACTTCGAGTGTGGGCCAGTGAGGTGGAAGACATTGATGGAGGGCCTATGTTCCCAAGGGAACGAAGAGGATTAGGAGAATAAGACCGAATTCTTGCAGTGATAAAATTGTGTTTATCATTGTAGACATTTCTTCATGTGCATAAAAGGTCTTTGGAGTTATTTGAAGCCGTCACTAAGCGACACCTTGTGTAAGCAGGAGCCACCTTAACTTTTATTGTACAAATGGACGTGAGAGAATGGTAACCACAACATGAGTCCGGGTACCAGGTCTTCACGGTCAGTAATGATTCTGGAATCGAATATCGATTCAACTGAACTAAAAGTTGTGGACAATTTTAAAATATCTCATATACCCTTAAAACGTACGATCAGCAATGGATAAACCTAAGAGAAGTGATCGATTGAAATCAGAGAGCAGTGGAGAAGAGGAGGACTTTGAAAGTGCTGATGAAGGCGAAGAGAGTCAAGAAAATTCTCGACCGCCATCTTTAGCCACGTCAGCTGATGATGGGGAAAATTCCACGTCAAAAAGTCAAGTAACTAAGAGGAAAACCAAAGAAAAAACACACGAAATGGCTGCTCAAGAACCTTCGTCGCCTTTACCTTCCGGAAAATCGGAGGAAATCGAGAAATCGCAAGGGGATTCCTCGAATACAAAGGAATCTTGTTCAACGGTTGATCAAGAGGTACAGAATAGCAGCTCGAAGTCTGCAGATTTGGAAGGCGATCACTCACATTCTGATCTTCAAGAACATAAACCAGAAGGAAAAGAAGATGCAAAGCCTTCTGGAGATGGCACCATCGCGCAAGATGCGAGTGATGATGAGGAAATACAGTTTAAAATTGACTCAAAGAAACCAAGTGAGGATTCTAGTGAACTGGAGAAAACACAGACAGACGAGACACTGGAAGCACACAAAGAAACTACTCATCAACAAGTCGACAATGAAGAGGTTCAAAACATAGTACAAGAAGAAAAGGCGACTTCCATTGAAAAGGAAGACGATGGTAACCTCGAAGAAAAGACGAAAGAAAATGTACCAGATGAAAGTCAAACTAATGCTGAGGATTCTGGTAAAGTTGACAAGGGTTCGTCTGAAAAGTCTGCAGACGCAGTTGGTGAAAGGTTAGTTAGCTTTGCAAACTTATTTCTATCAATGCGTTAACTCCGGGTTTACTTCATTGTTCTTCAACGAATCCTAGGCTTTTTTAAAAAGTAACTCTCCAATACGTTGATGAAAATATTTAAAAATAAATAATAGAAAACATTTTTGACTGGGTGCAGCTATATATTTCAAAAAAGGTTAGTGAAGGTTTTGTTGCATGTTCCATACAAAGCCCTTAATGCACATGGGCGATGTGAATGCAATCAGTGAAAGGTCACAACAAATTTTCCTAACCTTTGTCTGCACGTTTTTTCAGCATATTTCCTTCTGTGCTGAAATTATTTTATACATATGAGCCACAACACTTTAAGCTTATCATTCAACAACAACATGCAACAAAACTTTTACCAACTTTTTTTTTCAAGATAGTATACAGTAGCACATGTAGCTTGGGTAGTGCACTGGTAAGGGTTCTGTATATAGGTACTAATGTTATTTTCCAATTTTAAACTTATTCAGTTCCAAACCCAAACCACAAGAGGGTGCTGAACCTCATTGCGAAGATGTATGGGGGTGGGGTAGCTGGGGAACCATGTTGTCATCAGTGTCGTCAGGACTGTCCTCTGTCATTGAGAAGGTAGAGACATCACTTGGAATCCCTGAACCAGAGGTAATGGCACAAAAAGTGACAGAAGATGAGAAACAGGCTGAAGAGATTAAGAAGACAGAAAAGATTATTGAAACTGAACCAACAGCAGAATCTCCACCAAAGGGACCACCACCAGAGAGCAGTGCAACAGCTGAGGGTAAGATTTATGATAAAGTATCATTTCATTTGGGGAGTCACCCATTTGCCCCATGTAAGCTGATTTGGTTGGTATTCTTTCTTACTTGGAGGGTTATTCTGGCCCTCCTGTTTTTCCTCCCTCCGCTCAAATCAATCCTAACTAATTCAAACTGGTTAGAGTTGTGCTCCTGGGTCCACATAAAATAAAATAAATATGAATAAATATGATTTAGCAGTGGCTCCTCTATGGAAGTAGCTATTCATCCACTGTTTCTATTCCAATTGGAATTTAGAAGTTGATTTTTATGGAGGGAGGAAAACCGGAGAACCCGGAAAAACCCTCAAAGCACAGGAGAGAACCAACTAGAAACTCTACTCACATACGACACCAAGCTTGGCAGGACTCGAACTCGGGTCGCCTTGGTGAGAGGCGAGCGCTCTCACCGCTACACCACCAGTGCTTCCCATGCTTTCAGTTCGACCCCATTGAGCTGCACCACCAGCTACTGTACTTTGTGTTAAGCATCCTTGAAAGTGGAGGCTTAGATTTATCAATGAAGTTGTTTCAGGGTATACAATTTGTAGGTTTGAAAATGGGTTCAAAGTCCCCAAAGAAAAAAGCTCTAGTTAGCAACTACAAATAACAATTCTTCTCTCTTTTTCTTTCTAGACGAGAAAGAAGATAGCTCATATTTTGCAGGGTTTGGTGTGCGAGGTCTGACTGATGCTGTTCATGAAGGCCTTGAAGCCTTGGAGTACATCGGCAAGAAGACCATGGATGTGATATCAGAGGGAGACCCTGGTCTGAGGGGCAAGAGGGAAGTTTTAATGCCTAAGGAACCAACTTTGTCACAGGTATTTGACTGACATTCTTATCGCAAATACTTTTGAACCTTTTCTTGAGTCAAATACACCTTTTTACCTCCGGCATCATTTTTTCCCATTTCAGACTACATATCATTCCCTAGAGTATCATTCCTTTAACAGTTGCCCACAAGAAGACGCATGAATATGGATAAAAATCAAAAACAGAATCTTTTAATTTCTCAGAGAATGACACATGGTCTGAAATGGGAAAACATTATTCCCAATTTAAAGAGGTCAATTTTTGCATAGTTCCAAAAAGTTGACAACTCACAAAATTAATGGAGGGAGGGTCTAAGGAAGACCACCATTGTCAATAACGAATTCAAAGCCTGAAACTTTTGTATTCTTTTGCAGATTCTTCGTGAAGCAAAAGAAGAAGCAGAATACAAAGCATCCCATCCAGACCACAAGGATTCCATAGTTAATTTCAGTACAGAATTTGATAAGTTCCAAGGACTAGCACATCTAGAAGCACTGGAGATTCTCTCCAAGGAGAGTCTGTCCAAGGTAACTATAACTTTAAAAAAATCTAGTTTGATTTTGTTTTTTTCTAAGTTGTTTTAAAGCTCTAAACACAGGAATGCGCGCAGTAGGAAACTCTAAAGGCGTTATTATTATTATTATTATTATTTTATTTAATAGCTTCAACAGAGCATGGATAGACTCATAGTCCATGTGGACATGCCCCATACTTACATAAACGTATACAAATTAATACGATTTACAACAGATACATAACTAACAACTAACATGACATGAATAATAAAGGGGGGGAATAGCATGTGCGGCACATTTCTTGAAATAGAATGTTACGAGCAATTTTGCCGGTTGTGTGCTTTTCAACCTTATCTGCTCCTTACAAACAAAGTGCGAGCAATATTGAAGTTCTCTTTCTTAAAAGAAGCCCTTAATCGAATTGTTTTATCGTTAAGTGCCTTATTTGAATTATGTATTCTATGAATTAAGAAATTACGAATAGTTGTCTTGGTAGTTTATGATAATTTGGTCGAATTTTGTAGCGAATTATTGAGCGGTATTTTTTTATCTTTCAGGTGGAAGCGCACTTCATCGATTTGTCAAGCGAAGATTTAAAGTCTGTCAAACCTTTGCTGCGAACAATTCAAGAGGTCGTCAAATTTACCGAGGATGAAGAAGAAAATGACGACGATGAAGAACAAGAATTCGAAAGTGAAGTTTCGGTGTGCCTCAAGGATCTCAACTTGACCCACATTCCAAACAAGTCAAGTGATGTTGACAAGAGAGCTAAAGAATGGATTGACGCATGTATCAACGAACAAAATGACGATCCTCTTAGTAGAGATCACGTAGAAATATTTACTGCAGGTATTTCTGCGCTAGCTGAGCTTACAGCTACCACAATTGAACAGTTCCACAAGATTGCTGAAGTGCTGCTTTTGTTAGCTGAAAACAAGGACACTTCTGCGCTTGTCCGCGCGCAAAGTCTTAAGAAGTTAACGATGTGTGTTTGTAGAGAGGTGTCCGGTCTCTCCAGTAGGTTTGCGGGCTGTTTGAGTACCGTGTCAAAGGAATCCCAAGATTCTGAAGTCATTGAATCTTTGATTACGAATCTGTATCTGGAGTCAAGTGATAGTAGTCGTTATCTACAGCATGCTCTAAAACTGTTGTGTCCTGTCCTCCAGCATTCGTCTCTAACAGAGAATACAAGTGCAGGGAAAAGTTGAGATGTTAATATAAAGATAGTTATAAATAACGTTAGATGATTAAAGTACAACGGAAGCATTGTTTAATGCGTTGTATATTGAGCTTATAATGCATTTTGTATTATTATTTTCTAAGTGAGAAAGTTTAAGAACTTATAGAAATAAATTGCACATCAGTTCAAATCAGTCTATTTGTATCTATCAGCACCTATATGATTAAGAGTCTCCCCTTGCACCCCTACCAACAGGACATTGGGAACCTCCCCTAACTTGCCCCCCACCCCCCACCTCACGGAAAATTGATTATAATTTCTTTCAGTTGTTTATTGTCTGGTGAAAATAACAGAAAAATGCCTCTCGTATATTAATCTTTGGAGTACTCCTTTAGACATATATTGCATGTGTAGTTGTTTGTGGGACAACATTTGAATTCCACTGGGAAAACTGCTACAACAGTGATAGGTTCACTATCGTCTGAGGGGGAACCATGAGCTGGAGTCCAAGACAGAGACCGATACATGATGACGACTTTCGATTTTCAAAACAGGATGGATTCCTCTTATAGTTTACACGGAGGTTGACGTATATATCATCTAAAATTTTCATACTGGTTCAAAATAAGTAGATATTAATTTGACTCTAGAATGATTGTTGGAAACTGTCCTCCGAATACACCTGTACCATTAGTGGAATGTGCCGATGGATGATATTGAATCACCAAATCCTCACACTGAACGCTCCCTTTAGCATTATTGCCACTGCAAGTGCTCGGCCCCTGTATTTTAGCTGCTATAGTATACTTGACTCCAGGGTCTAGTGGAACAGGCTTGTCCAGGGTAACGGTGAACCCATAGTATTGGCCATCAATCATTTTGTCCTCAGTTGGAAAACGTGAAGAAATAGATGAAAGGATCTTGTCATTTTGGTAAATGTTTAAATCCACATCATAACTCTTGCCTTGAATTCCAATTAGACGTACACCAACGAGAGAGACTGCTTTGTTGACTGTAAAGTCAATGGCATCGATATTACCCCTATAATTCCATGTTGAGGAAAAATCATTAAATCGACTGCTGGGAAAGATAGCAGGCTTAGGCAAACACCTATTTTTTTCATTAAACATTCTTGTCGATGGAGTAAGAGAACTAAACCTCTGTATCAACTCCGTTATTTCGTCAGTACTGAGAATCTTACTTGTAAGGACGTTTCCTGCGAATTCTTTCAATGACATGAGTGGAAACCTTATCAGACGAATGGCTTCTTCACCAAGAATGGATCTCTTAATCTTCTTTTTGTTTTCTATTCCCTTGTCCTTTATTCTCTTCAAAACCCACTTATCTACCGCTTGGAATAAGTCAACCTCTTGGATTTTCAGCCTGTCTCTACCAAGAACTTGACACAACACTTCATGGGGTACATCAAGAAATGGGTCAGACGAAACAGCTTGCTCAGTCTCACTTTCAACCATATCCCAACAATGTTGTTCGAGCTTGTCATCTCCCAGCTTCTTCGCTTGAGACAAAACTATAAACACATCTTCTGGTTTGAGTTGTTCTTCAAGATATTCTCTGCATTTCTGTTCCAAGAACGGCAACATGTATTTCTTCGCCAGGTACATAACTTCCATGACGTTACTTCCGGTTAAGCTGACCTCGTCTGAATACACATAATGAAGCATTTCTTGTAGTCCTTCCTTGGTACAGTCTGGTAGATCGATAGTTGGTCCAGTCTCTGCTAATTCCCCGTAGAACATGGCCTCAAAGACAGGACTGCTGATAGCCAGGACGTACTTGTGAGCTTGAAGTGTGACTCTTCCTCCATTGGAGTCCAACACAGAGAACTCTACATCACAGAACAAGGACTTGTTGAACGCGTACAAATTACGTTCTCTGACAGTAGACAGCTTGGTTTGCCAGCTTGAAGCCTCCATGCTTGATCAGTTGGTATCTTAATGATAAGAAGTCGAAGAAACGTTATAAAACTAGCCAATATCCCAAGTTTTTACCACTCGTGGAATTCTCGGAAATAAGATATTTCTGCGAAGAGACTGGAACTAATCTAGTTGGGCTTCCTGTGGAGGCCAGGAGCAAAGACGATATTTACACCCAAATCTTTAAAACAAGATACATGGATAGAAACCTTTATTTAAAATGAAATAATCTACAGACCAGCCAGTGGCTTACGCCTCTGCTATCAACAGGAGCCAACAATGAATAAAGATAGACGCACAAAATAAAAGAATATCATCTATATTAAAATTAAGGCCGTAATAAAAATAATATACGGGCGTTCAATGAATAGAAGGAATAAACAAATCAAACAACGCATCAATGCAAATTTATTTAGTTACAAAGAAAACATTTTTTGGCCCGATGAATGCATTGCAACCGGCGATTGTACAGATTTTGATAAGTTCCAAGGACTGGCACATCTAGAAGCACTGGAGAACATTTCCAAGAAGAGTCTGTCCCAGGTAACTATAACTTTTAAGAAATCTAGGTATCATTTTGTTGTTTTAAAGCTATAAACATAGGAATGCGCGCAGTAGGATACCACTCTAAAGGCGTTGGCATGTGCGGCACATTTCTTGAAATGCAATTCTGTGAGCAATTTTGCCGGTTGTGTGCTTTTCAACCTAACTACCGAAATCGCTCAACTGTTAGCACCGCCAAAAAATACGATCCATCGTGTTTTGAATTTCGGTTAACTCATGTGACTATTTCCAAATGAACAGAGAAATGAACAGAATAAGAACAGAGCAAATAATTAATGTAACATGACCATTTCAGTGGAGCTCTTTGAAATTCAATTCAATTCACTCTCTGAACTTCAAAACGTGATCGATCATTATTTTGGCGGTGCTAAAAGTTGAGTCATTTCGGTAGTATTTGCCGCTTTCCAAACGAAGTGCGAGCAATATTGAAGTTCTCTTTCTTAAAAGTAGTGCATTATTTGAATAACGTAACTCAGAAATTACGAAAAGTTGTCTTGGTAGTCTATGATAATTTGGTCGAATTTTCTAGCGAATTATTGAGCAGTATTCATTTATCTTTCAGGTGGAAGCACACTTCATCGATTTTTCAAGCAAAGATTTAAAGTCTGTCAAACCTTTGCTGCGAACAATTCAAGAGGTCGTCAAATTTACCGAGGATGAATAAGAAAATGACGACGACGAAGAACAAGAATTCGAAAGTGAAGTTTCGGTGTGCCTCAAGGATCTCAACTTGACCCACATTCCAAACAAGTCAAGTGATGTTGACAAGAGAGCTAAAGAATGGATTGACGCATGTATCAACGAACAAAATGACGATCCTCTTAGTAGAGATCACGTAGAAATATTTACTGCAGGTATTTCTGCGCTAGCTGAGCTTACAGCTACCACAATTGAACAGTTCCACAAGATTGCTGAAGTGCTGCTATTGTTAGCTGAAAACAAGGACACTTCTGCGCTTGTTTGCGCGCAAAGTCTTAAGAAGTTAACGATGTGTGTTTGTAGAGAGGTGTCCGGTCTCTCCAGTAGGTTTGCGGGCTGTTTGAGTACCGTGTCAAAGGAATCCCAAGATTCTGAAGCCATTGAAGCTTTGATTACGAATCTGTATCTGGAGTCAAGTGATAGTAGTCGTTATCTACAGCATGCTCTAAAACTGTTGTGTCCTGTCCTCCAGCATTCGTCTCTAACAGAGAATACAAGTGCAGGGAAAAGTTGAGGTGTTAATATAAAGATAGTTATAAATAACGTTAGATGATTAGAGTACAACGGAAGCATTGTTTAATGCGTTGTATATTGAGCTTATAATGCATTTTGTATTAATATTTTCTAAGTGAGAAAGTTTAAAAACTTATAGAAATAAATTGCACATCAGTTCAAATCAGTCTATTTGTATCTATCAGCACCTATATGATTAAGAGTCTCCCCTTGCACCCCTACCAACAGGACATTGGGAACCTCCCCTAACTTGCCCCCCACCCACCTCATGGAAAATTGATTATAAGTTTGTTTCAATTGTTTATTGTCTGGTAAAAATAATAGGATGCATTCCTTTTATAGTTTACACGGAGGTTGACGTATCCTCATCTAACATTTTCGTCGTGGTTCAAAATAAGTAGATATTAATTTGACTCCAGAATGATTGTTGGAAACTGTCCTTTGTTTTCATTTGTACTATTAGTCGACTTTGTTGATGGAAGATATTGAATCACCAAATCCTCACACTGAACGCTTTCTTTACCATTATCGCCACGGCAAGAATTCGGTCCTTGTATTTTAGCTGCTATAGTGTACCTGACTCCAGGGTCTAGTGGAACAGGCTTGTCCAGGGTAACGGTGAACCCATGGTATTGGCCATCAATCATTTTGTCCTCAGTTGAAAAACGTGAAGAAATAGATAAAAGGATCGTGCCATTTTGGTAAATGCTTAAATTCACATCATAACTCTTGCCTCGGGTTCCAAATAGACGAACACCAACGAGAGAGATTGCTTTGTTGACTGTAAAGTCAATGGCATCAATATTGCCGTTATAACCCCATGGTCCCGAAAAAACATTAAATCGACTACTGGGAACGACAGCAGACTTAGGCAAACACCTCTTTTTTTCACTAAACATTTTTGTCGATGGAGTCAAAGAACTAAACATCTGTACCAACTCCGTTATCTCATCAGTAGAAAGAATTTTACCTGGAAGGACGTTTCCTGCGAATTCTTTCTGTGACATGAGCGGAAACCTTATCAGACGAATGGCTTCTTCACCAAGAATGGCTCTTTTGTTTTCCCCGCTGTTTCCTATTCCCTTTTCCTTTATTCTCTTCAAAACCCACTTATCTACTGCTTGGAATAAGTCAACTTCTCGTATCCTCAGGCCGTCTCTACCAAGAACTTGGCACAACACTTTAAGGGGTACATCAAGGAATGGGTCAGACGAAACAACTCGTTTACTTTCTCTTTCAACCATATCCCAACAGTGTTGTTCCAGCTTCTCATCTCCCAGCTTCTTCGCTTGAGGCAGGACTATAAACACATCTTCTGGTTTGAGTTGTTCTTCAAGATATTCTCTGCATTTCTGTTCCAAGAACGGCAACATGTATTTCTTCGCCAGGTACAGAACTTCCATGACGTTACTTCCGGTTAAGCTGACCTCGTCTGAATACACATAATGAAGCATTTCTTGTAGTCCTTCCTTGGTGCAGTCTGGCAGGTCGATAGTTGGTCCAGTCTCTGCTAATTCCCCGTAAAACATGGCCTCAAAGACAGGACTGCTGATAGCCAGGACGTACTTGTGAGCTTGAAGTGTGACTCTCCTTCCATTGGAGTCCAACACAGAGAACTCTACATCACAGAACAAGGACTTGTTGAACGCGTACAGATTACGTTCTCTGACAGTAGACAGCTTGGTTTGCCAGCTTGAAGCCTCCATGCTTGATCAGTCGGTTTATTAAGGATAATAAGTTGAAGAAACGGAATAAAAGTAGCCAATATCCAAATTTGTTACCACTCGTGGAATTCTCGGAAATGAGATTTTTTTGCGAAGAGACTGGAACTGTTCTAGTTGGGCTTCCTGTGGGGCCCAGGAGCAAAGACGATATTTTACATCCACTGATGTTTAAAACAATGATCTTCCCGAGGTATATATGATGTTGGCTGAATCGTTTGGTCGCTTCTGTCTATCAGACTTCAGCTAGTACGAAGAATATTTGCATTACCGTTTATGTCCTGTCCCCTCCCCCCTCAGCAGATTGAGAAGAAACTGGACACTAGCCATACATGATCGCCATACATTAGCTTTCAAAAGATATTGATGTACTTTGAAATACCTTCTTATTTGATTTTCATGAACTCACTAAAGTTATAAGGCCTCAGTTTGAGAAAAGGTATCCTCAAAAAATGATTTTCCCCTTAGGGCTGCTGGGCTGGAGAAGAAGGGTTCTAAAAATAATAATTACGTCATGTGCTTGTCCAACATATTCGCACTGCATGATGGGATTTGAACTCAGGAAAAAATGATAGCGCCATATATCTGATAACACAAAGATATCCCACCTTTGGAGTAGAGATCAACAATCTGTGGCTACATACACAGTGGTCCGTGTAAAAGAAGGATTGTATTGGCCACTGAACCAATTTGCTTTCCCCGCTGTTTTCTATTCTCAATTCATTTATTCTCTTCAAAACCCACTTATCTACTGCTTGGAATAAGTCAACTTCTTTGATCTTCAACCTGTCTCTACCAAGAACTTGACACAACACTTCATGGGGAACATCAAGGAATGGGTCTTTCAACCATATCCAAACAAAGCTCATAATAATTTCCATCAATTGGAGACTCTGTTACACTGTAACAGTCACCCCCCTGCTAGTATCCTGCTTACACCATCCACATGTGCATGGGATAATGCATTACAAAACAACAAAACAAAATGGAAAACAAGCAGGAAAGTAAATGGGAAAAATAAATAAGTTATTTACCAACATCCTAAAGTTGGTACAGCTCGGTCTGTATACAGCTATTTTTAAAAAAAGGTGAAGGTTTTGTTGCTTGTTGCATACCAAGCTCGTAATGCAGTATTGACTATGTGAATACAAGCAGCAAAAGGTCACAATATGGAATTTTACCAGACTGTCTGCAGATCTTTCCAGTATATTTTCTTCTGTGTTGACATTATTTACATATGAATATAATACATTTTCAAGTTTGGTAGGCATGAAGCAACATGCAACAGAACCTTCATCAACCATTTTAAAAATAGCAACACCTCTGACACAATTTCTCCTATATCTGGACCCCCTGGCCAGTAAATAACCTCTATATGTTTTGGCAAAACAAATGAACACAACAGGCAATATGGTCTTCAAAATGCTTTATTTGTCCAACTCTTCATGTCTTGAAAGCATACAATTCCAAGGTAGAAACAACTAATTATCTTAATATCACACAATCCTTGAGAAATATGGTATACAGTATTCAAAACTCCAGAATTGGAAAATAATGGTTCTTGCATGATAAATGCATTAACCAAAATGGAATTGGCCCAACAGACCTCTTTAGCTTGGGCATGTTTTGCCCATTCGAGACAACTTGTCATTCATTTGAGAATAGGATTTTGTTTCATTTGCGTCCAAACAAAGAAATGATACTCAAGGGAAAGACATGTGGTCTTGAATGGGCAAAACATTATGCCCAAGCTAAAGAGTCTATGAAAGCAGCTGTACCCTGCAATTATTGGGTCAATTTTAAATTTTCCAATGGTAATGGATTGATAGAACAAGGAGAGAACAAGTATACATATTTAACAAAGAGCAAAAACTGCTAGCTATTACAAACAAATAAAAATTTCTGGCTTTTGAAGCTGCCATGGAATAGAAAACCTTGTGTAAAGATTTCTTAAAACAATATACACAAACGAAAGCAAAACATTTACATCAACAAATCGCATTAAAATACTACGATTCTACATAATTAAATACTATAGACACAACCCTCACAAAGTGGTTGTAGAAGATAATCTTTATTGAATTTTCTTCTGGACAGGATAGAAGTACAAATTTTGTAAGGATAGGAGAGGATAGCAATTGACAGTGATGTGGTAAATCTCAAGGGGAAATGTGAATGGGGGGTTGTGTATGCATTTAGGCATATATCTGGAACTCATGGGTACCATCCATCTTCAAAAGAATTTACAATCCAATCCAATCCAATCTCGTGGTTGTACAACAATTTAGATAACAATTTCCATCATTCTTGAGGAAATTTCTACATTTTTTTCATGATCTTCGATTTTTCCAAATTCTCATTTGCTTCTCAATTCGAATTTGCGAAGGTCGTAGGCATTTTCCAGTGGTGTGAATGATATTATTTTCCAGTGACAGGGTTTTTTTCATCTTTAACACTGATACTTCCAGTATCATCAATATTTTTATTCATTTTTTCTTCTTTTATTTCCTCAGCACTCATTTCAGTGCTCTGCTTACTTGGATCTTTAATCTTCTCTCCCTCTTCTACAACTTTTTCTTTAATTAACACATTTGTCTTATCTGAAACTTCACCTTCCTTAGATATACTATCTTCTTTCTTTGTTCCATCCTCTACCATTTTGGACTCTTGTTTAATTTCAACTGAGCTTTGATCTTCTTTGGTTTCAGGCTTTGTTGTCTTGTCGCTATCTGGGTCTTCTTTCTCAACCTTTGGGGATTCCTCTACAGCATCTTTGCTTGTGTTTACCTCGGCTTCTGGGTCTGTTTCTTCCACATGTGTTGACTGTACAGTTAACACAATGAGAAAAGAAACAATGCAAGGAGATGTACCGAGACAAGAGGGAAAGAAAAATGCATTCCTTGTTAGGCAAACTACCTTACTACAATGATAATTATAAAAAGATCAGATGTCACAATCAGTGTGTGCTCTGAATTTTTTTTAAATCAAAACTAATGGCAAAGCTTAAACTTGGAAATACTGGACTGCAAAATTGACACAGTTTCAATTTTTGAATTTTTGAGTGTGAATTTTTACATTTCAAGTAAAGACATGAAACCTGCCATGTTATAAACATTTTCTTAGCTAACGTCGACATGATTTAAGGAGTTATGTGTCAAATACACATTGAGTTAGCAAGATTATAGTAATGAATAATGAACACTCAAGGAGCCTGGAGCCTTTATTTGAAATATAAAACACTACAAGTTGTTCTAAGATTATCATTACTCCTGTTTGTATGTAAAAATCAACTGTCTGAATATCTACCCTTTCTTTAGGGAGGTACCAGGGTGGGTTAGAGAGAGGGGTTGGGGGTAAGTTCCTTAAAATAGTATTGGAAGGGCATATATTTTATGCGATGTGTGTTGTTTATTTTCCAAATTTCTTCTCGATAAAAATTGTAGTTTGTGTGAATTTTTCCAAGCTTTTGATTAAAATTGTAGATTTGCAGTCTATTTGTTCTTGAAAATTCTTACCATGTAGACACCATCAGTCATGGATTGAAGTATAAGTAAATATTTTCATTGTAGAATATTTTAATATCAATCGTAACACAACTAAAATATGGTACTAAAGGTGTGATGGAATCATGGGAAAGACAGAATACAGAAAACACTTCTTTCTATGAAGACAACACCATGTCATACATTTAAGTAATGTATTAGTAAGTATACATGTTAATTTTATGGTCACAAAAAGATGTCAAAGACAAAATACATACACACACACAATAAATGGCAGTAGATGAAAGACATATGTTGAATGACAGTGATCCAAATGAACATCAACATTGGGATAAAAAGATCATGTAAAAATGAATGGGAATACAAGAAAAATGAATGGGAAAATGAGTGAATGGAAAGGGAATGAAATGAAACGTACCTTAGCATCTTGATAACACAAATCATGGTATGTCTGTAAAATGCAAAATGGCATAAAGCAATTAGATAATAACAAATAATCTTTTTCAATAATTCAACCATTTATTTTTATTTGTTTATTATGCTAAAATTAACATAATATAAGCCACATAAGACTGATTTGTAGTTTATGACCACCAGTATAACAGCTGTAGGCATTTTTTGCATTTTGTGCAGTGACATCAACTTCTCTTTCACCAGTCTTTACTTGAAACTTAGGGTAAAAAGATATGATAACAGTGCATGGGGGTAGTGTGGGCTCAAAATTGGGGAGGAGCATTTTAGGAAGCTTGAATGACAAAGGGAGGCCAAAATGGGCGTAGGGTAGGGTAAGAAACTTTCTGTCAATCAAAGAGGGGAGAAGAAATAGGTAATACTTCAGAGACACAAGTGTTTTTTGTCCTGTGCCCCCTCCCCCCCCCCCCCCCCCCTGCAGCACAGGAAGTTACCTTTCACCTCAACAGTTTTCTATCATAAGAATTGGAATTATCACTACTTGCCTTTCCATCAATCCTAACAGCTTCTTTGTAGCGCCATTCTTCATTGGCTTCATCCCAAAATAAATCAAATTTCTCCTGACAAACGTTACATTTCTAGAATAAAAATAAGCTTGTTAATTTACAGGCTTAGGCTGGATTTGCGTGTATAACCCAGAGAAAAGCATAAAATAAACTAATCCATCTTATCATGTTTTCGTATTTGAAACAATATCATTCCCTTGAGACAAAGATTTCTTGTTTGAGTTTATTCATATTAATGGTCAGTCATCTAATGCATTACTGATAAACAAAGAAATAACACTCAAGGAAATGGCACATGATCGGAAATGGGAAAACAGTGAACATGTTCTCTTGGGTCTTACCGTTTCAGCTTCTGTGTCACTGGGTAGAACAGGACAACTGCCATCAGATTCTAGATTTTTACTTTCATTAGTATCATTATCGGGTTTCTCAGAATCAAAAAAGGAGCTGTGAGCTAGAAGTGAAAAAAAAAATGTAAATGTTAAACACATTTCAAAACTTTGTTGATAAGATAAATATATTTCAGTACTAGTATGAATGAACTATTGTACCTTTTTCTTCAGGATCAGTAATTTCTTCATAATCAAGCCAATCCTGTGAGAAACAGATGTAAAAATGCAAGTAAATAATAAGTCATGTGTGGACACATACAGAGCTTTGTATGATCATGTGCTTGTGGCCAAGTTTTTTTTATTATTTAATTTATGCCACTTCATAGCTTAGTGTGCGAGTTCATGCCAGTTATGATCACCTTAAGAGGGATATACCACTGCTTGTGAGCAATCCTTCTTCCATCTTTTTCTCTCCGGTTTCTTCTAAAGTGCCAATCCAAATGTTCCCTGTAGAATGCTGCAGCTTCACCAGCAAATCTTAGGCCACATGATGAACATTGTGTTCCTTCATAGAGCATACTGATAATACCAATGTGGCGCCTGTTATGAAGACATAGAATTATTAATATTACCAATAAACGACTCATTGAGGAAGATTACACACCCTATACCAAGAATATACTTACTTTCTTAAGTCATCTATACTTTTCAGATCAATTCGTGGTATTTTTGTAGCAGCCTCTTTGGATTTTTCAATCATCTTTTGCAGTAAGTTCAAACTAGATGCTGCTGCTTGTGAAACAACTGGTATCACTTGACCAGGTAATGGTTTTACGATGGTTTGACTGGGTGGGGGAATCGGCTGAGGAACTGAAAGTTGGGGTTGTTGTATATGAATCATATGCCCTGGTTGTGGTATAGGGATGGGCTGTCCTGGGTGTATGGGTTGAATGGGTATAGAGGTGGGCGGGGTTCCTATTCTTGGTGGGGTATCAGCTATTCTTTCTTCGGTTACTTTGATGATGCCAACATGGACTAATCTGGAGAACAGATCATCTACAGTCCTCTTGTCCATTCTAGATGGTGTTGGTGGGTCAGGTAGAGGTGGCGGAGTTCCAGTACCTTATAAACATAAAAACAACCCTATTAAGTAATTATCATGATTTTTTATTGACGTCATGTCAACCCTGTTGAGACATGGCAACTCTATTACCACCTCCACTTACACTTACAGCACAACGCGCAAAAGTATGACCACTTTTAATATATTTGCATATTCCTATGCACAGGCTTTTTGCTGCCAAACAAGTTTTTACACGTCTTATTTGATAAAACCAGACATATTTGTATCAAATGTTTCTGTTTATGGTACAAAATCCCATGCACAGAATGTATACGAATGCATTAAATGTGGTCCTCCTTTTGCGTGCCGCACTGTAAATACAAGCTATTATTTATTGTATGAGGAAACTCACCTTGTCTAATAGGAGAACCAGACATTTGGATAGGCTGCAGTGGTGGACCATGGTGTGGTGGTTCATGAGGTGGTCCATGGTGGCCAGGGCCAATTGGATGTCCTTGAAAATGTTCCACTGGTCTGCCATGGCCAATAGGTATCATGTCAGGGGGATGATGCGGTTCCCCAGGAAATGGTTCTTCAAAGGTTCTTGGAGGCCCACCATGAAAGTCCTCAATTGGAGGGGGCCCTCTGCTTTGAGGCAAGAATGGGCCAAGATGTCCCTCATCCATTGGATGAGGTCCTTCTGGAAACCGGTGGTGATTAGGAGGACCCAGATCATGAAGAGGCGGTACTCTGTCATGGTCTACAGTCCTCCAAGGCCCATTTTCATTAGGGGGCCCTGGTAAGTCCATTAGTGGTGATCCTTCTCTTCTAGGAGGTCCCCTTATCATATGATGTGGATCCATTCTTTCATTTATCAAGTGTGGTTCCTCCATTATTATCATTCTACCTGGTCTCGGAGGACCCTCAAAAGAATCAGGTCCATCTATTCCTTCCATCCTCACTGGTGGTCTATTCATCCTTACTGGTCCTCCCATCATTCCAGGCCCTTCTCTCCTCCAGGGCTCTTCCATCCTAGGACCTCTCCTTAATGGACCATCCCTCTGAAGATGTCTTGGGCCATTATTCCTAGCAGGTCCCATTCTTTCTCTTCCTCTTCTGTTTTCATTTCTTTGATGTTCAAACTCAGGGGGTCTATGTTCCTCTGGTAACTGCCGAGATTCTTTTTCATTTAATTGAACATCATCAATAAACTGTTGGGAACCTTCCAGTTCTTGTTTCCTTTGTAACTCATAAAACTCTGCTAATTTATCAATCAGTTCAATGTATTGGTCCTGGGATATGAGCCCTGAGTCAAGGCGCCGTTTTGCCTATGAAAATATGATCAGAATACAATTAGTCTAATGATCGTGATTCAAGGAAAATAGAAAATAGGGATAAAGTAATGGAGTTAAATGCTCATGAAACATCATTTTAAAAATGCATAAAGCAGAAAGTTTATGAAAAAAAAAATATATATAGACTGATTCCATTCCATGAAATATTGTATTTCATTTCACAAGTCAAATGGAATCATCCTAAGACATGGCTTGAAATAACTGCCTGTCATTGGACAATGTCTGGCCACAATTAAAACTTGTCCAGTTAAATCTTTGCCTTGCTGGCCATTTTGACCAGTAATATGAGCCAGAAACAAGGTATGACTGACCTAAAACTAATTTGGCTGGTCATCATGACCACAGGGCTTCAAGTGTCCCTATATTTCTTAAGTTAATTTTTATTTCCCTTCCACCGGCACCAAAGTTTATGAGCTTGATAATATTTTTTTCCCTTTTCTTTTCTGAATAAAATTATAAGAATTATAGCACATTTAAGAACTATATAGGAGAACATAGGGGAACTTAGAAAATAAAATATAGGGAATATAGGGACACTTGAAGCCCTGTGACTGCCAACTGACCAGCTTATATTTCAAGCTCTGCTAAGACCTGACATACCTCTTCCAATATAACACCCTTGTGTTCCAATGTAAGTTCCTGTGGTACTGTAGCAAATTCAGCATCATTCCTTGGTAATTCTTCAGTTTCTTTACGTTTTATTAAATCAAGATCATCATTGGTTAGCAAGGGCTTTGGTTCCAGACGAGAGCGAAGGTCATCTTTTGGCATGTCCTTACCATGTCTAGGTTGTGGCCCATGTTCACCAGCCTTTTCATTAGGATGAGGTTGGTTACGCTGCTCTCCCTCTTGAGGTTGGCGGCGTTTGAATCGAAGTTTTGGTTTCTCACCTCTTCCTCTCCCATCTCTTCCTTGAAATCCTCTTGTGTTTCTTTCAAAATCAGATTTGGATTCCCTTTCTGATTTTCCATTCCATTCCCTTCCCCTTCCACTGTATCCTCTCCCCCTGAAATTTCTATTTTCTGGTCCTTGTCTATCATTCCTTTCTCTCTTGGAGTCAGTAATTTTATCGTCTTCAAGACTACGCCTTCTTTTTGTTCTGACATCTTCTCTTGGTCTTTCATTTCTATCAGAGTCTGTCCTTGTATCTCTATCAGAACGTTGGCACTTTTTCTCCCTCCCATCAAAGGGTGATTGACTTCTGCTTCTTCTCTTAGTCCCATGACTCCCATCACTTGACTGATGAATTCCCTCACCACGACCCCTTCCTATACCTCTATTCCCTCTATATGTTTCTAATTCCTTGTGTACAGGTTCAGTAGGCTTGGACTGCTCCACATTACGTTCACTTCTAAAATTTGATCTTGATTGTTGTGGTTTATTGTTATTATTGTGCGAAGGAGTCTGACCTTTATGACGTAGCCTTGGATCTCTGTTGACGGTTGTGCCTTGACTGGATTGTGTAGTTTCAGCTTTAGTAAGAACAGGTTTAATACCAGTGCTACTGGAAGAGTTTGGCTAAAAAATAAATGAAGATTTATTTAAAAAAATCATAAAATAGATTTTTTTAAGCTTTGGAGTAATGTTTTCCATTTCAGAAACTGTTATTCCGAAAAGTATCATTCATTTCTTTGTTTAATAGTTGTACATGAGAAGACAGATGAATATGGACACAACACAAACAAAATATCTTATTCTCAAGAGAGTGACAATGGTCTGAAATAGGAAAACAGTACACCCAAGCCAAAAAAGCTTATTTTATTGGGGGATAAAAATTTATTAGTTACTTTAGCAATAGGATCTACTGTTTGAATCACATCCACAATGCAGTACCTTTAAAAAGTCAGAAAACAAAAACAGCTATCATAACTTACCATGCTGGTCTCGTCCGTTTCTCCAATATTATTCCCCAGTCTTAAGTTTAAGAGTAACTGCTGTTGTTGAGTTAAAAATGCTTTTCTCTCTTGTTCCTGCTTTTTCAATATTAAATCTCTTTTCATCTGGTGTTCTTGGATTTCTTGTTCAGTAAGACGAAGTTGTTCTTCCTGCAACCGCTGGAGTTCCTGTAATCTCTTCTGTTGGTCCAGTAGTATAAGTTTTTCATCATCATTTACGACTACTTCTGGTACAGCATTTTGTGGAACACTTACTTCTGCCTGGAATATTAAAAAAAATGCCTTTTTAAACACGTCCTGTTGATTATAAATAATAATATAATATAATTCATAAACAAATATTATACTCATTTTCATAATAATGTGACCCAGACAACTAGCTATAATTCAAGTCATCTGGGTTTTTGGCTTCCATCAATCAAATTTTCAATGGTATGCGTTAGTAAATTTTTGATCGACGGCAGCCAAAACCCAGACATGTTTCACGGTGTTGGTCGTATAAATATGAAAATGGGTGTAAATCAGAAGCAAGAAAGGTACCACAACAAACCTTTTTCAGGAATTTTGGATTAACATGGATTGACGGTGATGGAGGTGGAATAGCAGTGACAGGCCAGCCATTATCTATCTTGTTGATACTAACGTCAACATCATGTAGTATTTTAGCAGAAAAGTACTGAGGCCAAGTGTGCCGTAACTTGTATAAGTCTCTCCGTACTTTTTCATCTCCCTAAATGGCCATAAAAAATAGTGAAGGTCATTTTCTGCACTAACATAGAATAAAAAAGAGCAAATGTCTACTAATAGATGGAAGAAGTGCTAGAAATATCCGGATTGTAACAGATGTATATCAACTATATCTACGTACCTTTTCAAAGACCGAAGTAAACACTTTTACAAGTACTTGAGCGATCAGATTTAGATAATCACCACCAACGTTCTTGATAATGGAGTCCAAAAGATACAGAGAAGGGAGTTTGTGTTGCTGTGAGACCTGAAAACAAAACAAAAATTTGATAAATAACAGTTAAATGTGCTTTATCAGTATTTCAAATCTTGTCTGCAAAATTACCATGTCATAAGTCAAGACTGTTTTTTGATGAAATTATTGCAAGAAAATTTTAACCCCATCTTTAACTTTAATTCTTTTACATTCTGTATATCTAATGCATCAGTACAACTGATGTGCGAGGACAAAGTTAACTCATGAAAAATTTCTGAAAAAGTTCAAGGTAAATATGAGGGTCCAGAGTTCTTTGTAAAACCTAATAGCGACCGCTGTTCCTTAAACAGCTGTAAGTGGCCACCTGTTTTCTTGCTTCAAAGTTCAGTACACTAACAGTCACCCCTATTGGTTTTTGAATTGCCTCATTCAGTAAGTTTGCCACTCAAATATAAGGGGGAAATCAGTGACCTTTCACAGATATATCTTAAACTGATTCTCACCAGAGTTTACATATTTATACATATGTACTAAATATGACATGTGCGATGATTTACGTCTTCCACAATCACTCAGAGATAATTAGTTTATGTAAAAATTTAACTGTAAAAATAATCTTAAAAAATATATATAGTCAAACTAAAACGTTAGTGTAAAAGCAGGTTCCCAAAAACGTTCGTTTGTAGAATAGCCACATTAATAGAATAATGAATTTTATAATATTTTTAAAGCTACTCGTCATACTAACAGGTTAGGATAACCAGAATACAATTACAAGCTACGATTATTTAATTTTTTAATACGAAATGGCTTATCTTACTTCGTCATTTTGTGGTGCAATTTAAAACATATTATTTACAAAGAAGTTCAATCTATCTAAAATTAGCAAAATAAAATTATATAGTAATTTCGTAGGTTCAAAACAGTTCAAGACAAATTTATAAACCAAAAACCAACCTTATAAACACGTTCCTCGATGAGTTTCGTGATACTCGGTGCATATTTGCTGTTTTCCTCAGCCAACATCGTTAGCACATTTATCAGAGGTTTGGAGTTAAAAGTAAGGTCTTCTAAAGAAGAACCGTATTCTTCAATAATAGCAGTCTCGTCTGCGTCCATTTTTACGGATTATTAAGGAAGGAAAGAAGAGTTATATTAAGGGAAACATAGGGAAAGTCAGAGAACAGAAAAAAAGAAAATTCAAAATGGAGGACGCCTTGGACACTGCCTCGTTCCCACGAACCTCGTGGTCTGTGCTCGCAAAGACTCCTGGGATGTATGATCAGAAAGCGCGCAAAATAGTAGCCACAGGTAACCCAAACACCGAATTTAATCACTTCAGGCTTTTGAGAGGCTTCTGAGGCATAAAAAGATTTGAAATATTTTTTAAAAAATTACTTCGGTTCGACTACGGGATCCTTTTGTTCAAGTTTGTAGCTTCCTAGAGTCTTTTAAGGCCAGTGGTGTGACATTTAAATGGATTTTTCTTCAAATCCAATCAGAACGCTGGAACCATGAATTCCAACAAAATCATAAATATTTTCGAAAGGGCGAAATTTGCCGGATTTTCCGGCAGTGAAACTTTTAAGCGATTGTAGCGGCCGCGTCGAGGCGCTATTGCAGACGTCAGCTGAGTAAACTTTGATGTTAATGTCTAATAGTTGAGTAAATATCGCCAGCTTATATAAAGTTTCTTTGTTGTTTTAGTGTGTGAATTGTGTAAAACGAATGAACCATTGAGATAAAATAGAGAGCGCTGGAGCAGTGAGGGTGAAAGATTTTGAACTGAATGAAAATACCTCTGTTTATAGGAGAAAAAAGATAGTACGAAAAAGAAGAAAGGACGCGAGTAAAAGGTAGGATAAGACGGAGGGAGGGACGGAGGGAGGGAGCTTCGAATTAAATTTTTTTCGTGGATTTTTCGTGGATTTTTTACAAGGATGCGTTATGCATATCTCCTGTGGCGCGATTGTAATACTACCGCTACTGTGGATACCATATTTTGAACAGAGAAATGCAATATATCGTAAACAAATATTTGAAACTCGTCGCAACACGCAACATGCATACCGCAAATCCCTCCAATCGTCTTTCACATCTTCATAAAGATATTTATCTTCAGAATGTAAATATTAGCATAGATGTTTTTGATCAATCATCGGCTTGACTCTCCTCTGAAGTCTTACCAATGCATCCACTTAATCAAAGTCATTTGTTACTCTTGGAATCTGACCCTACAAAACAGTCCCATATTGTAAAATATCAAAGTGTCGGAGCCGGACAACGTTTTCCCCGCGAACTCGGATCTCATTTTATCCATCTGTCTTAATTTACTATAATTACAGCTACGACTATCTTGGCGGTAAAACCTAATCGAACAACTCGAAATTTATTTTAAGTCGATAAACAAAAGGTAAGCAAAAACACAATTTTTCTCTCGGAAACCTAGGTGAAAGCCAGACCAAAAACAAGTACTTTCCGACTGTAAATGCGCCATCTCTGAGTCTCTTCAGGGTGAACACCAGTACGTTGGTGTACATTTTAGTTCCATACGGTCATGACCTACTTAGCAACGCATGGGGGATAAAATTTGCATCATTTTGTCAACATAATGTTTATAGAAATTGTTACGGTATTGAGAAAGTTGAAATGGAACTACAATGAAAATTTTTCCTTCCTGCATAACGTCCATTAGCTATTGCATGTCTTATCATGCTATGTAATCACACTACCTGACTTGCTAGACTTTAGTTTTAATTCAATCTTTAAACTATTTTTCATGCGCAACTTAGCCTTCGATAATATCGTCAAAAAAAAGGAATTCCCAAATGATGTCTTCAGAAATTCAATTATTTTGACATGAGTCATTTTAATTCGTTCAATATTTCGATCATAGACGTCACTCTGGATGACTTGTTAGACCTTGAACTTTTCTTGATTCTACAAATAGAGAAAGAGTAATGACAAACATGTAAATAAATGGATAGTTTAGATAGATAATAAAGAAATTGTTTGCTTTTTTTTTGAACAGTTATAACAAGTTGGAGCACAAGCTGATCTAGACATTTTCACTTGAATTCAGTCGAATTCAAGTAAGCGAAAAACACTGAAACTACGAAGTCTGTCACACAATATCGCGCTCGTCTTATGCCTGTTTTTTTTTTTTTTCTTAATCAAGATCGGACCGACCTTGGTATGTCGAAGTGAAGAACCCTTAGCGCCATGTCTCTAGCATGTCTTCACATTCAGCCAATCAAAAGCCACGAACATACCCTTTGTCCAATCACAATGATGCAGAAGCCTAGCCTTTTCTGCATGGGTTTTGATTTGGTGTTGTTGCCAGGCAACAATATGAGCCCATCATGTTATATTTAATGTAAAGATTTGGCCAAAACGAACCCGCGGCTTCATTGATTGATTTGTGACCCTTACTGAGTTAATCAAGATAAAGCTCTTAAATTTTTTGAGTCAAATCCAATGTATACAACGAAACGTGCAGTATAGTTTATAATGCGCTTAGTGTAGTTAATATAACCCATCGCGCCCACTTCTTTAAAACTTTGGTCAAGAACCTTCATATGTTGATTGCGAAGTGTGTATTTCAAGTCTCGTCGTTTTTGAACATATCTTTCACTGCTGTAGCTTATACAAGTACTTTTTGTTATACAGAACAATAACATCATGAAGTGGCCAACGTTTTTATCAATGACGTTCCTACTTCTTCTTGTGTGTGTTTTCTTCTGTGTTCATGGTACGACGTACAACACATGCGACCAATCACTGGGGAACTTAACCTGTATTCAGAAATGTAACGGAAGTGATACTTGTAACTCTAGCTGTCCTACTCAACAAGGCTACAGGTAAGGACTAGATTATCCTTGACTATAGAGGGTTATTTGGAGCAGCGAAGTGATGACGTCCGCAGTATATAATATAATTGCTCATCAAACTTTTCTGTTACACCAGAGAATGTTTACAGCAATGCAGCAATAGTGCAGGGTGCCCAGGAAATTACCAGTGTCTTGTGCCAAACTTATGCAGTCAAGAATGCTACGATGGGAGCTGCTACTGCAATACAGAGAACTGCACTCAATCATGTTCGACGTCGTATTGCAAGAATACTGCCATGTCGTGTCATTCAGAACATTGCAAGCAGACATGCTCTGGGGATTGCAACTTGGAATGCACCAGAAATGCAACTGGGGCCTGTCAACAGGATTGCACTGGGACTTGCAGGAACACATTCTGTGACCAGAAGAAGTGCATACAAAAGACAAATTGTAGAAACCCTCCATGTACATTGCAGTGCTCAAGCAACGTGGATGACTGCCAACAGACGTGCTCATATGGGAAGTGCAAATTTGAATGTAATGCAAGAAAGTGCAAGTCAAAATGCAACAGTGGGATCTGCATGTACGAGGGGAATCCTCAAGAGAATACCAATCACGAGTGTGACAAAATTGACACATTATCGAAGCAATGCTTCCAAGAAGGATGTGGATGGCCCAACTGTTCGCTTAACTGCGCTAATGGCATTCCTGGACTTGTGACCGGTTGCTCACAAAACTGTATGGAACCCATGTCCCTTTGTCCAAAATCAATGGCTTGTAGCTATGGAGATTGTATGCAGAATTGTTTTGGAAAGTGTCAAAACATTGTTTGTGACAGAAAATCCGAGAGATGTGGTCAACTGTGTGAAGGAAAGTGCGACGTTTTGCAATGCAATGCAACGACGCATTGTTTGCAACATTGTGGCGGTGACTGCAATACGATCGAGTGCTCCTCTGCAGCATGTCTGCAATCTTGCAAGAGTAAAAACTGTACAATGAAGTGTGACGATAATGTTGCTAACTGCAGTCAATCCTGCACCACAGAAGGACCAAAGACTTCTTGTATCTTGGAGAGCAAAGCATTAAACGCCGAACACCAATCCTGCAACAAGAATTGCACGTCAATGACTTGTGGGGAAAATTCAGCAAAATGCACACAAAGATGTGGCGAGGGATGTACAAAAATGGTATGTTCGTCAGCTTTTTGTGAACAAGAGTGCGTTAGTGGTGGCTGTGTACTGGAATGTACTTCATCAGTGAAGTACTGCAAACAAACCTGCATTACTGGTAACTGTACTCTGAACTGCTCCGCGCAGAATTGTGAGAACTGTACGACATCTGAATGTCTTCCATCGCCAACGACAACCAGTAAGTTCTAATTAAGGAAAATGGCATCAATCGATTTTCCTATCCCAATAATACGAGATTCAACTTTCTCGTTCCATTATACATTATGGTCCCTTTTGGAAATTACAAAATACTGAATAGCTCATTTAGCACGTTATCACAAATCAGGAAGAAAATGTATAGTCCTGTTTTACTGAAATCAACTGAACACGTGCTTATGAATGACTCACCTGTGTTTTTCAATATCTAGGCCTTTCTCTTTCTCCTTCTCCTTCAAGCTGGCCCATTTCCACAGCACCAACTACACAAGGTTTGATTTGTCTAACTTTATATGGAGTGGTATCCTCCAACATGACATTTAGGGATGCATAGAGTGGGTAGACGTCAGTAACTATACTAGGAGGATCATGCAGGGTCAGTGACATAATTTACCTAAGGAAGGGGGGCTAGGGAGACGGAATGAATTGCGAGGAACAGAAGGTCAGGGAGGGATATGATGAATGGTCAAATTCCATCCCTAGACTTAGTTTGAATATCTTTGTTTCACGGTTATGCATGAAATATGAATATGGATACAACTTAAACAAATAAACTTACTCTCAAGAGAATGACATGTGGCGGACTGAAGTGAAAAAACATTACGCTCAAGTTAAAAGCGTCTATTTTGTGTTCTTCACTAATACCATATTTTAACATATATATTTTTTAGAATCTTCAACAACAACACGTACTCATACAATAAATTTTCCAACATCATCATCGCTTACAACTACGAAATCGCATTCTTCAAGAACAACAGCACTTGTCCCAACCACAACAACGACATCAGCAACAACAACAAAAAAAACAACAACAACAACAAGTACTCCGACGACATATCCCACAGAGCCGACTACCGCCGTCGATTGTGGAGGAGAAACAAGCGCACAAAGAAAAATACAAAACCTCAGTTAGTATCTAATATGAATCAGAAGACATGATAAACAATACATTGATTATATTCTCTAGAAAATCCTATCGACACCCTGCAGGACACAGCTAATTCACAGACTGCATTGTAGTGTAGTGTGTTTGGTTTTGAGGAGGAAGGATAACTAGCCGGGAGAACCCGGAGAAAAACCCTCTACTAAAATGTACATGTGGTGCCGAGTCCAGGAGTTGAATTCTAGACATACCCCAGAGGTTATCCAGGGGCGGATCCAGGATTTTGCTACCTTAATTCAAAATAGGGGCACGAAGTCGATCCAGATGGATGCGCAGCCCTTGCAACCCTCCCCTGGATCCACCCCTGTTATCGAGTTCAGTACCACTGCACAACAATGATTCCTACTCTGTTTGCCCAAGATTAAGGCAGTGTTCCTAGAGTACGTACCGTTCCTTGATCCTCTCCTGACAATAACCTATATGTAGCCACCCTTGTTGTACCAGATAGAAGACCCCGGTGAGAGAAGAGGGTCGTAAACATATAGATTTCCTGTGGTGTTAATGTTTTTGCCTCTCACCAACAGTTAAGACCAAATATGACAACCTTGTGATTTTATTATGCATCGCTATTGGTACTATGGCACTTCTTGTTCTGATCGTACTTGTTGGCTTTATCTGCGTTCTGAAAAAGTAAGTAAATGATTACAAAGACATATCGATCAAAAGCATTTTTCAGTGATACATCTATCATTTTTGTCGTTGATAGTTTTATTATGCAGCCGTGTCAGTGTTGTCGTTACTTTTGCTTATCATTTGCGCTTCCCCTTAGTCATTGCTTTTGCCTCCTCATTGTTCTCGTTGTTGTTGTTGTTGTTTTTGTTGTTGTTGTTTTTGCTGTTGTTGCCAATTATAATTTTTGGTTTTGATAGTGTTGTTGCTTCTGGTGCTGCTCTTTGCTGCTGCTGTCGTTACTTTTGCTTTTCCTGTTATCTGAGCTGTTGCTAAAATAGCTGAGTACGTATACCTTATCTAGATGTTCCCTTCAACCTTTCAGCTACATCTCATTGCATTAATCTTTCTTTTCAAGGCTCAGAGCATTGCAGAAGACCAACGAGCCCCAACTGTATAACATCGAAGGAAAATCCATTCAGGGATATGACAATACCGCATTTTGAAAACACCTTCATTGATTTTAACTTTATACTTTGTAAATAAATCAACTGCGCAGACGATTCTTTCTCATAAAACAATTTTTTACTTCATACAATGGCGTGAAAACAACAGCAATAGTCTCCAACAAGGACACGTCCAAGACCTCGAGTGTGCGGCGATGTTGGGTATTTGTGTTTACGAGTCATGATAAAGTGATTAAAGGATAAGAAAATTTCATCCAAAACATGATAATAAATCAGTGTCTGGAAAAATATTTTTCGTCAAGTTCACAGATAAAAATTATGTCAAAACGAATGAAATAAAAACTTACCTCAAAGTCATGGAAGAATAAGTATGGTGATTAGTATGCGTTCCCTGAAATCAATATACAAGAAATATATATAAGAATTAGATCAGGACAGGCTTTATACCTGGTTTTTTTTGTTGTTTTTTTTTTCAATATATTTAGTGCACGAATCATACAGCAAAATTCAATCTTTACTTAAAACAAGTTTTGGTTATCAAAAATTACCCTTGACAGGAAAGAGCGCGAAGAAAAAAACAACAAAGTTCTATAAATATCTATTCAACATTCTAACAAAGAAAGAAAAGAAAAAAACGTCTTCGTAAATATACGGTTTCTCCTACCCACAGGTACGGTAACTTTTTCCTGGGGGAAAAAAGAAAAAGAAGTTTATTAATTTAAGAAATTCATGTGACAAAAACAGGAATTTATCTGTATTACATTCGTATGAATTAAAATTCAAAAATCAATGAGAGACATTCATTCTGAAACAGTATTAGAATGAAAAACATCATTCAATATAGAGGGGAAGAGAGCGGGAGGGAGTGGAGGAGAGTCTGTAAAGGCTTCATTGTCAAATTCTTGGGAAAGAGTGGCCAAGGCATAGCTGAAGGAATCATTGACATTAGATATACTGTACCTTGAGTTTCGGAAGACGAAAATGACTTGATGCTTAAAATATTTCAGTACTGAATTAAGAGATGCGGTACTCATATCATTCTGATATCAGTACATCACCCTTGTGTTCATGCAGTATTATGAGCAGATGAAGGATGGAGGTCTAAATACAATACACTCTTCCATTTTCTTCAGTCTAGCTCAAGAATTAAATATTGACAAGTAAAGACTTGATTTCAAGTTTTATACTTGTATCCGCATCAAAGGTTGTTTGGATATCGATCCAACAAAACGACCGACCAACCAACCAACCAACCAACCGACCGACCGACCGACCGACCAACCAACCGATTGATCGATAGACCGACCAACAACCATCATCCAACCTAGCTCAATATATCCATGATAATTATCATCGCGGACGAAGATATCGATCTTCATTTCGCGTTCTCTTTGAATAAATTGATAACTACATGAATAATTGGTCAATAAATTGCGCTCCCAAAACGAGGTCGGGCAATCTTTAATCAAAATTCTGTTCAAACCAAAGCTAGCATTTTGTTTATGACTAGCATATTGATAATGATTGTAGTAAGATCGATGATGAGGCCTCATGATGACGGCGCAACCATGTTCTTTTTGCGTGCGCTCTCTGTCATCTTGAGGCTGCTTCGAGTTTATACGAAGTCTGCTTGTCTATCATTATGTGCGCGCATTGCATTTTAATCATATAGCACTTTAAATCAACGCATCATCGCGCATCATGTACGAATATACCGTAGTCGTTGCGTAACGATGTGCTTATTTCCTACGCGGCTCCTGAGCTGTGGAACTCTATGCCTTATGATATTCGATCCTGCACTGACCTTACTACTTTTAAGACCCTACTTAAAACCTGGCTCTTCAAGCAAGCATATCCTGTTTTAATTAATTAAGAATAACCCATGGAATATTTAGTAATTTTTATAGCTGTTTTTATTTGTCATTTTAGTTGTTTTTCATTTTGAATTATTTCCATATGTCTATACATTTTTATCTTTGAACCATGTGGGATTTAGTAATTTGTTTATATTTGCATTTGTTTTCCTTTTTAATACATTTTTATTTATATAGAATTAGCTTGATTCACTATGTATATAATCTTATAAATTATATTTTTATTTATTTTTTCTATAGTTACATGTAAAGCGGTGTTGAGTTCCTATATAATTGCCGCTATATAAAATAAAGATATTATTATTATTATTATTATTTCTGACAGACAGGTTTAATAAGCTGTCATTGGGAAGTATTATTATTTCATTCTGACTATCAAGGTCGAAACGTTCAATACTATAATGGAACTGTGCCATCAAACACATATCAGTCGCCACATCCTACTTCCCTTCGCCGTTAATTTCGCGAACAATTTGTTTTTAAAACTCAAATTCTACCACACCGCGTACACTTAAGTAAAATTTGAAGTACATTAATGGGACACTAGACGAGAATTTTTTACCTTTATTGTTGGTTATAGAGCAGTTTCCCCTGTAGCAGGCTTGACATCGCTTAGCCTCACAGTTGAACGTACAGTTATTGTCGCCGCAGTTCTGGACGCAAAGCTCAACGCTGTCTTTGCATTCCATTCGGCAACCTCCTTCTGTACAATTCTGCTTGCATGTCTTACCACTGCATGTCATGTTTTGGCAGTTTTTCTTGCAAACTTGTGAGCATTCTTCTGAAGTGCATAGCATAGTGGCGCACGAAGCTTCACACGTTTGAGTAGTATTGGGAGTAGAAGAGATCAAAGTGCATGATGGAGAGTTTGAGTGGCATGTCTGGATGCATTGAGCTCCACCTGTGCAAGAAGCGCTGCAATTTCCTTCACATATTTGCGTCAATTCTCTCTTTGCTTTTCCATGCATTGCGCAAATACTGGTGTTTTTCTTGCAAGTTTGTGAGCACCAATCAGAATCGCACTTCATTTCTTTACACCTGCCTGCATCACACTGCTGTAGACACGTAGAAGAAGAGCATTCCATTCGGTTGCAATTCTTGCTCTCCTGCGTGCAGAACTTTGCTGCGCATCGAAGTTTTTCACAGGGAATCTCCTTGCATAGCTGTCGACAAATGCCATCAGCATTGCAATTACAAGACCCTCCTCTACATTGTTGAACACAAGACGTTTTCGAATTGCAAGTCAGTTCAATGCACCTTGGAGTTTGATTGCATTTCTGATCGCACCCGGAAACTGCAAAACTGGTGCCTCTTGATGTACACATGCATCTTCCAAGAGAACATTGTTGGGAACACCATTCGTCTGAGTCGCACCGCAGCAGTGGACAGTTAAAACGATCTTCGCCGAACAAATCACATACCTGGATGCACATTGGATGTGAGCACGTTTGATTGCAGCCAGCTGGTAGTGCTGCTGCCCGTCGCGGACGTCCTCGAAAATTTGATCTACAATTTTGTCGACATGGAAAACCAGGTCTTGGTCGAATACAGCTCGTTACATTTTGTCCAAATGAAACGCCAACAAACAGAGTTGGCGTCAACAAAACTAGAACTGTGATGAAATCCATCGATAAACCTGGCGGTATAAATGAGAACAAATGAAATGACAAACGAAATGATTAGCAAAAGAAACTGGAACGTTTTCATCCGTTGTCTACTTTTTCGTTCGATAACTAGCGCTAGCTGTGCGCGCTTGACGTAATCGTTTTTAGTTCGCAAAGTTCCTACAGGTTCGATGCCGTTATATATATTTTCATCTCAATAGATGCTGCGTCTAGGGTATATAGACATTATTCGTAAGAAGTAATCATTGAATTTCCATACCTTGTCGAGGGAAGAAAGTTACAGCTTGCTACTATTTCTAGTTGCAAGTTTTGAAACCGTACAATTCTGGCTGCATTATTCCGCTTTGTATTATATGTAATATTGGTGAGTCATACATGCAGAACAAATATCTCTTGTGCATGATGAGTCATATATATAATAAAAATATCAGCCTAAAAATAGCAATAAAACTCTCTTACCTCGCGAGAGCTGATATTCTACCTTTATGCAATTTCTAGATATGCATGTGATGGCCATACTGGGTGAGAATTATAAGTATTTTTCATCGCTAGAAATTGCGGAAAGAAAAATTTAAAAAACTACAATTTATGGTCTCAATGTGTTCAGACATGTAAGCTGGGAATGTCAGCTCAATATTAATGTTATACATAGATATATTTATTACTCTTCTATAAATAACTTGTAGATGGGCGTCTTTTTCTTTTGTTCTGCACTGCTTTTAAAATAATTATTTCAAGATTTCATGTTTTTGATAAATGGGGTCAGGAGTTTGGGGCTCTAAGCACATATTTTCTTTCTTTCTAAATCTCTCCGGCCCCAATTTCCTTTTCTTTCCTTTTTTCTTTCCTAAGCCTCGGAAAACGAAAAACCCTCCTTGACCAGCGCACGCTGTCATGTTTACAAATCCAAGAGGATTATGGATATTATGTAAATGACCTCGATTATAAACTACTTCATTGAATTCTTTAATTAATCTTATAAAATAAATATAAACATTAGATACGACTTCTGAAATTCCACAATAAAAAATTGGTATACAAACGGTTGTTGGTAGAAATTGGAAACGTTTTCAGTTCAAACCGAAGTGAACTCGATTTTTGATCCCGGAAGGAGATAGCCAGAGCTAGAAAAGGAGACATAATTTTAACATAATTTTGCTTCAGCTAGTTAGTCAATTCAACTTCGCTTCTTTCTTGTTCTTTGAGCAGCTGTTTTTATATTTTAGCTACTCTCTCTAAATATTATGGTTGAAAAGTTCGTCTGCTACGAGAGATTTTCCCGCCATAACTTGAATGCTTCTTAACATGTGCTGCATTTCCGTTTCGTCAACAACAAGCGTTGTACTTCCTTCTTGGATTTCAACGTCACTTTTTCTTGTACTTCCAAGTTTACAGCTATCTCTTTTATAACCTTTACAAGTCGTTCTATCTTTTTATCAGCTCTAGATTTTCTTGATTTTGCTAATTCCAGGTACCTACGAAGTTGAATCAAAACTTGAGCTCTCGAAGTTCGTCTTTGGTTGTACAAGTCTTGTTTCATTTTCTTGATCCTCAAAACTTCACAAGATTCCATCAGTCTCTGTTCTAAAATCTTTACGCATTCGTTCGTGCTTGTAATTCTTTTTTCGACTTCATCTAGACGTTTAACCATTGCATCTCTTTTTAACAATAAAACACTAACACTGCTTTTGTATTGCAATTCAAGTTGCTCTAAATTTGAAATATCTTTTTGACGTTTCTCGATGCACAGTCTATCGTCTTCAAGGTATTTGTTTTTATTCTCTTCACTCTTGTTTCTGCAGATTTTCAAGTTCATAAATATTCGTTCTATTCTAATATTATAAATGAATAACTTATCTGTGAGCGCGTCCAACTTGTGGCGTAAATAAAACGATTTCTTCTCTGCATTTTTAGATCTTTCAAGAACATTATTCGTCTTCCTTCTAGCGACCATTTCTCTTCCTCGAGCTTTGTCTATCTTCATCAAAACAAACTTAAATTTTCCTCGTAGTCTATCAAACACGGTTGTCATCTTCGCTTCTTCGCCAGTTTCTATCTATACGTTTTTTAAAAACAATACAAAATACATCCATCCATTAGCTCATTCCAGAGGGTTTGTGTTCCATCAAATAAGTCAAGGATTAAAATATTCTCTGAGCAAGTGTTTGTACAGCGATCAGTTCTTTTGTGGTGTTTAATCTTCGAGTAAACAAAACTGGCAGTACTCTCTCGGCATCATCCAAAAGGTAATCGTTGTTCGACCACCAACTGATCAAGATAATTGTTTAGAGAATTAGTCGATTTTTGGCTCACACATACGCAAAAAGAAGTCCTCTTTTTTCCCCAAGAAAGGACAACTTAGGGTGTCGAGTTTTTTCCTTGAGAAAGTTTCATATCACTCAGTCAGTTATAAAATAATGAAGTTAAAACTACGAGCGACAGACGAATAATAATCGCAGTATTCACAAATGATAATTTTTTCAACCCTTTACTTGAAATTCTAAATCATTAACTGAATTTAAATAAGAATGGATCGAAAAAGATTGTTAAAATGTGAAGAAAAACTCAGTTCAAGATTATTTTTATTCTAGTACGACTGAATTTTTTTAATTTGTTTGATAAGAATTTCGATGTGGTTGTAAAATAACTCAGTCGGATAGCAGCGAAATGGTTTTTGCGGCGAACATTGAAATGGCTTCATATTAAATAATGAAATGGCTTCCTATGTTGGAACAAGGCAAGCTTTGAAATGGCTTTTTCTTTGTGTTACGAATCTATTCTATAGGGCTGCATGGGAGAACAATCAAAAGACTTCCCACCTACAGGGAACATTTAAATGGCTTCCCATTGTGGAACACGGGCTCCAATAGCGAGCAGTGAAATGGTTGTGATCACTGGGTTACATAATTCATTCTCTACTGCAATACAACGATGAAATGGCTTCCCATCCACTGTGAACACTGAAATGGCTTCCCATCTACTGTGAACACTGAAATGGCTTCCCATTGTGGAACATGTTCTCCAATAGCGAGCAGTGAAATGGTTGTAATCGCTGTGTTACATTATTCATTCTCTACTGCAAGACGATTAAATGGCTTCCTACCCACTGAAAGGCTTCCCAAGGTTGAAATAGTTATCCATTTTCTATCGCAACGATAGTGGTTAATTTATTGAACAAGTATAAATAACTAATATTCCATTAACTAAAAATATTACTGGGCTATTTAATGAACGTTACAAACTATGAAATCAAAAGTAAAATCTAAATATAGCAGGTAGTATTACAATTCCTCCAGGTATACTGGGAATTCACCTTTCAGTTATATGCATATTTTCATTATATTTTCAGAAGACTGGGTACCTCACCATAAGCGTTTAATTATATCCCCCAAGACCGATAGGCACATGGGATTGGCCCACGTCTCTGAGGAAATTTTTTATCTAATGGTTATTATTATGATAAAGGTTTTCAGGATGCACAAGAAAGAAGACAGAAGTAGAAGTTTCATTTTCCCTCACTCAGCATAACCAATTTGATGCGCTGTCTGTTAGACATGGCTGCCCTGACTTAGATCAGCCCAAAGGTTGTTTCAGGGTTTAATCTTTGAGTTAGCCATGCCCAAATTTAGTTCCACCCAAAGGTTTTTCAAGGTTCAATCTATGAGTTAGCCCTGCCCTGACTTTGATCAACCCCACTTTTGTTTCAAGGTATCTATTAAATTTGAAGCTGGGGTTTATAAGAATTGTCTTATAAACACCGGCTTCAAATAGCAGCCTGACTGGCTTATTATTTACCTGGCATTCACTCACTTTGCTTCTAACTCACTCTGTTACTAATTCGCGCTGTTAACTAATTATCTAAAGTAATAGTCTTAGATCAAAAGTAGAACAATAGGTAGAGTAAATGGTATGTTGTAAATTTTTTTTAAGGCAGTAAGGATGCAAGGGTGGTAAGAAGGTTAGGTCTTTAACTCAGTTCCATAAATTAAGAAATATTATTATGTATTATGACCTATTATAACTGCCAAATCTAAAGACCTAAAGTCTGGCCATCTTTCTATGTACCAAATCCTTCCCTGTTTATTGATAGTCCATGTCCCAAATCTGGTTTAACAGGTTTTTCTAGTAGTTTTGTCCCCCATCCCATTACTGCCGAGCCTCATTTCTGAATAGGTAACCCCCAGTAGTGAGGAAACCTCCTACATCCGCGCCTGACTAATAACTTGATATGAATGTACGCAAGGGTAGCTCTGATAAAAAGCAGCCAGCCTGAAATAAAGAAAGTATATAGTAAATCACACCAGTTGCTATAGTTACTCTGTTTTGAGTAAGAAAGTAAGAGTGCATGTGCCTCACAAGAGAATATAATAGAATACAAGGTCACTGCACACCCTCCCCCTACAGGTGTAAATTTTGTTTTTCTAATAGGAGGAATGTATAGTAAAAGTATTTATTAGAAGAATGTCCAGCATAGCTATGAGGTTCAGACCATTCCCCACCTCTCCCCTCACAGTATGTAAATGTATTGCTACTAAAAGAGAGGGAGTAACATTTAGAAGCCAATTAGGGTCCAGAAACTCGGCATTATCAAGAAAGATCATTGGATGTGAAAAATATAACCAAAGTTGTGTTTTTACCAAGAGCAAAGAATATCCACCATATCCAGTCCTGACCATAGATTATTTCCTCTCTAGATTTTGCTGCTTCCTGTTAAAACAATAAGGATTGTAAGATAGTGAAAAGACGAGCTTGAAAGAGGCATTTGGCAGGGCTACCATGTCTTAATCAAGGATAACACATGCATGTTACATATGCAGAAGCCTTGTAGCTTTTCTCCAACAGTTGTCAGAAAAGATAATGCTAACTGAGTTTATGTGCACTGCTGATGCTGATGCTAATGCTAGTGTGGCAAGGGTTCACTTGGCCCTCAAAATGTACTTATATGAATAATTACAGGAGTAAGAGTTATGTACCTTAAATATCCACACCCATTTGACCATGGAAAGACCAAACCCAGCAATGGCTCCATATCGTGATGCGACAGTCCTTGTTAAACAGTATGCAGCAAAGAATCCAAGCCAGTTGAATAGGAAAGCCACTAAAAAGTAAGTGGATAACATAAGATACCACTATTACTACTACGTTTCCCAACAGATTTCTTTAGCTTGGACATAATGTTGTAATGTTATTCCCTAGAGTATCATTTCTTTGTTTAATGGTTTTGCATGAGAAGACACATGAATTTTGATACAACTCGAACAAAGAATATTATTCTCAAGAGAATGACGTGTAGTCTGAAATAGGCAAACATTTAGAAGGAAAGAAGGACAATTCTGACAAGTTCTGTTGAAGGATTTATCACACAAACATAGTACACTATAGTGGGTTAATAAATACAGATAAGGAATAATAATTAATAGAAAGACTAATAACAATTGTTATCAACTTACTTGCAAAACACAACACAAAGAGCCAGTCTGTCCCTAATGCTACTTCTAAAATGATAAGAATAAGAAAACAGAGGTTAGTGAGGTAAATAGAATATACAAACAATAGAACTGTTAAGCTTTTAGCTTGGGTATAATATTTTCCTATTTCAGACCATGTGCCATTCTCTAGAGTATCATTTCATTGTTTAATGGTTGCACATGAGAAGACACATGAATATGGATACAACCCAAACAAAGAATTCTCAAGAATGACACATGATCTGAAATGGGAAAACATTACATCCAAGGTGAAGAGGTCTATTCAGAGTACCTTTAAGAGATATAACAAGTGATTATTGAACTCACCTTGTCCTCCATCAACAAGTAAAGCATTTCTTTGTTCCTAAAGCATAAACACCAAATGAATTAATTGAAATATTTACTGTGCATTTATGAGTATATCTGTGTGCGTTATTTTTTTGCTCCAATGAAAATTGATGCTCGATTTTAGCTTTGCTTTGTTTGGAAAACAGAAACCCAAACTACTTGCCAATAGACAGTACTACAAATTAAGAATGTACCCTTCTTCAACCCTTCCCACTACTATTCATTCCCCCTTCATCCACCCTCCTGGAGATATAGTTTTCTGAGACAGTTCAAATTTGGATTCTTTTTGCATGTACTACAGTGCATGTATTTAATGTTCAATCTTTCAACTAACCAGGTCTTCATTGATTTCTCTCACACCTTCAGCTTCCTCATAAGTGGGTAATTTAGAAGCAACTTCGTAAGCTGGAGGACTGATGTTATTTTCTGGAACACATACACATAAAAAAAAAAGATTTTTAACTAAAATATAGGTGAGTGTTTTAAGTCAAAAGTACAATGTCCAGCCAGAATTGGAACTTGTCCAGTCAAAATTTTGCCTGCTTGTCATTTTGACCAGTAACATTGGACAGAAATGAGGTATGACTGAGCTAAAACTAATTTGACCAGTCATCATGACTGGCGACTGAGCGGCCATCATCTTAAGCCCTGTCCGACACTAATCCTTGACTTACCATTGGTTTGTTCATCAATGTCATAAGATACATAAGGTGGAGGGGGGACATCTGGAGGGATTTCTACATATGCCGCTTGGTTTAAGTTATGATTCTCTTCTGTTGTATCCTGTGTTGGTGTAAGATGAACGGGTTGTGGTGGGAGTGAAGTTACCGATAGAACAGCAGGCTGAGGATCTGGTGCTGCATCCTCACTGGTTGCAACCTGAAACAAACAAGTTTATTAAAAAGGTTGTTAGTGCAAAGCTACCGGAAAGCATAGGTGGTGTATTGGAGAGAGAGCATGCCTCTAACCAATCATACAACACGGGTTTGATTCCTAAACCTGGCGTATTATGTGAGTAGAGTTCATTGTTGGTTCTCTCCTGTACTTCAAGGGTTTTTCTTTGGGTTCTCCAAATTTTATTTTCCTCCCTCTGCAAAATCAACTTTTAAATCCCATTAAATCCTTGGTTTGTACGCCAATGGCTATCAAGTTGTTATCTTTTCTCTTAACTAAAACCAAACAAATGAAATTTGCATACACTATTACACACTTCTAGAAATACCTAGTTTCTTATTAACAAACTCAAAAACACAGCTGTTTGATGAATTATTTTTAAGAATTGATAAAGAATTATACATGGACAATAAAAGAACATCAAATAAATAAAGAAATACTTGAAAAATAAGAACAATATTTATAAATAAAAAAAATTATAAAGAAAATAAATTTTGAAATTTAGATAGTAAATTCGAAAATTTAGTGGAAGAAAAAAAAGACAACTTTGCCACCTGGAGTAGGGATTTTTCTCTTATATTTGAATATTAACTACATTGTTCTGAGGCCGTTCTTACATAACAAGGAACAACTGAGTATCTTAGGAGCAAAGATGTAAGATTTGAACTAAGATTTACAGCTCTCATTAATATTTTTATGAAAATTCAATAAAGACGAAACATTTACAAATATTGAATCTGTTTTATTATGTCTTCCCGATGTATTGCTCATATGACAGCGGAGGAAAATCAACTAATAAATCTAAAAATATCTGACAAGTAAATAAGCGAAGCTGTGGTTCCACAAAGGTTATTCTTTTGTAAAATATTCATGACTTGTTTGACCGATATTATAATTAAAACTTTATAATTTGAAGTTTATACACGACATAAACAATAAAAGAATTCTAACATGAGCCTTTTATTTTTAGATATCACTATGTATTAACTACAAGAAATGTTTAAACTAAAAGTTAATGGTATAAACTAGGATGTAAAGTGTTTTGTAGTCGTGTGCCATTCAGTTTTCGTCGTGGCACTTGAAAAAAAAAGACGAAAATCTAACAGAGCGGAAACGTGTTCCTCCGAGGCGTTGCTTAGATTGTTCGTCTTTTTTCTCGATAAAATAATCCCTTACCGGCTCATAACGCTGGTTGCCTGCCATCTAGGCTTTTTCAGAAGCCTTACAGAAGGATTGAAGCGGTTGTTGACTTCGAAGTATTTGATATTTTAAAAGAAAAAGGTCATGTAGTTGGAGTCCTGTTGAATCCAAAATGGCCGTCGAAGGGATGCTAATGTTGTTCTACCTCGATACCGTGTTATTATTGCGTCATAGCTAAACAGGGGAGGGGTGGGGAAATATTATCAAGCCACAAAGTATTAAGGGCGCGCAACACCATATTTTTGATGGTAAATATTTTTAGATTTTCTTCAGCTTGTGTTAGGCATCTTACGATTTAATTTTCGCTGTGACTTTATGCCCAACGGCCGAGAACGGTTTGGAATGGACTTAATACCCAGCAGTCCGAATGTTTAGGGGAAAAATCGGCAAAAAAAACCCAATTCAATGCCATTAAACTACTCTATCTTTGTTAAGAAATATCAAGAGCATTTCGTGAGATTTCTAGATTTTTAATTGAGGCTTTTTTCTTTTCTCGGCATATAACAAGTGGCTTTTACGGGTCGATACATTTGCTGCTCGCAAAACCATTACTGTTTTACATCAAAAACAAGAACGATTACACCATTGACAGCTATTTCATTTGCTCTTTTAGAATTTGGTAGTTTCAGTACAAAAATCCAAAATTGTGGAAAATCCGAATCCGTGGATTAACCTCTTGAATCGGACTTTTTCCAAAAGGAGCGTGCGATCGAGAAAACGTTTCTTTGATATTTCAACTCAAAAACACTGAAGAAAGTCTTGCAATACTTCAAGCATTGATTTGACGCAGTTATTGAAGACAAAAAAACAAACAAACAAACAATCGAGCAATCAAGCAAGCAAGCAATCAAGCAATCAATCAAGCAAGCAGGTAAGCAAGCAGGTAAGCAATCAAGCAAAGTAACAAATGTAAAACCAAAATGCAAACGACCCAAAGTAGATAAGAAATTATAAGATTCGTGAAAAACTTGTCTTGGATTAACAGCTTTTCAAGCAAGAATTTCAAGAAATTACGTGAAAAATTGTAATTGAAATGACTGACATTTGACATGGCTTCAACACTAGACGAACACATTTTTCTCAATAAATCATTAAGTATCGAAACAAAAACGCGACATGCGACTTAGCAATTTAATTAAATCCCCACCTCATATGGTTAAAAATCAAATCTGGTTCTTCATTAATTTGTAAGATGAAAATTCGTCAACTTCGTTGTCGTCATCAATGGAAATGGGAGGTACTAGATAGTATTAAGTCAGGGCTCATAACTTGCGAGGGCAGGCTGTTAATTAAATTTATGGTATCCTGAGTATTATGAGCGCAGTTTTTGGCCACTTGACAATCATTCCAAACCTTGACTTGCTTGTTCTTTTTTAAAACTTGACACCCAAAAATTGTCCTAAAAAGACAATCGCTATATTTATAAAAGCTTTCAACTTGGCCAGTTCATTCCTATCTGGTGAGAGTTTTGTTAGAGTAGCTTTCGCCGCGCTGCGGCATATCTTAGAAAAGTGTACAATCCTAGAAAGAAATAGAATGGATGAATGGAATTGAAAAAATAGATAGCGTATTTCAGTGCCAAGACATGAATAGTTCGTGGACTAAATTTTCTTAAATTAATCTTAAAATAAGCTAAGGGTGTGCCATTTTTTTGCGCTTATGTAAATGAGTAAGCTTTCATTTCAAATTTTTTTAGGCACGCTTATTTGCAGAATTTTTAGAATTTACATAACCAGGGTAGATTATTTTATCAGTTATTTTATCACATCTTATGCCCAAGAGCTTGGCCTACCTATGGCTCCACAGGTATCCCGCAACTAGCTGTCAAAGGGGATATAAACCAGAGCCACTTTCATTAGGCGGTGATTAGATCTAAAACAAACTCACAGATAAAACTTAAGATATATAACTGAAATCCAAATCAGAGAAGTGTTGAAGTCTAGGAATATCCCGTAATGGTGCCGACAGTCAAACATAAAGAACACCGTCAAATATCTACTGAAGACCCCTGAGACCTTGCGAGATCAAGTGACGATAGTGTTTCACTTTTATTCTACAAATTAATGGTGCAGTTGCTACCTATTGTTGTGTTAGGGTCGTCAGAACTTATTTTAGAAATGCTGCTAGGCTTAATTGGCAGAACAAAAGGAGTTATGTTCTCTTGGCTCAACTTCCTGACTTTCATAACTTGCGTCTTGACTACGCTTTTGTTCGGAAATTAGAAATCAAAACTTTTATGAAAAGAAAGCCCTGGAATGTACAAAAAGATGTACAATAACAGTTTCTCAGTTTGGTAATTAAAGAGAAAAAGCACAAGATAAGATAACAAAAGCTATCTGTCGAGGTTGTTGCTCCTTTAACAGGAGCCTGGAATGAGCTGGCGGTTTGTGTCTTGGCTCAAGAAGACAAGAGATAGTTTCCACTCAAGAAGTTCTCCAATTGATACCAGCTCAGTAGAAAAGCGCTTTCTTCGTGTGACAGAAAAGCGTGGGAGGGGAACAGAACCCGTACTTATCAGCTCAATTCATCTAGGTCCAGCTCTTGAAAACTAATCTTTACAAATTGAGTCATTTAGCTCATTCAGCAAGAAAATCGCCAAAATATGTTATAATTCTTAAAATAATTATTCGACCTAAAAGTATGATTGAAATTTCAGCGGATTGTTAAGTAGTTCAATGTTAGTAGAGTTGAATGTCAGCAATAATAAGAAGAAAAAACTGAAATATTTTCTTTTTCAAAGCAAGATGATGAGACTTGTCAGTTGAAGGCGCTGAAAGAAATGATTCCACTAATGTGCGATGACACCGATAAAGATGACGCGCAAAATTATCGCAGATGCTGCGCATTTCAAGACAATTAACGTTGGTGTTCTCGAAGCTACGTAGTTTGGATATATCTGTGAGATAAGAGTTGGTAGAGTGTTTGGTGAGACTGCGGGAAGTATGATCAACACCCCACCAAGTTGCTCGCCTTCTTAATATCAAATATTCTAAAAAGCAATTCTTAAAACCCACTCTCGTGCTATTAGGATACAAATAAGGCACAGCACAAAACAGCTCGCTCAAATACAAACACAAAAGTTCCCTCCTAAAAACATATGCGTAGTGTAAGAGCTCATGCTCCCAATTGTATATTATTTTAAGACACCGGTCTTCCCAACTCAAGATAGCCTCGTGGCCTTTGAGCTTTTGGTTAGGGATTAGGTTTATGACACGTGCGCAATCACCAATTAAAGTCTGGCTAGATATTACTTCAGCGGTGGGCCATGTTACATGTATTGGGCTCAAGACTGAGAGAAATAAGATCCTGCAAAAATACCCGTCAACATTGAGCTTACGTTCGGCGCGCAGACAAAAAGATCAGCTCGACTCAAGTTTATTAAAATTTGACTAGCTCAGAGCTTTTGTTCAGTCGAAAGGAGGTTCTGCAGATTGACGACGTTGTGAATCGGACGATCTAAGAACAGAGATATACTTTTCAGGTTGGTAGATATGTAGAAATCATTTACGCCTTCCAAAAAATAGACATAGAAAACTATTGCAACCGCGACTCTGTGCTGCAGAAAAGCGCTCTGATTTGAATGCAGAGGTGCAAATGTGAGAATTATCAACTTCTCGGATCGACAAAAAACGCGTTAAGCAAGGGAATCTGCAGAGCAGATTAAAACACCTCATGTGAGAGAAATTCATGTCATAAGGTTATTGCGCGGAAAGGCGTAAGTCTGGAAGACCGAGGACAACAAGAAAGCTGAGCTTTCATCTGCGAATGAAGTTAAACTATGTTGCTTAGAAAGATCTATCTAGGGTGTGTCTCTTTACAGCTTCTAATTATTTCTTGGTAGGGTGCTGGGTGCATTTCTATTCGAACTGCACGTATCAGTATCTCCTGCGCGATTATGGAGCACTATGCGTGCAAAACATTTTTGGAGGAATTCTCGCTCAGTAAAGATTATCAAGAAGATGTTGACGTAATTGATACTCTCGATTGGTGCAGCGCAAAGTATGGTTGCAGAATGCGATGCCGCTAGAATAAGAGACATTGGTACGCCTAGCTAGGGGCGCGAATATTAGCTCAAAAAATGTTGTTTTCGCTGCAAAGAACTAAGCGTAAACTGAGCCGTTTTTACTAATCAAATAACACCTTCCTTTAGTCTTTTGTTCTTGACAAACACGCTTTTCATATTTAGCCCACTTAACCCCTAAATCCGCAAAGCATCTACAATACTGGCACGTATACTTTATATTCTTTAATCTTCCCTTGGATAATACCAGATAGAAAAATCCACCGGAGAATCCCTCGTTCCTGCAGATATATAAGAACCATTGTCGCGTGCATTTGCTACGAATAATGTATGTGTGGTTGAAATCAAATCCATGATCTGGGCTTAATTGACGCCCAAAAGAAAATTACTGATAAAAAACACATCTCCCTACAAGTGCGCTTTTCCGAAAAATCGCAAGGAATTTCGAAAGCAAATAGTATTTTATCAGCGCTGACAAGTATCGTTCATTTAGCGTGTGATGGACGGAGTAATCTTGTTAACTTAGCACATTATTATTACTCTCTTCAGCAAATTACACAATCAACACCCTCTTATCACATACTTCCAAGGAACAAATTAGGGATTTTATTAGTTTTGTCAAATGAGAATAAAAACTCTTATTTCACCAAAAAGAAAATTTTGGAATGGGATTTTTAAAGTGCGGCCTGAATTAGACACTCATGGGAATCGAAATTCTTGAGGTTAAAAAGTATGTTTGTGATAATGGTTTTTGCTTACTAGGTCTAAATCGAAGAATTCTATTCGACAGGCTTCTTAGAAGCTGAATGAACGCTGTAAGATATCAGTGCTTTTTAGTAAGGCATATAATTGATTGCCGTTCCGAAACCGTGCCGCAACACTGTGCAGACTTAGAGTTGACGGTTTAACGGCTCTAAATCCGAAACTGAGACCGACTCTTGGGAATTAAGGGACCTTTGTGACTTCTGTTTAATCGCTCTAGATTTTTTATGCCTTTTTGTGCTGAGTTCAATGTCCAATTTCCGCGAAAGGGAACGGATTGTAGGAAGTGTAGAAAGATGTCTTTTTGCCATCACTCATTTGGAGAAGCAGACGATAAACTTTGTATACATTTTCAAGACGAGCAGTTGGATTAACCCGGAATGTACCCCTCATCTTACATGATTAAGAATATGGTATGGGTAAGTTGAGCTTTTCGGGGTTAAAACGTTAATGCCTTGTCGAATCATCCTTTGCAGCATGGAATACCTTGTACATGCCAGCCATGACAAAACCTGTCTTCAACGGTTTATCCAATACGCCGCTCGCAAAAGCGACCGCTTTGAGCACATCCACACGCCCTAACCGATTCTTCGTCCGAGCCGACGCATTTCAGTATATCCTTAATAAAATATAAGCTTCCGTAGACGGAAGCGTAGATATTTTGCTGAATTTAGTATCCAATGCCAAAAGACATTATCAAGACTTGCCTTTGTCGGAAAATGAAGGCTTTGCATTCATTTGTCTAATTTTATCATCCTAGGTCACTCGATGAAACTATATATTTATCAGTAAAAACCTGTAGGCTATTTGGCATCTGTTCGGTAATTGAGATGTCTTAATAAGCCCTTCCAAAACTGGAATGCCTTTTAGGGTATTTAGTTCGTTTTCCCCCTATTAGCTAGCTTTATTACTTATGCGCGACAGAGCGATGGTATACAAGTTCAATTCTGCTTGGGCTTTAATTTAGTGGTACGAAAAAGTGGTGCGAATTGGGTGCGTCTAATCTGGCTCCTAGTTTTCAAACTTGCCCGGTCCAGAAATCATAAATGACTAGAGGACATAGTAGAGCAAAGGGAAATAGTCAGCCAAGCACACACAAAACCATGCAATTTAATTGCGCTTTACTTCAGTTTGAAAATTCTATAGTTAAGTTAGAACCAAATAATTATGAGAACAAATATGACGAGGAAACATCTTTGATAAAGTGAATGAGAGACGATGGAGGAGGAGGAGGAGGAGGAGAAGGAGAAGGAGACGAAGAAGAAAAAGAAGAAAGAGAAGAAGTAGATGAAGAAGAAGAAGAAGAAGAAGAAGAAGAGGGAGAGAGAGAGAGAAAGAGAAAGAATGAAAGAAAGAAAGAAAGAAAGAAAGAAAGAGAAAGAAACTCTTAAAAGCTCAAATGTCTAGACTGACAAATATGTTAGTCGGTTGTATGTACCTATTGTAAGATGTAACCTTAGGCATTTGACTAGCATCAATCGAGAGCATTATACAACTAAATACCATACAGGACATCACTAATACTAGTTGTCCATTAAAGGCCACTATCAGTTTGTTCAAACAATGTCCTGAATTTACACTCACTAGAGCGACATTTGTACGAACGTTTTTCAGTTGGCTGTAAAGGCAGACATCTCATACACGGAAGAGTTTGAGACTACGTAACCCAAGATACATCATACTTGAAATTGAAGCCCATATTATTTTCGGTTTAGTTTGGGGCTTTTCAGGACACGTACGTAGCGAATGCTAGTTTTTTCAGTACTTTTCTTATCTATAAAGATAGTTCTATCTGCATCCTGTAAGAAGAATCAAAGCGGGTAGCAGCCAGAGAATTTGGTTGAGAACAGCAAAAGTTGCCCTAGACCTACACCCCTTGGTGGGCTTAAGTGGTTCTACAAAAGGACACTTTTCAAAGTATTTGATTCTAAATCTTTCGTCAAAGTGATTCCCGTGTCCAGGCAGACGACCCCAGTCAGCATCAGAACACTGTGACGACCCAAGTCTAAATATTGCGTTACTTTCCTTATCGAACCAAAAACAGTTGATCTGTTGCGTGACGGTGTCACGCAGCAACACATAGTTACCAAACTTCCATGCCTTCCCAATACACGAGAATGTTACTTCTTTCTTTTCGCAGTTTGGAGGGTAGGAAATTTTTAGGAAAGTCATGGCTTGGCTTGCTTTTTGGCATCCAAAATGCATCAAGGATGTTTTTTCTTTACACGAAGTAGACTCGGAACCTGCGATCACAGACAACAGAGAGTGCCTGCTGTTCAAAACCAGAGAGCATTTTGACATAGTTTGAGCAGGTAGTTGTTCCTTATGTATGACCTTTTCGATATTCCTACCCCAGTAAGGGTAAGGATCCCGCTGATATAAATAAGACATTCCACAAAATCGTTTCAAAATTTCATGCCGATAAAAATCTTCCGGAGATCTGCCATCATCGACAAAAGGCTCGCTCTGCGAGAGTCGATATATCAAGACGAGCTTGTTGACTGTACTTGTGAGTCCAAACCTAGTGATTCTTGGCCTGCAGCCGTTTTCAAATTTGCTTACAAGTGCATAATCGTCGTAATAAAATCTCACCTGCCCTTGCCCAAGCCAGCGGTCACCTTCTCCTCCAAAACCACAAACCGAAGGATGTCCTTGACTTGTGGTAAAACGTTCTTTACACTCAAAAGATCCGTAAGGACTTATACTAATGTTTCCACCTTCTATTCGGATTTCCCTGCTGCCTTGGTGCGAAGACTGCTCCATCCATGTTCCCTGCATCTCATTTTGAAATTCGCACCTGCTGCTAGGATGATATTTCGAGGTGTAAGGTTTCTTTTTTCGTCGAATAAGCAGCGAAAACATGTCATCATTTCTTCCCACTCGTTCTTCATTATTGCTAAGCCCTTTACAAATTGGGTCGTTAAAAATCGTTAATGTGAGTTCATCCTCACGACCAAAGGTCATCTTGAACCTAATGCACTGCAAAGTCGTTTTCTCGTAATCAGAAGCCCAACGATCGCGGCGAGCTGTCACAAAATATGTATAATCACCATTTTTCCATTCCTTGCTTATACAACGTAAATTGAGCTCTGAAGGAAAACGATGGCCAATATCAGGATTTGTACAATTGTGACCTTTGCCAAAATCTATATAAAGGCCCTCTTTACCCAGACAATCTGATTCTAAAACGCCAAAGGAGCCCTTGTCGTAAGTGCAAGTTCTTTGTTTCTTGGCGTCATAGATATGTAATATTTCATACGCGCCTTGTAATTCCAAAGGGCAGTCTAGAAGACCATGGGAATGATCCGATATAAGTAGGTTCTCTTCTAACACCAGTCCATTGTCTTGACAAGCGATATCCTTCAAGCTTTTATTCCAACTTGCTAACTCGTATTGAATAACATTTTCACTTCTTCTTATAAAACGAATACACGAATATGTCTCGTTTGTATCCTGTTTTTCCCCTAATACTTCCTTCTTGGATATTATAAAAGTGTTACTTGCTAGACCTCTGTTTGTAATGCATTCAAAAACACTTTGAGTTCTTCTACTAAGTGGCTGAAAATTGTTCAAGGCGATTGACCGTTTTATTGTGATCGTGGAGTTAACAACAGTCCACGTCCATTCTGAGATTCCTCGAAGTGCTCGAAACTTGGACGGCGGAGAAAGATTATTCCACCGAAGCAAAGCTATCCTCTTACCAAGATTCCATTCGCAGACCCTTGCCGAACCAGTACAGTCTGTTTGAAGAAAGTATGGGAACACACAAGGAGGAGGTTCTGTTCGCAACAAAGGAGAAGACGTTGATTTTGTAATGTTCAGTGATGTGTTGTTCGATGCAGCGACTACTGCCAGTAAAAAAACAGTTAGGAAATACCAGAAGGTTGTCGTTGTTGCGATGGTCACAGCTTTAAACCCCATTGTAGGTTGCATTCTGCTCGCGTGAACTGACTTGTTGGCATTGTCGAGGAAATAACAACGAAGTCACTGTCCGTACAGCAGTTTGTTCAGTTGTGCGTGCATGACAAGTAGAACAACAGGGTTAAATTAGAATTTCAAATAGGGACACTTGAATGAGCCAACGATAATTGATGTCACAACAGACGGCGGAGCCATCGTGACTGGCTATCGACCACTATCGCCTGTGAACCAATAACATTTCCATACGACCGGCGAACAATTCCAACAGTCTTACAATATATTTTATCCCAAACTTGCCCCTATTTAAGAATCACAAAAAGACAAGGTCTCTGTTGTTCGTTTATTTTGTTAGTCTATTCATATTATCAGGTGTTTGTAGTGTTCCTTAACAATAGACGCTAACCTTCTTTATGATATTTCATGGTAGGTCAGGTGAATCGAAAAACTGACAATGACTTTGACATATGCCAAGAAAAACGCCCTAGAAAACGAAAAAAATTCACTAATGACGCCAAATATATGACATTCTCATTTATAGTTAATGCTAATAATAACTGAAGGATTATTGACACAGGTACTTAACACAATTTTAGGGAATTTTGGTCACCTATTTGAAAAGACAACGCGAAGATGTTTATTTTTTTGTCGAGGCGCGTGTTGATACAACTTCCGTATACCGCTTATTGGGTCGGTATTATTCAAATGGAAAATCATTCAATTTTGAATATTAAAGATTTGATTATATAATAGAAGCCACGCTGTCTCTGCGTCAATATATTGCGGTATGTCCTGGGTAACGTAACCGATAGATATTAAGGGTTTTTCATATATTTTTTTATATCGATAGAAGCATGATTAAATTAAGGAAAAATGCTTGATTGACAAGTCGAATGAAATTGAATTTCAACAAAGGATATCAACCTTAATAGGTCAAGCCTCAGTTCCTTCATTTGGATGTTTTCCAGGACTATATTTTTGTTGAAAAATATTTTCAAAGTCATTCTTATAAAAGTCACAGAAATTCAAAACATATCACTAGAGGGGGATATAATATACCTCGTAAAACTTCAAAGAAGAACCCCTAGTATTCCACTCACTGGGGCGATTTCATCTTAATTAAAAAAGACCAGTTTGACTTTTTAAGAAGCTGAATGCCGCTTCGTTGCCTTTACTAGCCAACAAAAAAAAATATGTATGGTTGACAAAAGCTGACAAATTAAGCTTGTTATTATCAGTTCGAATAAAGACCAAGTCGGCAGAACTTGGTGGTGAACCAATTTAAAAAAATCCAATAAGTTAAGCCCAATTATATGTACTCATTTTGTTTTATTTATAAGCAATTTCAAATTAATCTTACTATATTGAATTATGCGAGATACTTTGAGCGGCCGTGTGTTAATATATTAGTTTAGTTCTGTTCTGCAATAATTTTAAGGAAAATTTGATATCTTTTTTACATATTTTTTCACTTCGAAAAAAGCCAATTTATCAGATGTGAAAATTTATAAAAAATTTTAGCTTTGGATTGAATTATCAATATTTAAATATTTGAATATTTTTTTCTCCATGAAATGGATATTTTTAATGATCACCCAGGGTGGTTTGTGGAACAAAAGAGAAAATATTTTATGATGGCAACTCCATTTCTTATTCATTTCTTTTCAGTCAGTTTTTATATCCCTTCCTTTCTAGATTTCTTTTAGTTTTTCCGTTTTTCAAATTGCAGTGTATTACACTAGAATCACGGCAGAGGAATGTATAAGGCGCTGCCCTTTCTGTAACATATCTCGTTCTCTAAGCCCCTGTTACACGTAGTCTCTTTTATGCAACTTGAGCCGCGCGCAAAAAAGTTGAAGTTGCACGAGCGTTTTTTAGCATGTATTATACACCCCCTCATGCGACTTAATTTTCAAACATAAGAGTTGCACGAAAAATTGTTTATGTTTCTACTTTTCAACAAATTTGCGAAAGTTGCAAAGACAAAAATACGTGTGACCTGCTCGCGTGCAACTTGAACTTTTTTTGCGCGCTGCTCAAGTTGCGTGGAAAAAGACTACGTGTAACAGGGGCTTTACGGGGTAGGGTCGTTAGCCCTGCCGGAAAAAATATCATGAGATGAATGCGGTGCGCATGCATTTTGGACAGTTCCAGCTAATCCAAGGTTGTTTTACAGGTGGTCATGGATGGGTAGACTTAGATTACTCTATCCCATTATGTTAACCTAACAGTGAACTAGTTTCCTCCTTGACACATAACAGAAACCTGGATTATTTTCCCAGGCTGGATCCATTGGATCAAAGACAGAACGAACTCACTAATGACCACCTTATGAAAAAAAAAAAAAAAAAAAAAAAGAACTTGGCCCTAGATGTTTCTTTTTTTATTCTCGAGGTCATTCCGTGACGCAAGTCGGTTCAAGTCCAGCATGTAATATCCATACCCACTTCAGTAACAATAGCGAAGATATAAGTGTTGATGAGTTGATCACAATACACCTTAAAGAGGATCCCAATATGTGACAATGATCATCCCGCGAGTCCAATATCATATACAGCATAAAAAAGGATTTCAGCTAATTTATCATAAATTGCTTAAAGCTGCTTAAAGTTCATTATAAAGCTTTAAGCTACATTTTAAAGCGGCTTACACATGTATAAAATTCAACTTTATGCACTCTAGACTTGCTTAAAGATGTCATGTATAGCAAGGTTCATTCCGCAAGTTCAATATCATATCTATTATATGTTGTTAGTGTTTCGTGCGCGCTGGACGACTGTAAGCATAATATCTCACGAGGCACTGATTCAGGGAATATGATGGTGAAACAGTTGGAACACGATTCCCTTGTGAGTGTGTAATGAGGGATTGCCCTTCTTTTTTTCTACTAATTTTGGTTCACAGAGGAAGAGAAAACTGCTCTATTTGCTAAGTGTACGTCTATTCATATAAAAACAATTCCTAGCAAAATTCTGAGCCTCTGAAAATATCTTTTAAATCACTTACTTCGACCTCTATGACCCGGGGGGGGGGGGGGGGGCTCTATGAACTTTCTGCAGGTCTAAATAGTGAGTTATTTAATTAACGACCTCTTAATCTAAAGCTTTAGTGCTGGGTAATCAGTATCTTTTGATCCTCAATGAATCTCTTACTTCGACTTAAAAGTCTCCACTTAAATCTCAAGCATCTAAAGATGATTTCTTTCTCTTTTATTGTAACAATTTGTTCTCAACTAGATATTCCTCTTAATCAATAGCAATCGAACAATATCACAAATCATAATTTGTATATATACTTGCGTGTGTTTAATACATTTGTAGGCATAGCAATTTGATAGCTGCAAGAGAAACACGTACTGAGATCAAAAGTGTGAGGTATTGCGTTCAGCATTTCATCCTCTTTCATTGCACTGCCAGCACATCATATCTCAGTTTGGAATTACGCTTTGCGCTGCATTCGTGAGTAAGTTTTCCTGCCGACCTAAACTCGCGCAAATTCAAAGCTTAAATTTCAGTTCGAACGCAATCCGGGTAACATCAATTGAATGCTGTCGACAAGAGTTTTGCCACTTGCACTTACGGGTTCTTACTTTTCATTTTCCTTGATTTCGATTGAAGCCATCATTCGCGGTCACTCTCAGAAATAAGTGCCAAGTCTTTGATGTGCAGTTTCTACTTTTATTTTTTCAGTTTTGATTGTCAAAAATGAACCTCAAGATGATATTACTGCTGCAGTTACTTGTCCTCGTGGCTACAGCGACCCGTGAGTCCCTCGAGGATCCCGAAGATTCTGAGAACGAAACAGAAATTGCGGGTCAAGAGGAAAGAGAAGAAGACGAAGAAGAAGAGAACGAGGAAAACACGCTTGTCCTTCCTCAGCTCGATCCTTCGGATTGTCAGTTCCAAGTTATCAAGACCTGTAACCAAAAATTCAAGAGTTCGTTTGCAAGAAAGCCAGGAGTACCTGCGAGGAACCACATGGAACTGTACTGCAAGGGAATCCAGGTTAGTTTAGGGTATTTTCGCTTTTCGGCATCACATGTGAGTAGAGTTTGTTACATTTACGGATGGATCTCACTTACTTGATTCAAGGGTTTTTCTCCGGGTTCAAGGGCAGATCCAGGAATTTGTTGAGGGGGTGGGGGAGGGGGGTCCAAACGTTGAGAGGGGGGTCCAAATGCATACTTCATACAAAATTTACTTCAAACCTGTGGCAAAACTAAATTTTAGGATAAAACAAATAATGGAACCTTATGGGTGTGGCAGGGGGTCTGGACCCCCCTGACCCTCCCCCTGGATCTGCCCTTGGGGTTCTCCGCATAACCTAACAAGCGGATTTAACCTTTTAACCCTCCCTCCCCAAGAACATGTCAACTCTGTAGTTCAATACTAATGTTCATAGAGGAACGATAACAAGAAAGGTTTGATTTGATATCGGTTTTTTTTTACTCAGGCATTTATGAAGTGCCTGGAGACTTCAACCTGCAGAGGATCGTTCGTTGACAATTATAGATACGTGGTTCTTCAGCACGGTATGATGGACAAGAAGCTCAACTTGTGTCCCAACCATGTGTACACAAATCTCAGGACTAAGGTCCAAGGTAAGAACCCCTCAGTATCCTTTTATAAAAACATTTTTTTGGTGGCGTGGACGGGTAGTGCATTCACCTCTCACCTCTGGGGTCTCGGGTTTGTTCCCTGGACTCGTCATCCTTTGTGAGCAGAGTTTGTTAGATCTCTACCTTGATTCCAGGGGTATTTTTTCGGGTTCTTCGGTTTTCCTCCCTCCGCAAAACCTGACAAGCTAAATTCCAATTCGATCTTTGAATTGGCCCTGCTTTGACTTAGATCAGCCCAGAGGTTGTTTCAGGGTTCGATGTGTGAGTTAGCCATGCTTTGATTTAGATCAGCCCAGAGGTTGTTTCAGGGTTCGATCTGTGAGTTAGCCATGCTTTGACTTAATCAGATCAGCCCAGAGGTTATTTCATGGTTCTATCTGTGAGTTAGCCATGCCCTGACTTAGATCAGCCCAGAGGTTGTTTCAGCGGGTCGATGAAATTTGAAGGTCGAAGGAACCTAAGTTTTTGCATTCACCCTGACTCTTGCGCACCAACAAATTTTTGAATTTCTTTTCAACAGCCATCACTATGAAGCATCTCTTCATCGATGACATTGGTGAGTTTTCATATTTTATTTGTTTATTGATCGAACAAATTTATTTGATTCAACGAAATATCGACTAGAAGTCCTTCTCTTAGGACCTCGTGTCGTGAGTCCACGTTTTATGTCCATAGCAAAATCATGACACGGATTTCATCTAATCCGTGCTAGAAAATCCTTTACGGTAAACTCGTAAGTGAATGAAAGATTGGCTATAATTTTAGTCCATTGAAGAAAATTTTCCAAAATATTGACGGATTTTATATTCTATGTATCACCACAGGTGCGGATAGCTCAACCAAATGCTCTGTCAAAGTTCACAAAAAGTGCGTCAAAACATTCACAAAAAGCATGGAGTCCAACACGAACATGTGCCAAGACGTTCAGACATTCTTAGCCTGTTACAAGAAGGAGTCTCCCAAGTGCATGACCAGGATTACGCAACATTTTACTAATCTGTGCAACCAGCTTGGTGAACAGATGCTGAAAGCGAACGAGAAGCATAGAGGAATGATGTGTTGATATGTGAACACCAAAAAAAACTGTTTTACTTCAGTATTAGCTCGCTATTCAATGAATATATATTGTATAGTTGAAATATTTCAGTGAGTTAATTAGAGGAGAGAAAAGAAAAAAAGAGCAACAAAAAATAAAAAGGAAAAAATAAGTTGAAGTAGGAGTAACTGAAGACTGAAAACTAAATTCGTGGTTTTTCGATAATACCAAAACATTTAATGAGAGAAAATACAAGTACAGACAAGGCACTAATTTTTTTTCCAATAAGCACCGGCTGAACTGACAACAATGAGAAAATGCAAATCATCTTAGAACTTTAACTAGTCAACGAAACCATAGGCAGTATAGAAAATATTTACTGGGGTTGAGAAGATGAATGGGAGAATGTGAAGTTGGACATTTATTTGTCCTGCTTGAGCTGGGGAAACCATTTGGGTACTTGTACCCACAAGGTTATTGAAAGGATTATCACGTAAAAGATGCAAATAAAATGTAAACAAACTGATCAAAGTTTATGACGCCATATTATAGGCAGAGTGACAGAGTTCTTATTGAGGGAGAGGGAAGGGGGAGTAGAAAAGGAAGTAGAAGGTCAAGTCTTGCCATACGTTGAGAAAAGCAGAGACAACCCTTCGGCGCGCACGAGTGTCTACCGTAATCAGTTTTTTTTCCATTAAAAAAAACAAACAACGAATTCCCTATGAACCTTGCTGATAATCAGGATTACTTAGAACACAGAAGATTTGATGCTATTCTCACGTTGACCAGGGAAAATACCTAAGAATTGCTTGAACAGCAAAAACAGTCAGGCGTCATTGTTTTGTCTTCGGCGTTTGCTCATTAGCATTTTCCCGCCAAAAACGCGCCTTCCTGCAGTCAACTTCCCGCCTAATTTTCTAATCAAGATTCAGTTTCTTAGCAATAAAAATGAGCTCAAATAAAATGTGATCATTTTAGCATACTTATACATAAACATTATGTCCTATAAGAAAGCTGGATTCTTCGGTTTGAGTGCTTATACACGTTTATGCGGATAACTGGATAAAATAATACAGTATTATCAGAAATATTGTTATAATTATGCAATGAGTGCTGAAGCACGGAAAATGAGTTCAACCTTGCAGTCAAGCAAGACGAATTGTCACTGGAGAATTATCTAAAAGAATTACAATACCGTTCGCTGTCGGTGCTCCAAAACACTCTAGAAACCAAGGTAAGTATCCTACATTCTGAAAGCTATACCTACATTGGAAGAAGAACATTTTATCTCGCTTTTGAAGAAACATTTCTGAGCAGCATTCGGCTCGACCTTGTCTCTTCTCTAGCAAACATATGCATTTTGTTTCAGACGTTGGTAGTAAGGCGCCAACTTATGCCATTAAGAAGAAGTACTGGAGCCGGTTGTACGAAGCCTGGATAAAGTTATCCACCGGATAAGAGTTATCCAGTGTATAGAATTTGTATAGGTTTTATCCGCTGGATAAGGATTTATCCGGTGGATAGCACTATTCAGGCTTCGTACAACCGGCCCCTGAAGAATATTATAGTTTCATAAGATTTTAAGTTTATCCGGGGGAAAAGATGCAATATTATATGATTGATAAAGAACTGCGAAGTTTATTTTAACTTGGTTTTAATCCTTTGGAAATCCTTCATTATTGTTTAGAATATTTTATTTGTAGTAAGCCATAAATAAATTCTTGCTTCATTGCAGTCTGGTAAAAGATGAACAAGCTCAAAACTTTTCTGGCTGATAAAGTTTCTAAAAAAATATTCGACACAGTCAAAAGTTATGAAGAAGAATTATTGGAGAAGGTTGACTTACCAGACGCGCTGGAATCTGCACTTGGCGTGAATCAATCCGATGACGATGATGAAGCTACGAAAGAAAACGCTAAAACCATCCCTCTTGAAGAAGATGACTTCTTGAGTGAAGAGAAGAGAGTAGACTTTGTTCTTGTGGCTTTAAAAGGCTCTGGTGGCGAGGAAGAAGAAGAAAATGAGAAGAAGAGGCGACGTTTTGAGAAGAATCTCCACGACAATGGGTTGTTGCTGCAACATGTCCAGCCTACAATGCCCAACGAGGTAGGGGAAACTTTGCTTCAAGTTCAACTTGCAAGAATTATATATATATTTTTTTAAAAGTAAATATTTTAAGTAATTTGCTTAATGTTAGATTTCCTTGGCAAAATAAGGATTAAGTATTATAGGACCTTCTTGAAAATCACTAAAGTGAAGGAGCATCCTGTTAAAATATCATTATAAAAAAAATAAAATAAAATAAAATAAAATATAAAATTAACTAATTGGCCGCATCAGTAATACGCTAAAAAGGTCTTATATAGTCAAACATTTTCATAGAAAAATTAAAAAGTATATATATCATGTCGTAAATGTATAAATGGTAAAATATGCTGCTATAAGAAATATGAATTTGAATAATGATAAGTAAATATAAGCACTGTTTCAGTTAGCGGGAGCTTCCATAGACTGGGCCCATCCAGGATTTGCCAAGAAACGGCTATCAAACGACCTTCGATATTGAAGCAGGTTTTCTTGTCTCAGTAGGGAACTTAAGCAACTCGAAATCTAGAACGGGAACGTCAGTATCTGAACAAGAAAAGACGATATCGTTCTCGCCAGAGTGCAATATTCAGCCGCAATTACACGTCGTTCACGCCTTGAGATCAAGAAGTAACACCTATTTCCAGATCTTCCTCTATCATTAAATTCAGTTCTGAAACCTCAGGTCTCGCGTCCCCGTCCTAGATTTCGAGTTGCTTAAGTTCCCTACTACAAGAAAACCTGCTTCAAATTGAAACCATATTTATAATGACATAACTACAATATTAAAGGTTTTTATTTACGAAGAGAGAATTTTTTCTGGCCCTGTTTCTCTAGCAAGAGTGGGCGGGGTATGCAGAGAGTCTTGGTGGCTCCATCTACAAGGCAGCGAAAGAAAGAAACGTTAAAGCACTTGGAAGTGGTCTTCTAGAAATGTTGGGAAAAGCTGGCAAATCTTTAAAAAATCTGTTTACTAAAAGGGTTGAAGAAGCGACAGGATTTGATAACCAATTACAAATGGAGGGCGACGAGGAGGAGGAAAAATCCATGGTAATATGATTAGTAATGCTGAAATGTTCTTTACACTTTGTTGATTTTTTTCATCGTCTAATCAGAAACCAGACTGATAACAAGACTATGATATTATGTTTAGACATTCTATGCATAAAACACTTTGTTGATTTTTTTCATCGTCTAATCAGAAACCAGACTGATAACAAGACTCTGATATTATGTTTAGACATTCTATGCATAAAACCCAACTTACATGTTGGCTTTTACGGATACTGGAGGGAGGATGTCTGAAGAAGTGTTAAGCTGGAGAAAATCCCTCGTGGCAATGAAGGGAGAGAACAACACATCAAACAAACTTTATCGGATTCATGCAGGGTAGTCTAGGGTGTGGAAGAAAAATGCTAAATTTCTGGACCATTTTGATTGCTTCTATGTTTTTAGGGACCCCAACTGACCTACACTTTGATTCACGCCCCATTCGAAACACTAGCCAAGTGTGCAGAGACGATGATGCTCCGAGTGCCTATACGAGAACCCGACGAGGGCGCGAAAACTCCGCGACATCGCAGTCTCAAATCCTGGAACATGTTCAGGATTGGCAACCCTTCGGTACAAGAGGAGAAACGTTACATCAATGCTTTCTTTAAACGGGATAAACTGGATATGTATTTGTGTAAAGACAAGGAAAGCATGTTTAACGGAGTTGATCGCAGTCGTATGGTTTTCCGTCTTCTTAAATCAGCATACTTCTCAACGGAGCCCGAAGACTTCGGCATTAAGCGGCTACTTCACGAGAACATTTACGACGACGCTTACAGTCTCCACGACGGGGACGTCGATATATTGTCGTTTGCCGACGAACCTCCGAAGAATGATCGTCAAAGACTCGTACACGATTGGGCTTCGTTTAGTCGTTGGTATAAGTATCAACCGTTGAATTCGATCAAGAGTTACTTCGGGACAAGAGTGGCGATGTATTTCGCGTGGTTAGGGACATACACTATGATGTTAGTTAGCGCTTCTATCGTGGGTACAATCTGCTTTCTCGGTGGAATCCTTACAGTCAATGACTTTATTCCCGCACAGGATGTCTGCAACAAGAACTATAGTAAATCCTTCTACATGTGTCCACTATGCGATAAGAATTGCAGTTTCTGGTCACTGACTACGAGTTGTCAGTACGCGCGCTATTCTCACGCGTTTGATTATCAGGGAACAGTTGTCTTCGCTGTTTTCATGTCGTTTTGGTGTGTGGTGTTCTTAGAAGTTTGGAAGAGAAAAGAGGTAAGCAACAGATAACTAGCCTGTGTGTAGCATGACATTAACTGATTTTGTCTTAACCTGAAGTGGTCGGTCCGATGCACATTTTGTTTGCTTTGCGCCAAGAAAATTCTTCCTCTAAAATTCATCATTTGACATTGAAAAGGTCAACAAGAAAAAGCGGTTTAGATTTGCCGCAACTTCAACTATTTGTTATGATTTTAGCGCGCGGAAAAGAAACGTAGGAATCTTTGTTGTCACGGAAGCGTGTAAGGCTGTTGAAATTGATAATTTCATCTTTCCGGTACAGATCAGTCTAGCCTATGAATGGGACATGATGCACTTTGAAGAAGATTTCGAGCCACCAAGACCAGCCTTCGTAGCGACTGTCAAACAAAAGCGCCCCAACCCCGTGACTGGTATCATAGAGCCGTACATACCACGGAGGGTCAGGACGGGACGTTATATGGTAGCAACAGTTGCTATCACTACGATGATCTTGCTTGTGCTTGCTTCTTTGTTTGGCGTGGTGGTGTACAGAGCGATCGTAATCGCAGTCATGGCAGCTAGTCCTAGTAAGAATCTACAAGGGAGTGGACGTATCTATACCTCACTGACATCTGCACTGTTGAATCTACTGTCTATTAATGTGTTAGGCAAGGTAAAAACGTTTTCTCTTTTTTTCTTCTTTCTTTCCTGCCCTCTCTTGTCCTGTCTCATCTTGTTCTGTCTTCCCATCCCTTCCCTTCCCTTCTCGTCTCTTGTGTCTTTTTATGGTCGTTTTTACGCATGATTTCTGATTGGACATATTTAGACAAATGAAAATATTTGAAACTAGTATAGCTCGACATTTCGCTATGATTTGAAGGATTTTTTGAGTAACTGAGTTGGTAAATTAGAAACTTTGAATATACTGAATAGGCTCTCATAAACACCCGTTCTATCCCCCCCCCTCCCCCTAATTCCGCGTTACCGGCCTAATCGATTGATGATACCTTCCTTAAACAGCTATACGTCAAACTGGCCTTCGCACTAACCAACTGGGAAAATCCCCGTACAATGACCGAATACAACAACATAATGACTGTCAAGATGTTCCTCTTCCAAGCTATCAACATGTACTCTTCGTTCTTCTACATCGCGTTCTTCAAGACCAGCTTCGTGACAGGAATCCCTGGTCACTTCCACAGGATAGCTGGAGTGAGGATGGAAGGATGCGATCCATCGGGATGTTTCATGGAGCTCTGTATTCAACTGGCTGTCTTACTTGGTGGAAACCAGTTTAAAAGTCAAATCCACGAGATTTTGATCCCGTTAGTCATGAGACATGCACAATGCAAAAAAGTTCCAAATAATTTTGTTATGAGACATAAAACAGCGCGCTCATGAAACAGAACTTGCTTGCGCCCTCGTTTTTTACGCAGCAGAGGGTAAGAGAAGGTACTGCTTGTGTGCGCATTTTATCTCGAATCCAGATGCGAGCATTTGCGCGAGCTATTTCTTGGATTTTCCACTAGGGAATATTTCATAAATATTATGTGACTAATAAATGATTTCGTCGTGCGCACATCACTGTTGCGTTGAACCAACGTTGCACAGTATTCATCTTGCACGCGCGGCAGGAGAGGCATGGAAACTAGCAACTTATTTTGTTGTTTTTGCGTGCTATCTTTTCTTCTCTGAGTCCTGTGTATTCTGTGTTGTCTTTGCCAAATGTTTTTGTTGATCATTCTAGTACCGTGAAACGCATATGGAACCGGAAATCTCGCAGTAAGATAACCAACTTGGTATCAACAGACAAGGGCTTCGCTTATCCTCAGTGGGAAAGAGATTATCTTCTATCAGAGGAACCGGAGTTTAGAATGTTCGAGGAGTATCTAGAAATGGGTGAGCAGACTTGACCAAAAAATTTAATCTTGCAAACAGGAAAGATTCACTGGTTTACTTATTCTCGACCAGTTTGGGGGGGGGGGGGGGGGGGGCACTTTGCCTAAATACAATAGCTTGTTATCCTTCACTGCCAATTAAAACTATTGTGTTTATGCAAAGTGCCCCTCAAATTTGATGCAAATGAGCAAAATCGAAGTGCTTGATGGGTCGTAGGAAAGCAGCGTATTGGTGGAATAACAGAGTAGAGCTATCAGACATACGTCGGATATCAAGAACCTTGTGCATGCGTTAACATATTTTCTTTTCCCTCAACTTCTACAGTTCTTCAGTTTGGTTTTGTAACCATGTTCGTGGCCGCCTTCCCATTGGCTCCTCTGTTAGCTCTTTTGAACAACATATTGGAAATACGATCAGATGCCATCAACTTTGTGGTGAATTACCGCCGACCGACTGCAATGCGGGCTCAAGGTATCGGGGCGTGGTTTGATGTTCTCAATTCTATCGCTACAGCAGCTGTTATTTTGAATTCGTTTCTTATTGCGTTCACCTCGGAGTTCATACCAAGGTATGGTTCAAGTGGATCATGGATATTTTGGTTTGTTGGTAATTTTTATAAATTGATGGAACATGTCAAGTCAAGGATAGTAGGGATGGAAAGGGAAGGACGGGAGGAAAAAAGGGAGGAAAAAATAGAAAGGGAAGGAATAAAAGAAGGTAGGAAAGAGAGAGAGAGAGAGAGAGAGAGAGAGAGAGAGAGAGAGAGAGAGAGAGAGAGAGAGAGAGAGAGAGAGAGAGAGAGAGAGAGAGAGAGAGAATGTTAACATTTATCTGCGTTTTCTATCTAAATGGTTTTGACTACATTTTGTGTCACTGATAAAATTACCCACTTATTGATAAATATATTTCAGGGAGGTCTACAAGCATGTGTTCAGTCCAGATGGTAGTTTACGAGGCTACATGAACAACAGTCTGTCCTACTTCAATGTCAAAGACCTCGAGATCCAGCCTTCCGATCCATTTAAGGACCTATCCTACAATAGGACATATTGCAGGTAAAAATACTGAAATATCTTGTGAGTATGTAAAACATAGATGATAGATACATGAGTAGCAGATAGAGGGTTTGAAGGCAGAAGGTAGTGTGATACGAAATCTAGGATGTTTTTGGAGGATTAAGTAGTCGAGAATTTTTCAAGTTTCGGGTGCGGGAAATCCGGCGAGGAGAAACAAACCCAAACAGCAACAACAACAACAAAAACAACACTGAATAAAACAAAGCAAAAGAAAAATAAGCAAATCAGTAAACAAACAAGAAATTGCTGTGTTGTTTTTCAAAAGCAATTCCCTAATTATCAATCCTAGAAAATCGACTATTTCCAAAGTCGGGAGTTATGGAGTACCATTATATGACGTCGTAACCGCCATGCTGAAAGTTAGACAAAACATTTTATAATTTTATTGAATTTCCACTGATCCAACATGGCGGCCATGCCTTGCGTCGTTTGATCTTCTTGGGAATGATTACAAACCAGACATATTTACTGTAGTTTATCGGTTTTCTTTCCAGATTCAAAGAATATTTTTCGCCACATTCACCGTATAATTTCACCCTCCAGTACTACTATGTGTTAGCGGCTCGCTTGGGTTTTGTCGTCGTGTTTAATGGTTTTGTCTTCTTCGTCGTCAAAGTTTTAGCTTGGCTTATCCCGGATGTACCATATTCACTTGATATTAAGATAAAGAGAGAAGAATACCTAGCACGGGAGAGCCTGGTGAAGAGTGAAATGAAAGACTCCGCTGACCAACCAAACATGGCGGTATAAAATAATGGTTGAATTCTGAAGAAGAAACTTTGAAGAAAAAATAAGTGAAAAATTCCAGATAACGTGGTATGATAGATATTAGAGGCATAAAAATGGTATATACTGGGTCTCTATATGATAAACTTTTTAAATTTTTAAATATAATATTATTACTACTACTACTACTACTACTACTACTACTACTACTACTACTACTACTACTACTACTACTACTACTATCACTACTACTACTATTACTACTACTACTACTACTACTACTACTACTACTACTATCACTACTACTACTACTACTATTACTACTACTACTACTACTACTACTACTATCACTACTACTACTACTACTACTATTACTACTACTACTACTACTACTGCTGCTGCTGCAACTACTACTACTGCTGCTGCAACTACTACTGCTGCTGCAACTACTACTACTGTTGCTGCAACTACTACTACTGTTGCTGCTGCAACTACAACTATTTTTAATATCTATAATTTAATGCTGTAAAACGTATAAATCATAAAAGAACTAAGAAACTAGTAATTATGATTTTAATTTTATTTAATTCCATTCCATTCCATATTATTTTACATTATCTTATAATATAACACTACTATTTCCCTTCCATATGCATTATTTAAGAATGCTTTTTTTTAATTATGACAAATTCTAAAAGAATTTGATTACGTTTAAAAATTAAAAGTTTCAACTTAAAACCTCAAAAGTGAGAGCATGCGCAATCGAAATATAGACTATTTTTGCAGTGTTCGTAGATTCTAGTGAGGATGAGGACGATGCTCTAAGAAGAACCGTTGCTTGCTTGCGGTGCGGTGCGGTGTGGTGTGAATATACCGTGATATCACCTAGCCGAAGAAAGCCGACATTTCTGTGATGTACCAATCAGGTAGAAGAACGAAATTAGACATGCGCGCCTCTTCGCGTGAGCAAGCAATGGATGACGAGCCTCTCTCCCATTCTAGTACATACTGCACCGCACGACCTTCTTCCATTCCATAGCTATCCTCAACCACTACTCCCTTCAACCACTGCAAGAAGTCATCGACGAATCCAATACTCGCCTGTGGATTCCAACTTCTGAGGGCTGATTCAATGTTGGATGGGCATGACATTCTAGGGTATTTCACCTGGTGCGGGATCTCGTTATGTGTGACCCGAGACACTTGCTTCAACCTCGAGCCATCCCGTATGCCGTATATGACCTGTTTCATATCCCCGGCATACATATGATACCACCAATCGCGGAGCTTGTACATTAGAAACTTCCATTCATCTCGGCCCGTGTACTCAAGGCAAAGCTTGCACTCCATGTACTCGTCCTGTTGAATTGGTCAAGATTGGTCTATCAATTGGTCTATCAATAACATAACTAACTAGTGACCTGCTTTGGGAAGCGTTTCATTTTGAATTAAACATTTTTAACAGGGATTCTTTGTTATCCACAAACTTACATTATCAACAAAGTCAACTTCAGCTCTGGTTAGCACAAGATGGCGGCCACCAAATTTGCCTCTTCTAACGCTATAAAACCCTTTCCTTGCGTCGACTTTTAGGTCAGCTGGCCTGCCTTGCGGTTCATCACAGGGCACGGATATCACCTTTTCAAGCTGTGGTCCCATGTAGCTTATCTTCTTCATTTCTTCATCTCGAGTCCGACAGCCTAGTTTAGGTTCTCGTGGGGATCCTGACGCCCCAATTATGTCCTCCTCGTTACTGATGTAGATAGTCCCGTTGTACTTGGCAGCGTACATTTTCCATGGCTGTTTATAGCTTCCAGTATTAAACACAGTCGCAAGAAGCCTTTTCATGGTTGCTCGAGTTAAAACAAACTCCGCATCCAATCTAGAAAATTAATTAGAATTAATTAATAATTAATAATTATTAATAATTATTAATAATTTATTGGAATTGATTAAAATTAAATTAATCAGTTAATTGATAAATTCATAATTCATTATTATTCATTATTTAGAATATCTAATTAAAATTTAGTATAATAATAATTTTTATAAAATTTAATTAATATTTGTTATTATTAAATCGAAAAGTTATAATTGTGATATTTATTTTATGATCTAGAAAATTTAAATAAATTACAATAATTCATTTTCATTTTCATTATCAAGAAATTCATAATAATTATGATCATTAATAGTGATTTTCAATTAATTGATTCAAACGGGCTACTCGTAATGACAGTCCGTAAATTGCAGTACTAACTAGTACATATTCCACTACCAGTGAATATTTTTCTCTTTTTTTTATATTCAAAACCATAAGCAGTCGATGTTTTTGTCTGGGTTTTTGATTAGTGAACTCTATATTCTCAGAAGCGAAAGCGGAAGTATGACGTTCCCTAGAATTCGGTTGTGACGGCAAACTTTTTGTTTTTTTTTTTAGAACGGCTTTAACAAGAATCCAATTCCGCAAGCTAGCATGCGCACACAATAGTAGACATTCGTCTGCTTCCTTATACTTCGTCTATGAATCCAGAAAAACCAAAATACTTTTGGTTTCACAATGGACTAACTGAAATAACTTACTTTTTCGCTTGACTGTCTCTTGTTCCACCTGATATCTTATCCTTGTTTAAAACAATCCAATGCAGAAACGGATCGAGTGGTCGATCGAGATTACTATGACTTAGTGGCACCGATGGATTGAAACCAGCTGTTAGATCACTGCCGCATTTACTTTGATAGTTAGGAATCAAACTACGGAGCTCTCTTTTGTTGTTGTTGTAGAAGTTCCCTTGATCATCGATCGAAAACGATCCTAACTCTGAGCACGAAAACTCGGTGTTGGTATTGTAAAGGTAGCTCTCAGGCGAGCTGACACTCTTGTGATTTTTGTTCTGATTCCAGTATGCCATGTTATTCGGTTATGAAAGACTTGTGTTCTCACAACGATATAATTCCTAGCAAATTATACAACTTAAGGTCACTCAAGTTATGTATGATTCTTGGAATTGACCACATCGTGGAGGGAGGGGGGAGGGGGAGGGGGATTTGGTTCAGATCTTTTATATTTCAACTACCAATCAGTTTGTTTACACACATTTTCAAAATTACGCAAAATTAAGCCTATTTCTTATTTACGTTCTGATATTATTTTTGAGCTACTCTTACATTTTTTGATTGACAAGGTCACGTGACCAGGTTCTGCAAAGGACCAATGTAAAACCTGATCTTCAACGTTATCGATTTGCGATTTGTTGAGTTTTATCCTAATCTAGGAATAACTATTGGTACTTTTTTCTTCTAGATGATCGTATTTGAGCGTAGCCATATTTATAGAAACATGTGAATGAAATGGGTCGAGTCTAAATTTCCGAGTGGATATTTCTTCGCCTTAAGAGAAGAAACGGCCTGGTCATGAAGTAAGAACTCACATAAACATGCTTCGAGTGAAGTTCTCCTGCTGAAGATAAGCATATCCGGCACTTTGTTCTTGGAATTTTGTCCCGAAGCGGCCGCTCAAACGATGACCACAACAAACAAACCTGCAGAACAATTTACATTTAGAATACCCCTAAAAGACAAGGATATTAAATTAAAGCACAACTTAAGAGTAATTAGGACGGGACTGCTATTATATCTAGTATTATATCTTCTTTAGACGTTATAACTGTTGTTTAATTGCTGATAATCTATGGGATGATTCTTAGGTCCAGCTGGTTCCCATTTGTTAGTTTCCAGTCATGCTCTTCAAGGGAGTGGAACGCCTGGTAAAAGTCAGTATTCTGGGAAATTCCCAAAACTGAGATTCATTACTAATGATTAACTTGCTTTCTTAGAAAACTAAAACTGCTTCGTCAGCCAAAGTAGGGGAAAACCTTGACAGAATGACAAACGTATTCCATTTATTCCAGAAACAGAGTCATTCAGAGTGATCATTCACGCATTTGAAATGTAAAGATGTCGACGAACAGCAGTGTTCTGGATAAAGTTAATGACAGAATCAACGAAAACGAGACAAAAACAAACAATTTACCGTTAAATTCCTTGACAAACAGAGATCTTAGACGCGTGTCTTTTCTTTTGAAAGATGTGCTGACTTCGGTAGTAAAGTCTGATGTGGATTTATTTCTTCAGCTCAAGCAAACATGTTGTGTGAAACATGGCGAAGAACACAAAATTATAAAATGGCTTTTAGGGATCGTGAATGGGAAAGACTTTGAAGTAAACGCTTTTAACTGCTGTGAGGAATGTCCAAAAGGTAAGTTTTGAAATTTTAGAGTTATGAAACAATGACATGCAAAACACATCCAAAACCTTAGACAAGTACTACGCTTCTCAGTTGAGCTTGGAACAACCGAAGTTTTGTCACGAAGTATAGTCGTTGAAAAGTGCATCTTGTCAGGGGCAACGTCAAAAGTATTGAAGTATAGTGTGGGAAAAATTCACGAGCTTAATTGCCGCCGCAGTGACGTCAGTATCATGCTTGATTCCTATTGAATACAACGATAAAACTTCAGTGGTTCCAATAAGCGTAACTGAGAAGCGTAATACTGCTAAATGCAAACATTAGAAAATACAACACAAGTAGCCGTGAACCATGTGCACAACGTAATTCAAACCATCCTCCTCCATATGAACGTTTTCAAAATACATACTCCAAAATAATTTTCATTGTCATAAAAGCCACTTATACTAGCATATTTGTATTGTAAGTTTTCAATATTTTTTAAAATAATCTCAACGGTTATACTTGGATTTTATGCCCAAATCAAAATTACACCATGAATCGTAAGTAAATTGTTTTAATTCCTCCTGTGTTTAAGCCTTTCACTTTCAGTGATCTGAATTATTAAATACATAGATTGCTCTGGATTTTTATTTCGGAGTTTAACTGAGATTCTTTACCGTAATTGTTTGTTGTGCCCATTTCAGATCATGTGTTGCCATTCTTGGGAGTAGTTGATTGTTTTGTGATTGTGTAAATACAAAGAACATTTCTCAGTCAAGTGATTATCATGTGCTCTGAAATGGGCAATTTGCATAGGAAGCTAAAGAGGTCCATTTCTCACTTTCTACACTCCAGTTTTTTTGTGCTAATTTAATGTAACTTATTTCCATTTTTTAAAAACATAAAACTGTTTTTTTGTTGTTGTGCGGTCACATACTCCAGAATGCAAGCATAATAATATGAACAGACCATACATATCCCTTACACTAATCATTAGAAACTGAAATATAGCTTTCAATAAATCTCTCAGGATTCTCTGTAAACAATGAATATTGATTCTAAATAATAATCGAATCTCCATATATCTGATGACACACAAACGATTTGTAGCAATAGCTGGTTTTCAATCATTCCCAGCAGAATGGAAAAACAAAGACATGAAGCACAGCCAAATGTATTGTTGTGTTTAAAATAAAATCTATCATGCGTAAAATCTCATGTTCCGCACGAGCTCGGTGGCGTTTCCGGATTGGTTGAAGTTCAAGTCAGGAGCACGAGATTTTACGCATGACAGATTTTATTTTAATCACTGATACCATTGGCTGTGGGCTCCCTGTGCACAAAGGCCATGTTAGTTCATATACCAAAAGAGACCATCAGACTGATTACAAATCTTTTGTAAAGTTCAACCAATATGCTGCTATGATGTCATGTGTAAACCAGCAATACTTACAGCAAAACAGATGGGAGCTGACTTTCTCATAACACATATGATTTTTGTTTTTGATTTTCTGCTTTTAAATACACAGCAATCTTTAATGGTATTCTAGATGGTTCTCTGTCTGTTTATTTCCTCTATGGAATTTTTTTCTAGTTTTGGTATTGCTAGGTAACATTTTGTTATTTGGTAAGTGAATATCAACATAATTATCATCAGATTTTCTAGCAAAGTCACTAATGATATCGTGTTTTTTAGAATTAAACATAGACTTCGACAATAGGATTTCATGAGAATTCATGTTGTCAACCAGACGTTGTTTTTCTTTGCGGTCAGCCTCATGTCGGAGACGCTTAATTATCCCACTTACTACTGGGCTCAACATTTTCCTTACAAAGCTGAAATATCCTTAACCTGGGTTCCAGAGGTTCTATTTCGCTTCGGGTAGGTTTGGGCGAGCGCCAGGGGCGCGACTTCCCGTCAAAACCGCAAACACCGAAGCGAGAACAAATATCCTATGGACCCCAGGGTAAAATATCCTTTCAGAGACATATTGAAAACATCGCCATCTCAAGCCACGTTGATATTGCGTGGCACATAACACTTCGGGTCGACGAAAAAGACCCACGTTGATTCAGTGAACATTATTTTTCTAAAATCTCTTTGTTAATCTAGAAAATGCCTGAAAGAATCCTGAAAAACAAAACCTCACGCAAATTAGGTCATGATGACATTATAGCATAATAGAACTTCATGCTGGAAATACTGCATGTTTTTTTTTCATTTCTCTTTACCGTAGACCTACAATCAAATCCTGAATCAAATAAAGACATGTGGTAGAGTTAATTGGATAGCATAGAACTAGTGTTTACACTTCTTTGACACAAAAAAACTCTGGAAATGTGATTTAATTAACCCCAAAAAGCAAGACATCTTGAAATATATATAATAATATGCCTTTATTTATCCACGGTGTGTCTCATCAGGTTATATACAAAATTACAATAACAAAATTACTATGACATAATACAACTATATTATGGAATCTATTTATCTACACTTATGTACAAAGAAAAGTGAATATATACATGTATAAAACTCCTGTTTTCCATAAGAGCCGTGCTTATCTAAAATCTAAATATATATATATATATATCATAAAACTTCACTACAGCAGGGTCTATGTTGTGTATGAAAATAGCTGTAAGGTCCATTTGTGCATAGAATTCTTATTTTCCAAGAAACAAGTTATTTTAAATTATGAATCTCGGTGTACTTTCATTACCATAGCATTCTTCAAATTCATTTTCCATTCTTCATTCTCAGACCAAAAACTATTTGTGAGCCCCTACAGACAGCTTCTCGTCCATCTGGATGTGAAACTTGAAGATAACAATTTGGAGACTATGAAATTCCTCCTTGCTAAAGTCATTCCTGATGGTACTCGTGAATCTGTCACTACCGCATTGGAATTATTTGAAACTTTGGAACACCATGGAAGGTTGAGTGCAGAAGATGTGTCTGCACTGAAGATGCTGCTGGAGAAAATACCAAGAAAAGACTTGATGGGAATGCTGAATAGATTCGATTCTGTTCGATCCAAGCCCAAAGGTTAGTTACTATGTGCATTTATTTCTACACATTTAAAAAAATCTATGACAAGACATGCTCTAATGTGATGCAATTTTCGTGTAATTCATCAAGATCATGGAACAAGGTTCACATATTTTTGTTATCTTCACGCCATCTTAACAATGATTTAATGACCTAAACTTTTTCTATATGCTTGTTCTATATAGTCCCACAGTCGTATGGTCTACGAAACCTACCTGCAGATTACGTCCATCGTCAAGACGACGTCGAAGAAATAATCGAGCTCTTAAATTCCGGTAAGACATCAGTTGGTGTAGTAGACGCAAAAAAGAATCGTACTTCAAAAGGAATACGAGGACGCGAGGTAGTAGGAATCAAAGGCATGGGAGGTATTGGGAAGACTGTACTTGCACAAGCGGTTTGCTGGCAAATCAAGAACCAAAGGCAAGTGGTCTGGTTAACAGTCGGCCAAACCCCTGACATTTTATCACTCCTAAATACCTTAGCCAATGTTTGGGAAGGCCAACCAGTTGCACTTAGTGACGTCGCGTCAGCTCAAAATTGGATTCGAAGTAAAAGTTCCGAGTTTGATACTCTTGTAGTTTTGGATGATGTGTGGGACGTGAACCATGCCAATGCCTTCGATGTTCTTGAAGGATTGTGCCAACTCCTTATTACCACGCGGGTATCAGACGTCGTGAGAGGCTTACGAGGCTCTCACCTTCATAGACTTGGACTTTTAGAAAAAAAGCAATCAAGGGAATTGCTTCTCAAATGCGCTCAAAAGAACCTGGGCTCTTTGTCTGAAGAAGTATGTGTGATAGTAGAGAAAATATTGGAGGAGTGTAAAGGATTAGCTTTAGCTCTTGTGTTGGTTGGATCAAGTCTGGTTGATGCTTCACTTGACAGTGTCTCAGACTGGCAAGATCGCTTGGAAGGTCTCAAAGAAGCTGATTTGGAAGAGATTCGTTCATGTTTTCCGATCGAGTCGTACCCATACACTAACCTCCTCGCTGCTATCGAAGTGAGCTTCCGCGCGCTTCCAAGTACGGATTCTGGCGAACGCTATAACTACAGAGAAAAGTTTCTTGATTTTGCTGTTTTTCCTGAAGACAGTGAAATTCCTTCGTACGTCTTGGAAATGTTGTGGAGCATCCAAGGAAGGAAGGCCAGAAGCATTTTAGAGTTTTTAGAACGTCGCTCACTCATTCAAAACGGAACAAAGAAGAACTGTTACATAGTGCATGACGTGCTGTTGGATTACATTAGAGGTCGATTGAAGCTCGAGAAAAGTGATGAATTGGCTTTGAAAAATGCACACCAGTTTTTATTGGAGAAGTACAGAGGAAAATGCGATGATGGGAAATGGAGTAATGGGCCACGTGATGATAAATACTTCTTTCGCAACTTGGCTTTCCATTTGATCGGAGCTGCAAAAGAAGACGAACTTGAAGAAGAGCTTCTCGATTTTGCCTGGCTCGCAGTAAAGCTTGAAGTAACGGACCTGGCATCCTTATTGGCGGATTTTGAACACCTTTATGAAAGCACCAAAGCCAAGGAAGAGATAAAACTGTTGAAGTCCTCTTTGTTGCTTTCTTCCAACGTCATTTCATTGTATAAGAATCAATTGGGTGGACAGCTTCTTGGCAGGCTGGAGGGCTACACTGAAAACGAGAGGATAAAGGCGTTGCTAGCTCAGGTCAATGAAGAAAGGATTGGAAATACGACAGCTATTTTACCTTCGAGATGGTGCCTGACTCCTCCAGGAGGACCCTTGATGCGGACAACCGATGGCAGAAGTGGTACTGTCCTTGCTATAATTGTGACTCCAGATATGAAACGAATCATCACCGGAGGTGCAGATGGAACGATTCGATTTTGGGACTACGAAACGGGAAAGGAACTTGACAAGATCATAGCCCATAAACGCATGGTGTATGCCTTGTCTTTGTCGTTTAGGACCAACTTGCTCGCCTCAGGATCTTTTGACAACAGGGTTAAGGTATGGGACACAGACAGCTTACAGGAAGTGAGTACCCTAACTGGACACTCTAATTGGGTAAGCGGTGTCCTGATCACCTCGTCCACAAAGAAAATCATTTCATCGTCTTATGATGGTACGATCATATTATGGGACCTTAAGCAAGCTCTTCACACTTTCAAAGGACATGAGGGGAATGTCAGAGGCATCGCAATGACTCCAGATGAACGACGTTTGGCATCTGCGTCACAAGACAAAACAGTAAAGATCTGGAACCTTGAAAATCGTAAACTTGAAAGAACATTACGTGGGCACTCCAATACAGTGTATGCTGTATCTATAAGTCCCAATGGCAAGTATGTAGTGTCTGGATCAGAAGACACCATGGTAAAAATTTGGGATATCGACGAAGGGACTGAGATTAGAAGTCTGATTGGGCACACCAGCGACCTTTTTACTGTATGTATGACACCCGATGGCGAGAATGTCATTTCTGCTGGAGATGACAAGACTGTAAAGGTTTGGTCTTTTGACACTGGCGAAGAGCTTGCAACTTTACGAGGGCATAGTGAATCTATTAGGGTTGCTACTGTTACGCCCAATGCAGCTGCCATCGTTTCAGGTTCAGAAGATCGCACCTACAAGATATGGAATTTAAGCTCGGTACAAGATGTTCCAGCCTTTATTGGTCATAAACAAGGAATAAATGGCTTGGATGTGTCAGAGGATGGGCGTTTCTGCGTCACAGCATCAGAAGACTCATTAGTAAAGGTGTGGGATTGTGAAGGGTTCCAAGAGGTTTGTGCTCTATCTGGACATGAAGGAGGCGTCCTCGCTATTGCACTACATCCTAGGTACCCATTCGCAGTATCTGGCGGAAATGACTTCACCATCAGAATATGGAGTCTCGAAAGTTACAGTGAAACAAGCTGTCTCAGAGGTCATCAATACCCAGTACAAGTAGTATCATTCAACGAAGAAGGAAGTGCTTTTGTAACAGGAGGGAGAGATAACACGATTGGCGTGTGGGATTGGACCAGTAAAAGTGTCCATGCCTGGCTCAAGGCTCCTATATTTGATATTACCCACATCACCATGAACTCTCACTGCCTCCTTGTGGGTAACAGTCAACACGCTGTTTGGAAATATGCGGTTGACAAAGAAAAGGCTGAGAAGATAATGAAGATCAGAGATTTCGATTTACTGGAAATGGTGAAAGAGAGAAAGCAACGCGAGAAAGAAAGTGGCTCTTCAGTTGGAGACACGTTACAAGGGACAAAAAGTAAACATCCAAATGGTTGTGTTCCATCATCTTGCTCACTGTTCACGTCTTCGGTGTCCATTGGACCCGACACCAGAAGTCACCCAGCCCTTTTGATTAGAGAAGGAACGCGACTATTGCTTGGCAGTGTTATGAGCGCTATGCCATTGCGTTTCTTGGATGTTGACACAGGAATAGACAGTGGGTTCCAAATTGATAAAACCGGAAAATCCCTCGTAACCGCTCTTGCTACCCGCAATGCTGAAAAAGAAGTTCTTGTTGGCACAGATCAAGGAAACATCGTACGAATCGAACTAGATTCTAATGAAATTGTGCAAACATATGAACGGGAAAAAAACCCCGGATTCTCCAAGAACGCACCTGTTACGGGACTTGCCATATCAGAGGATGAGAAATCCTTCCTCTCAGGGAACTCTGATGGAGAACTGTTGGTTTGGGATGTTGACGCAGTCGAACCAAAACTTGTCAAATCCTGCGTGATGAGAATAAATGGCGTTTGTGTTTTAAAAGAGGGTTGTTTTGTTGCTGGTGACGAGAGTGGGTATCTTCACGTTGTCTCGAAAGAAGGCCCAAATCTTTCAATTCTTGCCCACGACAGCCCTGTAACAGCAATTGCATCAAGTGATATTCCTTCAGGAAACACCACCCGATATCTCGCTACAGCCGCTTTGGAAACTTTGAAAATTTGGAGTGTGAGTCAGCATGGTTGTGACCTAACTTGCGATCGTCAAATCAATTGCCCAAGTTGCAATATAAGAACAATTCACTTTCTCCCAACCTGTGCATCGCTTCTTACTGGCTCCGATGACAACGTTGTTCGTTTGTGGGACGTGAGAAATGGAAACATTTTGAAGAAATTCGAGGCCCAGAGCTTTGGTATCAACTATGTGTCCACCAACAACGGCAATGTGATCGCTTGTTTTGATGATTGTTCTGCAGTAACCTGGTCGCTGGAGAGTGGAGAGTTGTTAGGTCGAAGTCAAGGGCACTTTGGGCGATACCACGTGATCAAGACACTTCCGAAGAGTAACCAAGCCATCACGGATGGTTTTCACTATACACTGAATCGCTGGAGTACTGAACAAGGTACGAGTTGGTGCGATCTGCAGGAACCGTTGGCAAAATATCAGCATTCAAATGAAGTATCTGCTCTAGCGGTTACCTGTGATGGGAGACGTTTAGTCACAGGAACTCGAGACAAGATGCTCAAGTTATGGATGATTGACAGTGGGGAATGTTTAAGCGAGTTCTACTTGGAGCATAGTGCGCAGGTCATCACTTGCAGTACTGAAGGACGTGTCTTTGTTGGACTAAGTGACGGGCAGCTTTGCTTCATGAAAATACAAAGTGAAAAATAATGCTGCTTTGGAGATCAAAACATACGAACTAAAAAGTACTGATAAAAGGTTAACCATTACGAAAAGATAATAATATTCCAATGCTTTTATCCATTAGATAAGTATTAATTGATCAACGGATTTTTATTCTGGTCTATTTTTTTTATTTATTTTGCAATTCAATGATAATTGTACAAATTGCGACATGCATGCTCTATTTAATACTTTCAAGTTATTTACATGGACGTTATTTATTTATTTATTTATTTATTTATTTAGCTTTTGCTTCACATGAAACTTAAGATAAAACAAAAGGAGCAAATTACAAGCAGAGTAGAGGTATGCCGTCATAGGTTTTCCAAATTACCACTTTTCTCTGCTGCACATCTCATAATACGTGGTCAAATTTATCTAATAAGAAAAAAATATTCTTGTTGCACGGTTCCAAAGATTTATCTAATCTATTTTATTTCAGTTTGTAAGTATTGACGACTCTTAAAACTCCAGTGTATGCGGGCTTAGCCTCACTTCTAAGATAGAAGCAGAAATTAGAATAACAAAAGAAGCAAGTCTTGGATTCGAGGCTAAACCCGCATACACTGGAGTTTTAAGAGTCGTCAATAAGTTAGGAAACGTTTGGTAGTGATTTAGAGGCTTCTCACAAAGCCGTGATATTTTTATTCGCACCCATTAACGAAGGTTATCAATGTTTATGCATGCGATTTATCCGAACTTTGTCTGATTTTATAATATGTTACGCATGCGTCATATTGCGTAGATTATAGTGCACATATTCACTTGCGGGGACATGCAAAATCCGGCCAAAGATATTTTCAGGAAAACTGATTTCGAGATCTTCTTATCGTTACTATGGTAACACCGATTTGACATGAAATGTACATAATTATTTCAAACTTCCATCCTATACCAACATTTGTACTGAAGATCGATCGAACTATTAATGGTAAGTTTGGCTATTTTCCAAATGAAAATCAAAAGTTCGGCCTAGAAAAATTACTATGAACCACCTTAAGAGTTTGGGGGGAAAATGATCGATTGGGCAAATCATCATATAGTCGGAAATTTTTTCCGCTTTGGACTTGTCAAGTCACTGATCTATTTACTTATCTTCACTACATAGAAATATAAGCTACTCAGTAGTATAAAATACGCATTATCGAGTGCAATTCGTGCAATTTTTTCCGCTTTGGACTTGTCAAGTCACTGATCTATTTACTTATCTTCATTACATAGAAATATAAGTTACTAGTATAAAATACGCATTATCGAGTGCAAATAGTGCAATTTTTTCCGCTTTGGACTTGTCAAGTCATCTAAATAATAGACTTTCTGTATTTTTTCCAGTAGAATATTCTAATGCAGGTCTGATAATACCAGAATGCTAGTCGAGAGAAATAAAAAAATAAAAATAAAAAAAAAAGTGCAAAGTACAAGTTTTTAAAAGTTTCTCAAGCTTGGAATGGAAATAAATGATGTAGTAAAAGAGAGTGAACATCGGCGGATTCCCCGGTGAGTTTATTGTTTTATCTTTATTCATTTTTTTCTCCGCGTTTTCTTTGTTCAGTCGTAAACGAGAAAAAACTTGTTACGAAAACCTCCGCTTTCAGCTTCGTTTAAGATACGCAAAAATTAACAGACGACCATTGTGACTTGGTACACGACACGGAGCAGTGACAATGAGTTCTCTAACTGTTGTAGCTTTCGTCTTCCTTTTGGGAAACTTTGTGTTTCCTCTTGATTCAGTCCAAGGTGAGAACCATTTGATTGAAAGAGAGAGAGAGAGAGAGAGAGAGAGAGAGAGAGAGAGAGAGAGAGAGAGAGAGAGAGAGAGAGAGAGAGAGAGAGAGAGAGAGAGAGAGAGAGAGAGAGAGAGAGACTCTACAATTCAACTCATACAAATTTAAAATAGGGCGAGCACTCAAGGAAGAAGGAGGATTACATATACTTTCGCTTTTTCTCATTTTCCCCCCATTTCATTCTAAGCAACCCCATACAAGCACCTTGGCTGTTACAAGGACTCTTGGAAAGCAAGAGCTTTGCCTGATTTTCTTGGAAGGTTTCCTAAACACCTTGCAGCAAAGAAGTGTGCTGATCTTGCGAAGAAGGGAGGTTATACGACGTTTGCTGTCCAAAATGGCGGATACTGCTTCTCTGGTATTTCTGCTGATCACACGTACAACATGTACGGACGATCGAAAAACTGTCAAGGCGGAGTTGGAGGAAGTTGGGCAAATGACGTCTTCCAGTTTCCTCGTAAGTTTTGAAAATTACCTTTATTATTTGGGGAACCAAGGGTAGCTAACGTAGGGGTAGTAAACCCACCCTAGGGTCTCGAGTTCGGTTATAGTACTCGGCACATGTTATTTTAGTGGAGTTTGTTTGGTCTCTCCTTGATTCGAGGGTTTTTCTCCGGGTTCTCAGGTTTTCCTCTCTCCGCAAAACCTAACACAAATTCGATCTGTGAGTTAGCCGTGCCCTGACTTTGATCAGCCCAGAGGTTGTTTCAGGGTTCAATCTGTGAGTTAGCCGTGCCCTGACTTTGATCAGCCCAGAGGTTGTTTCAGGGCGGTTCGATGTGTGAGTTAGCCGTGCCCTGACTTTGATCAGCCCGGAGATTGTTTCAGGGTTCGACACGTTCGATGTGTGAGTTAGCTGTGCCCTGACTTTGATCAGCCCGAAGATTGTTTCAGGGTTCGACATGTTCCGGCGATGTGTGAGTTAACCGTGCCCTGACTTTGATCAGCCCGGAGGTCGTTTGGGTATTCAGACCACTGACTGATATTGAGAAGGGGCACGTATACAAAACAATATATGTTAATGTGTTCTATTTTTCTCCAACTAGTTTACATTCTTCTGAAAAAGCTGAGAGACAATTACAAGAGCCTGCAAGCTAAAACCAACTTGCACGACAGAAAGCTTGGAAGCTTGCAACAACGCTATCAGGTGTGTTAAAGCGGTATCTTGACAAAGTTGAAATTGAGTTGAATTAAAATAAAAGTAATCAATTGCTTGAGACGGAATGCCAGAAAGTCTGAAATAGAAACTTGAAAAATCCCCTTCAATTTTGTCTTATGCTTTATATTGGCTTCATTTTTCTGTGATCTGATTGCGGGTCAATTGCTATATTTTCTGCAATGGATATGATTAAAATAAGAAAAGGAATTATAAGAGAAATTCGTGACAAGATGAAGATTGAAAACAAGAAAGAACAAGAATGAAATTCAAAACTTGATATAGATAAAGAGAAGGTCATAAAGTTTGACTTTAATATGTCAGCTATATCATCACACTATTGGCTCGAAAATAAATGACAAAAACTATTAAGGAATCATGTTACCAGGTGTCGCAAAAAATTAATTACGGTAAAGATAACGTTTTTTTTTTCGTTTGAGACCTAGATAATTAGTAGTATAGATCAGTGATATAAGTATTATTTGATTCTTAATTGATTGACTTTAGGACAAGGTGAGTTCCCCGTACAAGATAACATATTTCTTTTTGCTTCTTTCTTTAGTCCCTTTCAAACAAGGAACGGTCATTACAACATCGCCTTTCTGCCTTAAACCGACGAGTAAGCCGTGCCCGTGTTTCTTGCCACAACAAAGCAACCTCCTGGCAGCCCTATTCGGAAGCTCCAATCATGTACCTTGACAGACACCATATCAATTGTCCTCATAACTATTTCGTGGCAGGTTTCCGACTCGTAAGAGCAGCTGACAAAGCTAAAGCCCCTATTCGGTATAACTACAGATGCTGCAAGTTCGTTCTCTGATAAACTATCAAAGACTAATGTTGCTGTTAATTAAGCATTTGGATTCAGAACTAAGGCTAAAATTGTATTAAACAAACTATAAAGGTTGCAAGAAAAGCGATTCTGGGAAATCGCAAATAATACGGTATTTTAACTAAAAATAAGGTGAAAGGACTGGCTAAAGTGGGTGTCACTTATACAAAAACTGTTCAAATAGTATTCAGTATATCTTACAAATGACTTGAGAATATAATAATATCCATAAAATATTCTTCCCAAATCATGTGTTAATAGTGTCAAATTTCACACCTCAGGTGTCAAAAAACACAGGTTACCCAAATCTTTAAAATCAATTATTCCGTAATATCTCTATTTCAATTTAACTAATAAGACTCAAACTAAGCATTTATAATCTACACCTCATACCTTACAAAAATTAGCCAGCCCGGAGCAAAATTATTTTTCGTTTAGCTGCAAAGGGGAATACAAGATAGCCGAACTTCAAACGCTCGTCAGTAAAATTTTCCCAAATTAATTTCATGCTCCGGCCGGCTGGCTAATTTTAAATCTTTTAAACTCTCTACCAAATACAATGATAGAATGATAAATACAAAAGGATTTATTGAAGAATGTTTGAGGGACGGTGGTGTTTTGAAGCGCTAAAATCGCTATAAATCTTCAAGTTTTTGATCAAACAAAAGAATTCGCCGCCATATTGTTTCTGACTTCAATATACGTCATAATATCCGATTTCAAGTCGATTGAACCACGGAAACTATCGGAAAACCTCGGTTTTATATCGCCCACGTGTAGCTAGATGACGTCAGCCATAGCAACGGCGGGACGTATGCGCTGTACTAAAAGTGAAACATGAGCATTCCAATGTTGATCAGGTCACGGCGATGGGCCTAAACTTCTACTTCGAGTCTTAATTATTTGTTTTTTTTTGTATATATTACAATCGATATCTCGTTTAATGAGTAAAAGATGCGTTTAAAAGAAGAGATTTTACGCGTGACCGCCAAGAACGGTCAACTCCCAAAGCAGTTAGGAATCGACAAAAATTTAGAGATTTTCTTTCTTCACCTTGAGCCAGTCCAAGTACCTTAAATGCTAACTTTGGTGATAAAACGATGTTTAATTTCTTTCTTTTTCCAGACTGAATTAAAACAAGCTTATTAATAATTATTGAAATCCAAGAGTCCTCGAAAAAGAAATTCGCCCCCTCCTCCGCTTCGTATATACACGAAATAACAAACATATAAGGCTTGAAGTAGAAGTTTAGCCGCAGTACAGTTTAGTCTGAATAAGCAGGGACCGTGGAGGGTGAGGGGCTGGTAGTGTTATAGCCCTACCACTTTTCCCTTTTCCATTACTAGTCTCTTATATTTTTAAATATTAGCCCCACCACTTTTTCCCATACTAGTGTCTTAAATGGCCCCACCACTTCATAGGGTGCTGCGCGGTCCCTGATAAGATCGCAGTGACGAATGATCATTCGTATGACCTCATGTCTCGCTTTTAGTACAGCGCATATGTCCAGCGGTTGCTATGATTGACGTCATTTGTTTGAGAAGCCATACTGACCTCGGATGTAACGACACGTGGGCGATGCAAAACCGAGGTTTTCCGATAAATGGTTATTTTATTTTATCTTATTCAATTTTATATTTCTTTTTCAATTTTATAAGTTAATTTAGATAAGAATTTTTATTGCTTAAAGTTATATATATCGCATAACATTATTATATCGAAAAAAATTATATTTTAGAATTAAGAATTGATTTAATATTTAACTAATACGGATTTTATGTTTTTTATGCTTGAAAAATGCTAACCAAAAATAGTGACCCATAATTCCTTTCGGGGAAGGCGATCAACTCAGCTGGACGTATTTCAATTGAAGAATGAAACTACCCAGCATCACAGCAATATTAAAAAAATATCATTATTGATTAAATACTAATGAAGTAACATTTCTAGATAATAATAAATAATAATCAAGTTATCAATTATTTGAAATTTTCCAGATTGTATGCGGAGTTTGTTTTCGATACAGCAACAATGACAAAACTTCTTGCCACTGTGTTTAACACCGGAAGCTGGAAAATGTACGCTACCAAGTACAACGGGACTATCTACATCAGTCGAGAAGAGGAAGAGATTAACGCCGTTGGCGGATCCCCACGAGAACCTAAACTAGGCTGTCATGACCAAGATGAAGAAAGGAAGAAGATTCTCTACATGGGAAAAAAGTTGGAAGAGGTGATATCCGTGCCCTGTGATGAACCGCAAGGCAGGCCAACTGCCCAAAACGTCGACGGAAGGCAAGGGTTTTATAGCGTTAGAAGAGGCAGATTTAGTGGCCGCCATCTTGTGCTAATCACAAGTGAAGTTGACTTTGTTGAAAATGTAAGTACTTTGATAAAAACTTACATCTTTTTCTACGATTGGGACCCTGTTAAAAGTGTTTTAAGGAATTAAAGTAAGTCCAGAGTGATGTTGTCAGTGGCACCTCTGGACAAGCAGATCAAACACTAAAAAAAACTGGAGGAAAACCCCGCCTAAAAGACTGTACTGTGTTAAGAGATTTGCCCAGTTTCCCTCAGCTCCGCCGACCACAGGAAGCCTAGAAAAATATATAATTCAAAATGAAACAAGCAGACCCCTAACTAGTTAGTTATACTATTGATAGTTATATGAAATCACTTACTGATCATATCTTAACCAATATCAACAGGGCGAGTACATGGAGTGCAAGCTTTGCAAAGAGTACACGGGCCGAGATGAATGGAAGTTTCTAATGAACAAGCTCCGCGATTGGTGGTATCATATGTATGCTGGGGATATGAAACAGGTCATATACGGCATACGGGATGGCTCGAGGTTGAAGCAAGTGTCTCGGGTCACACAGGGCGAGATCCCGCACCAGGTGAATTACCCTAGAATGTCATGCCCACCCAACATTGAATCAGCCCTCAGAAGTTGGAATCCACAGGCGAGTATTGGATTCGTCGATGACTTCTTGCAGTGGTTGAAGGGAGTAGTGGTTGAGGATAGCTATGGAATGAAAGAAGGTCGTGCGGTGCAGTATGTACTAGAATGGAAGAAAGGCTCGTCATCCATTGCTTGCTCACGCGAAGAGGCGCGAATGCCTAATTTCGTTCTTCTACCTGATTGGTACATCAGAGAAATGTCGGCTTTCTTCGGCTAAGCGATATCACGGTATATTCACACCACACTCAAACATATGTACTTTCATATATTAACCCCAAAAGAAGAAGTTCATCGAGCGGGTACATGCCTGTGTACAAATAAGTTGAAATAAATTGCATGGAGTAGAAGAAAATAGAGGAAGAAAATAGCTTATAAATAGTGGAACAGTACCGTAGTAAGATACCATAAATTAAGACAGACAAATTGTCTAGAATCTAGTAGAAATTGTTGAATAGAACGGCAAGGTTATCTGACTTTCGGCTACAGATAAATCTTTCGAACAGTTCAACAAGAAATTATTTTTTCTTATTAAATACATTTTAGTGACCAGTTATTAATAGGTTGTGCAGCATTTTTAGATAACATCCATATAAATTGGAACTGGTACTGACCATGACTTGGGATCAACTTTCGGTCATCTGTGTTGTCGGATATACTAATAAACAAGTGTTACATGAGCAATCGATATCAAAGCATCGTCGTTAGTCTGTAAAACGTACAGCGGAGACACCGCACAAATATTCGATATTTAGATTATAATTTTATTCGGAGTTTAAAAGTGAAACTGTTCTAACTATTTACGAATTAAATAGAGCAATTTAATTGTATGATTTAGATTCAATTGCAAAATAAAACAGTATGAAAAATAAATTGATAAATATTAATAAATACTTATCTAATGGATAAACCATTGGAATATTATTATCTGTTCGTAAGGGTTATCCTTTTATCAGTACTTTTTAGTTCGTATGTTTTGATCTCCAAAGCAGCATTATTTTTCACTTTGTATTTTCATGAAGCAAAGCTGCCCGTCACTTAGTCCAACAAAGACACGTCCTTCAGTACTGCAAGTGATGACCTGCGCACTATGCTCCAAGTAGAACTCGCTTAAACATTCCCCACTGTCAATCATCCATAACTTGAGCATCTTGTCTCGAGTTCCTGTGACTAAAAGTCTCCCATCACAGGTAACCGCTAGAGCAGTTACTTCATTTGAATGCTGATATTTTGCCAACGGTTCCGGCAGATCGCACCAACTCGTACCTTGTTCAGTACTCCAGCGATTCAGTGTATAGTGAAAACCATCCGTGATGGCTTGGTTACACAGCGGAAGTGTCTTGATCACGTGGTATCGACCATGGTGCCCTTGAATTCGACCTAACAAGTTTCCAGTCTCCAGCGACCAGGTTACTGCAGAACAATCATCAAAACAAGCGATCAGCCTGTCGTTGTTGGTGGACACATAGTTGATGCCAAAGTTCTGGGCCTCGAATTTCTTCAAAATATTTCCATGTTTCACGTCCCACAGGCGAACGACGTTGTAATCGGAGCCAGTAAGAAGCGATGCACAGGTTGGGAGAAAGTGAACTGTTCTTATATTGAGACTTGGGCAATTGATTTGACGATCGCAAGTTAGGTCACAACCATGCTGACTCACACTCCAAATTTTTAAAGTTTCCAAAGCGGCTGTAGCGAGATATCGGGTGGTGTTTCCTGAAGGAATATCACTTGATACAATTGCTGTTACAGGGCTGTCGTGGGCAAGAATTGAAAGATTTGGGCCTTCTTTCGAGACAACGTGAAGATACCCACTCTCGTCACCAGCAGCGAAACAGTCCCCCTTTAAAACACAAACGCCATTTATTCTCATCACGCAGGATTTGACAAGTTTTGCTTCAACTGTGTCAACATCCCAAAGCAACAGTTCTCCATCAGAGTTCCCTGAGAGGAAGGATTTTCCATCCTCTGATGTTGCAAGTCCCGTAACATGTGCATTCCCGGAAATTCCAGACACTTGTTTTTGTTCATATGTTTGCAAAATCTCATTAGAATCTAGTTCGATTCGTACGATGTTTCCTTGATCTGTGCCAACAAGAACTTCTTGTTCATCATTGCGGGTAGCAAGAGCGGTTACGAGGGATTTTCCGGTTTTATCAATCTGGAACCCACTGTCCATTTCTGTGTCAACATCCAAGAAACGCAATGGCATAGCGCTCATAACACTGCCAAGCAATAGTCGTGTTCCTTCTCTAATCAAAAGGGCTGGGTGACTTTTGGTGTCGGGTCCAATGGACACCGAAGACGTGAACAGTGAGCAAGATGGTGGAACACAACCATTTGAATTTTTACTTTTTGTCCCTTGTAACGTGTTTCCAACTGAAGAGCCACTTTCTTTCTCGCGTTGCTTTCTCTCTTTAACCATTTTCAGTAAATCGAAATCTGTGATCTTCATGATCTTCTCAGCCTTTTCTTTGTCAACCGCATATTTCCAAACAGTGTGTTGACTGTTACCCACAAGGAGGCAGTGAGAGTTTATAGTGATGTGGGTAATATCAAATATAGGAGCCTTGAGCCAGGCATGGACACTTTTACTGGCCCAATCCCACACGCCAATCGTGTTATCTCTCCCTCCTGTTACAAAAGCACTTCCTTCTTCGTTGAATGATACTACTTGGACTGGGTATTGATGACCTCTGAGACAGCTTGTTTCACTGTAACTTTCGAGACTCCATATTCTGATGGTGCAGTCATTTCCGCCAGATACTGCGAATGGGTACCTAGGATGTAGTGCAATAGCGAGGACGCCTCCTTCATGTCCAGATAGAGCACAAACCTCTTGGAACCCTTCACAATCCCACACCTTTACTAATGAGTCTTCTGATGCTGTAACGCTGAAACGCCCATCTTCTGACACATCCAAGCCATTTATTCCTTGTTTATGACCAATAAAGGCTGGGACATCTTGTACCAAGCTTAAATTCCATATCTTGTAGGTGCGGTCTTCTGAACCTGAAACGATGGCAGCTGCATTGGGCGTAACAGTAGTAACCCTGATAGATTCACTATGCCCTCGTAAAGTTGCAAGCTCTTCGCCAGTGTCAAAAGACCAAACCTTTACAGTCTTGTCATCTCCAGCAGAAATGACATTCTCGCCATCGGGTGTCATACATACAGTAAAAATTTCACTGGTGTGCCCAATCAGACTTCTAATCTCAGTCCCTTCGTCGATATCCCAAATTTTTACCATGGTGTCTTCTGATCCAGACACTACATACTTGCCATCGGGACTTATAGATACAGCATACACTGTATTGGAGTGCCCACGTAATGTTCTTTCAAGTTTACGATTTTCAAGGTTCCAGATCTTTACTGTTTTGTCTTGTGACGCAGATGCTAAACGTCGTTCATCTGGAGTCATTGCGATGCCTCTGACATTCCCCTCATGTCCTTTGAAAGTGTGAAGAGCTTGCTTAAGGTCCCATAATATGATCGTACCATCATAAGACGATGAAATGATTTTCCTTGTGGACGAGGTGATCAGGACACCGCTTACCCAGTTAGAGTGTCCAGTTAGAGTACTCACTTCCTGTAAGCTGTCTGTGTCCCATACCTTAACCGTGTTGTCAAAAGATCCTGAGACGAGCAAGTTGGTCCTAAACGACAAAGACAATGCATACACCATGAGTTTATGGGCTGTGATCTTGTCAAGTTCCTTTCCCGTTTCGTAGTCCCAAAATCGAATCTTTCCATCTGCACCTCCGGTGATTATTCGTTTCATATCTGGAGTCACAATTATAGCAAGGATAGTACGGCTTCTCCCATCGGTTGTCCGCATCAAGGGTCCTCCTGGAGGAGTCAGGCACCATCTCGAAGGTAAAATAGCTGTCGTATTTCCATTCCTTTCTTCATTGACCTGAGCTAGCAACGCCTTTATCCTCTCGTTTTCAGTGTAGCCCTCCAGCCTGCCAAGAAGCTGTCCACCCAATTGATTTTTATACGATGAAATGACGTTCGAAGAAAGCAACAAAGAGGACTTCAACAGTTTTATCTCTTCCTTTGCTTTGGTGCTTTCATAAAGGTGTTTAAAATCCGCCAATAAGGATGCCAGGTCCGTTACTTCAAGCTTTACCGCGAGCCAGGAAAAATCGAGAAGCTCTTCTTCAAGTTCGTCTTCTTTTGCAGCTCCGATCAAATGAAAAGCCAAGTTGCGAAAGAAGTATTTATCATCACGTGGCCCATTACTCCATTTTCCATCATCGCATTTTCTTCTGTACTTCTCCAATAAAAACTGGTGTGCATTTTGCAAAGCCAATTCATCGCTTTTCTCGAGCTTCAATCGACCTCTAATGTAATCCAACAGCACGTCATGCACTATGTAACAGTTCTCCTTTGTTCCGTTTTGAATGAGTGAGCGACGTTCTAAAAATTCTAAAATGCTTCTGGCCTTTCTTCCTTGGATGTCCCATAACATTTCCAAGACGTACGAAGGAATTTCACTGTCTTCAGGAAAAACAGCAAAATCAAGAAACTTTTCTCTGTAGTTAAAGCGTTCGCCAGAATCCGCACTTTGAAGCGCGCGGAAGCTCACTTCAATAGCAGCTAGGAGGTTAGTGTATGGGTACGACTCGGTCGGAAAACATGAACGAATCTCTTCCAAATCAGCTTCTTTGAGACCTTCCAAGCGATCTTGCCAGTCTGATACAATGTCAAGTGAAGCATCAACCAGACTTGATCCAACCAACACAAGAGCTAAAGGTAATCCATCACATTCCTCCAATATTTCCTCTACTATCACACACACTTCTTCAGACAAAGAACCCAGGTTCTTTTGAGCGCATTTGAGAAGCAATTCCCTTGATTGCTTTTTTTCTAAAAGCTCAAGTCTATGAAGGTGAGAGCCTCGTAAGCCTCTCACGACGTCTGATACCCGCGTGGTAATAAGGAGTTGGCACAATCCTTCAAGAATATCGAAGGCATTGGCATGGTTCACGTCCCACACATCATCCAAAACTACGAGAGTATCAAACTTGGAACTTTTACTTCGAATCCAATTTTGCGCTGACGCGACGTCACTAAGAGCAACTGGTTGGCCTTCCCAAACATTGGCTAAGGTATTTAGGAGGGATAAAATGTCAGGGGTTTGGCCGACTGTTAACCAGACCACTTGCCTTTGGTTCTTGATTTGCCAGCAAACCGCTTGTGCAAGTACAGTCTTCCCAATACCTCCCATACCTTTAATTCCTACTACCTCGCGTCCTCGAATTCCTTTTGAAGTACGATTCTTTTTTGAGTCTACTACACCAACTGATGTCTTACCGGAATTTAAAAGCTCGATTATTTCTTCGACGTCGTCTTGACGATGGACGTAATCTGCAGGTAGGTTTCGTAGACCATACGACTGTGGGACTATATAGAACAAGTATATAGAACAAGTTTAGGTCATTAAATCATTATTAAGATGGCGCGAAGATAACAAAAATATGTGAACCTTGTTCCATGATCTTGATGAATTACACGAAAATTGCATCACATTAGAGCATGTCTTGCCATAGATTTTGAAAAATGTGTACAAATAAATGTACATAGTAACTAACCTTTGGGCTTTGATCGAACAGAATGGAATCTATTCAGCATTCCCATCAAGTCTTTTCTGGGTATATTCTCCAGCAGCATCTTCAGTTCAGACACATCTTCTGCACTCAACTTTCCATGGTGTTCCAAAGTTTCAAAGAATTCCAATGCGGTAGTGACAGATTCACGAGTACCATCAGGAATGTCATCAGCAAGGAGGAATTTCATAGCCTCCAAATTGTTATCTTTAAGTTTCACATCTAGATGGACAAGAAGCTGTCTGTAGGGGCTCACAAATAGTTTTTGGTCTGAGAATGAAGAATGGAAAATGAATTTGAAGAAAGCTATGGTAATAAAAGTAAACTGAGATTCATAATCCAAAATAACTTGGTTCTTGGAAAATAAGAATTCTATGCACAAATGGACCTTCCTCCATTTATGAGATATGACAATATGACATATTCCCCTTGCATACTAATGTATATTCCCCTTGCATATTTAATTGGCTCGTTAGCCCCAAATATTTCCCCAAAGTTTTTAAAGCTGCACCCGGCTTTGACACACTTTGAAAATGGGCCAGGGGTTATGCAGTATAGTCAACTGAGAAGACCAATGAAAACTGAGCTGATGATATGAACTTAAGCTAAAGATTTTTCTAATATGTTTAAAAAATCACTGTCTGTGTGCTTTGTCTATATGTGTTTATATATATATACTTATTTCAATAAAGTTAGTCACCAGAAAAGCTGCAAAGCTGAGACCGGCAAGGATATTGGGTAGATACATTTTACATTTTCGAACAGTTTGATAATTATTTATAGACTTGAGATCTTTTACCAGATACAGTTTCACCTCCTGTAAGCATATGATCGTCAGTGGTTTCAGTTTTGTAGGTTTTTGGTGACTAACTCAATAGAAATAAGTATATAAATATGTGAATGCTCATGTGCATTTACAAACGTATTTTTAAACACTTCAGTTTCATATTTGAAAGAAAGAAGTTACAGCAAATTGGCACAAAAAAAAAAACCTAACAATACTGAAGTGTAGAAAGTGAGAGAATGAATTAACTCCAAAACAGCTACAAACTGATTGTTGTTCATAATTAGAGGAATTTGCAAGATTTTTTTCTCTAGAGCAATTTATATATTTAATATTCAAATCACTGAAAGTGAAATGCTTTAATAATCACATGTACAGAAAAACAAAAAATTTATCCACGAAAATTATGCTGTTTTGATATAGGGATAACAATTCAGAGTAAAAAAAATCAGTATTGACAAATTACAATACAAAATATTCTAACTAGTATGAGTGGTATGACAATACAATAATTATTTTAGGAGTATTTATTTTGAAAAAACGTTTGATTGGAGAATGATGAATTGTTGAAACTATTGAGGTGTTTTTTTTTTATAACAGTTTACTGTTTCACTTTTCGTGTAATGCATGGCCAAGGTTTTCTTGTTATCCAGATGTTCATTCCTAGTCTAAATTTAAACGTTTGAATGTCTTTCGATTTTATTCTTTTATTACACTCCTAAACAGGCTTTAAAAACTTACCTTTTGGGCATTCCTCACAGCAGTCAAAAGCAGTTACTTCAAAGTCTTTCCCATTCACGATCCCTAAAAGCCATTCTATAATTTTGTGTTCTTCGCCATGTTTCACACAACATGTTTGCTTGAGCTGAAGAAATAAATCCACATCAGACTTTACTACCGAAGTCAGAACATCTTTCAAAAGAAAAGACACGCGTCTAAGATCTCTGTTTGTCAAGGAATTTAACGGTAAATTGTATGTTTTTGTCTCGTTTTGGTTGATTCTGTCATTAACTTTATCCAGAACACTGCTGTTCGTCGACATCTTTACATTTCAAATGACTCTGTTTCTAGAATACGTGAAATACGTTTGTCATTCTGTCAAGGTATTCCCCTACTTGGCTGACGAAGCAGTTTTAGCTTTCTTAAGTTAGTTAATCATCAGTTAATCATTACTTTTGAATCTCAGTTTTGGGAATTTCCCAAAATACTGACTTTTACCAGGCGTTCCACTCCCTTGAAGAGCATGACTGGAAACTAACGAATGAGAACCCGCTGGACCTACGCATCGTCGTCTTCTGTCTTTTACTATTTTAAAATGCACTCCTTATTCCAGAGATTATCAGTGCATGGATATGGTATTAATAATAACATCCAAAGGAGGTACAGGTGGTCAGGTCCTAATTACTCCAAAGGAGTGTTTTTAATATCTTTGTCAGCTGTGCTTGGTGCGTTAGGAGCTTCGGTGAGTTTGGGTAAATCTTTATAGGGATATGCACCTCAAATATATACCTATTAATATCCTATAATACCTAAGATTGTGGTTTTGCAGGGAGTTTTCCGAGGTTTGGCCCTTGAGATCAATAATTCTTGCCTTGAAGGGTATTCTTCCTTTGTAAAAATCAATTTTCTGTTTCTAAATTCTAATTCTATATTTTGTTGGCTGGCTCATCACTAGACCTTTTGATTAAATTTTTTAGGAGAGACCTGGATGGGGATAGTTATAAAGCCAGATATGTCAATACACCAGTTTTGCATTTGATGCAAACCCCTGCTTTTGAAGACCACAGACTCATTTGCACAGGCTTAGCCTCGTTTATCAGTCAGCTATTCAACAACATCATTAAAAGTCTGTGGGATTTCAAAACATTGGTATTGTTCAACTTGCACATTCTTTACATTACAGTTGACATTAGCAAATCATTAGCAACAGCCATCTGTAATGTAAAGAATGTGGAAGTTGAACAATACCAATCCCACAGACTTTTCATGGTGTCTTCAAATAGATGACTTATATACGAGGCTAAGTCTGTGCAAATGAGTCTGTGGTCTTCAAAAACAGCAGTTTGCATTGAATGCAAAACTGGAATATAAAGAGGTTTGATTTATGCTTTTCTTTATACAGATGTTTAGAAAGTTTTGGCAGATTGAGTATGAAATAGAGCCAAATACAAGAACTTCAGATGAAAAAAAGTAGGATTCTTTTTAAAGATCCAATGGTCAAGATAACCTCCAGAAAACAAGACACAAGTTCTTGCTATAGACATGAGTGGCATCAAACATCATTTGCTTTAACTTTTACACTAGAAAGCTTTTTTGACATGCTGTGTGTAACAGATTGCATGAGGAAGACAGACTGTTTCAGTCAGACAGTTTGTTATCTTTTATTGCTTGCTACTTAATACATTGAGTTCCAATGATGTCTATTTACTCCATGAAAAAAAGTATTGTATGAAGTATTGTATGAAGTATTGTGGAAAGTGTATAAAAATTGGGCATGTTAATAGACCTTTCCTGAGTTCCCTTGAATGACCACAGAACATTGGATTCAAGTCAAGGCTGGAGTATCTATCCATAAATTTGCTGTATTGTCTACTCCAGCACTGCCTTAAATCTGTTCTCCTGTGCTCATTCAAGGGAATTAGGGTTTCACATTATTGAATACTAACTTTTTTGTACGTGATATATATTTTCATCTAAAAAGTGTTTTTTCTTCTTCAAAAATATTACACAAAGAGCCAGATGAAAAGTCTTTTCTGCCCTTAAGAGTGAGGAAATGATTGCTTCTTGTTAATAATCTTCTTATATTGAGACATGAGTTTTTATTATTACTATAACTGAAAATGTTCAAAAATTATGAACTCAGATTTTCAAAGTCGAGTAAACTGAAAAAAACATTTTCTCCCCTCAATAGTTAAACTTCGTCAAGTAGCCTAGAATATATAGAATATCTTCCTTTAAAAACAAGAAGAACTTCGGAAGATGACTTATGAGTAGAAAATTGTTACAATAGAAAATTGTAAGGCGAATTTTTTTACCAATTAACAAGTGTAAAAATGAAAACTCCCCAATAAATGTCCATTTGAAGATTCATTTGAGCATCATGGTACTCTATTTTTTCCACTCATATGAGATCCAATTTTTTTAACTCTTACAAAATTTCTATTCATTGTTTTCGAGAATTATATGGTCTTACGTTTATTAGCATGCTAGGTTCTTGTAACGCAATCGCTACTTCAACTTTCGAAAGCATTTCGTACTTAAAATATTTATAATATAAGGAATTTTGCTTTCAGTTTTAAGATAAAAATACATGACAAAAGCGGGAAAATAAATGATAATGTTCAACTATAATGTTTTCATGGTGTGATTTCTCCTCTGGAATTAGAAACATGACTTGAACGTACAATAATATTGCGTGATGTGATGTCACAGACTTGAAAAAAGCCATTTCAATGCCAGTCGCGATTTAATTACCATTAAAAACATTGAAATGGTTTTCTTTCTTTTCCAAAGTATTTCTGCCATTCATACTTAGTTTAGAAAAGTTTCTTTAATTAGGAAAAAATACATTTTTATATTGGTTGAGTTATTTTTCAAAATATTTGGTGACAAGTGTAAATAAGTGGGCGGAACACCTATTTTAAGTATGTACTTAGGCCAGTTTGATTGTCAGACAGAAATCGTGCAGCTCGACACGCACCTTGTTATCGCCGCTTTTGCCCACGAGGAAACCCTGAATATCGTCAAAAATAAGCTGTTTTACTTCCGTCTTTTGCACTTTGGATAAACCATGTCTCTTCGAGCAGCTACAAGACTCTCTTTCAATAACATATCAAGGCTAATTTTGGCGAAAAACACTCCCAGTAGACTGACTGCCAGGACTATCTTTTATACGCAACGAAAAAGACCATCGACTCCCGAAGAAAACCTTACTCTAGTGGTTGGTGTTGGAGCTCTGGCTTCTGCAGTGGCCTTGGTAGGTATTTATGTACTTTAAGTATTTTAAAAATACGTCAAAAAGAGGGGAAACAAGAGCAGTAAACCGATTCAACAATGTAGACTTCTCCTGTGCACAGTTTCGATTTTGAGGAGCGAAATCGAACGGAATTCACGCTTTGAAATACCTCTTTAAAAACTAATTATAAGTCAATCCACTTTAAGCTTATCTATAATGTCATTTTTATATATTTTAGTACAAAATGTTTGGCCCTTCAGTCGTTTATTCGAAGGCTTCGCGTTGCCTGCTTATTCAAGTGCTGTCTGACAACTTGGCCAATGATTGGCTGGTTGTTGTTTTTTTTTATGCGACAATCGGCTCGATGCCAAGAGGAAATAAATAACGCTTGTCTGGAGTCTGTTTTGGTTTATAAATAGCCCCGCTGATCATTCTTCTGTGACTTAAGGAGCTTGAACTTAGAGCATTATAGCGCTTAGCAAGCTTGAGCAAAATAGATCGTCAAGAGTCAGTGTCCAAAGGATTTGTTTTTGAGACAACTCTATCATAAAACCAAAACCAGGAAGTCAGATCTTACTTCCTGCATTTAGTTTATTGATTTCGATTTTATAATCTATCGTTAATTGCTTTCATTTGTCAACAGAGTGTTAATTTTGGAGTTTATAACTTTGAGTACGGTCGCGGGAAGAAATGAGTGCTCCATTGTAAGGTATGTGCTTCTGTGTTAAAATTGTTGCTAAAAATAATATAATAAGGCTCGAGATACAGGAAGATCCATGGAATGCGCTCTAAAACGGCTCAAATATTATCTTTCAAGTTCGAGGAGGATATCGAGTTACTCCTGGCGAAAAATAGATACCAAAATAGCCACCAAATTATTTGCATGCCCCGGCGGCCTCCCCTCTTCAAATAACTGCTTGCAGCCTTATCTTTATATTCTTTTTTTCCTAGGGCCTTAATTCCACTGTTTGATGAGCTTCCAATTTCCACATGAGATCAAGACTAGTGTGATAAACTTTTTTGTATAGTTGAATAAATTATTTTAAGTCAGAATATATTGTATACACTGCAGTGTTTATTATTGGTTCTTTGTAGTTCATTTTTCATCTTTCATTCTCCCTTGTTGAAATTATATTCTTCACCACAAATGTTTTTTTTTAACATGGCCATCCCTTCCATAAAAAGATTACCAACTGTATTGGTCTCCCTCCCTTCCTCCCCCTTTCTCTTTCTCTCTCTCTCTCCCTCTCTCTCTCTCTCTCTCTCTCTCTCTCTCTCTCTCTCTCTCTCTCTCTCTCTCTCTCTCTCTCTCTCCAATCCCGGTTATGACTAGATAGCCACACCTAGGTGAGCTATGAGGAAAAAGGATGGGGCGTGGTCGTCCAGTCGGGTGATTCTATCCGACCATTCTACCAGACAAATATGACACAGGCCACCTGGTAAAGCACTTTCCCTTTCAATGAAACATCAACACTGAATGCTCCGTAAATTAAGCGAAACAAACTTAGAACTGTGGTTGTTATCAAGCCAATGACGACTTCTTCGTTTGAATTAGTTGAATGTGATTAAATTATTCAGATTTCAAACACATTTGGCTGGGAAGCCGGAAAATGTTATAATCATTTGCATATCGCTGAGATGTCAAGCCCTGATTACGCACGGTCAAATCATTACATATTAATATTTTCATGTCCGTTTCCGCGAAAATACACCTTTTCAGAGAATTCGACATTATCATCTGTCACGAACTCATTCACGAACTGAAAAGAGAAATCTTTATTCATAGCACCTTTCATTTTCATTTCTTTACTACGTAAATAGAAAAACAATACAAAAGATTATCATTCTCGTTTTTATCAACTTTATTTATCTTGTTATATATAGATTTGATATTTATAATATTTTTGGCAGTTCACGTCACGCAAAGTTGAAGTCATTAGGCTGTGGTCACGCGATGACAATAATAGCTACTGCGTTAATTCTGAGGACGTGAAAAAGCGCACGATCCAATTGAATTACCTCTTTATAAGTCAAAGTAAGGTTCGAACTCTACTCTTCTTTTGTTCCTGTTCCTTCTCATTTTTACAGCACCCAAAAAGCCGTGAACTTTATTATCTTGAGTTTAGAAATACCATTGTTTGACAAGTGTAATGGCTCTACAAGCAACGACTCGAGTTTTACGCTTGGCAATGAAAACAAGACCTGTTCTTAGCCTTCACGCTGGTCAGCTCACAGCAACTAGAACTCTGTTCTACACGCAGCGTAAAAGACCTTCCACTGCAGAAGAGAATCTCATTTTTTTTACTGGACTTGGTTCTCTTGCTGCCATGATCGGTTTGGTATGTATATCAATATATTCCAGACAGGGATTTTTCAGTGTATATGAATGTAGTTTTCATATCATAGTTACAATATATCCAGGCGTCTTTGATTATAAGAGAATTGATACAATTAATGGCGATTGAGCGATTTAATGATATACCAAACAGAGTCTGTGTTATTTTACCATGTTAATTTTGATTCCAGTTTCATTAAGTAGTATTTATACTAGACTGAATTAAGATATACAAAATGGAGCGAGAAGAAAGAGCAAGCTTGAATATACATTATATGGAAAGTAGTAAGACTTCCGCATATTCCAAATAAGTAACAACACGGCGAGCTCGCGTCGGATCACGTGACGAATGTCCTTGAACACAATGCGGTTAATAAAGGAGTGGATTTCGGTTGTTTAAAACCAAAATAACAAACAAACAAACAAAAGAAATTGAAAACAACAAATAGCCTAACTGAAAGTTCAAAATTTATCCTCTTTTAGTATACGCTTATAATATCTTCTGTTGTTTACTCAACAGGGTCTGAATTTGGGAGTGTTTAGCATCAAGTTTAACGTTAAAGATCCATGAAACAACACTGAGTGTAAACTGGACAACGAAGGCTGCACATCTTGAATCAGTATTAGTGCACATGAAGAAGAGTTAGAATATAGACGAATATCAGTATGATTTAGTCATATATAATTGTTATGGTTAAAAAATTAATAATAATTTTATACTTATTTAATGATGTTAGAATTCAGGAAGCAAGATGTATATTTGTCTTAAAGATTTGTAATTATTTTAGGAGTAAAATTTCCTATCCCCCTCCCCCAGGGGATGCCTGATTGAGTACAGACAATCAGACCTTACATAAGTATATAATATATCGATAACATTCATTGTTACTATTTTGTTAAAATTTGTTTTATCGTCATAGGTAAACAACTTGAAAAAGAAGGAAAAATTTGTTAAAGAAAAAATAAAATTATCAAAACTATAAATTGTTGGTCCTTGCTGGGAAATTAGAAATGGGATAGTTAGTTTATACTACGCCAAAAAATAAAGTGATATCTCTCCTGTTTTTCATTTCCTTCTATATATATATATTTTTTTGTAAACTTTCGTAAACCCGAATAGTGAATTGGGCTTCCTGTGGAAATTACCAGCAGCCTTCCCCCATCTACGCAAGTCTGATCCGGCCTGGATTCTTTTCACGTGGATAAAAACTCTTCATATTTTTACCAAACTAACCACAATGTCTCTAGTTTCGTGCAGCCGATTTCTACGTCCTTCAATAGCAAGGCTTAGGCCTGCATTCTCTTTCCAAAGACACTGCAGAATGCGTAATTTCAGCAGTATTCACAGTAAAACCGAAGGGAAAGATAGTATGTTTGTAGTGATGGGTCTTGGGCTACTGGGAGCTACTACTGCAATTGTAAGTATTATGTAACTGGTAAAAATCGTAGTATTTTAAGAATAACTAGAGTACAAACTATTAAGCTGTGAAACAGTAATACATAACTACTGCTGCAGCTATTGTACTAAATATCATTAATAAAACAATAAAAAACAACAAGACATTGTACTATTTGATGCAAAAAAAGCTCAATACAGTATAACTATTTCAAACATTAAAAGTGTGCACTTTAGTATAAGGAATAGCTTGGTCCATGACTTTAGATATTAAACAATTATTGGATGAGGTTGAGCATGATATCGTAAATTATCAAGAACAAGGCCGTGTATCTGCCGAAGCCATAGACTAATCGCAAGGCAGATAAAACTGCTGAGGTCTTGATATCATGCGAAAACCAAATTCAATAACTGTTAAACTAAGAATAAAGTTTTAATTCTGTTTTCAGAAAAATAGCAAACGTATATATCCATTTCCATCCTGGCCTTGAGTGAACTCGACATGATAAATGTATTATCTGCAGGTAAAACCTACAGATAATACATTTATCATGACAAGTTCACACAATATCAGGGATTGGAAATTCATAATGATATTGAGTTGGTGTGTATTTAACAAAAGATTTCTTATTACTATCAATTCTTAAAACCACCAGCATGGTTGCCATGTTTTTGTCTCTTTGCTCTCTCAGGAATGAATGAAAACCATCAATATTGGTAAAATACTAAAAATAATACAAGTAGAGCCCTATAGATTACTAAGACATTTAGTATTCTGGGACAGAATAAAGTCAAGAACTAAGAAAAAACACAACCAAAACTGTTATTTGTTGTTCTTTTTATAGACTTTATACTCAGGTCTCTTCAACCCACGTCGACTTCCAAACCAACAAAATAAAGAGGTATAAAATTCATTGTATATAAAGTTTGAGGGTAGACTCCTCGCATGTGCCATATTTACTTGGTTAAGCACCAACCCCCAATTAACAACCACACCTGATTAAGCACCAAAACACTAAAAATTTAATGATTGCCACGGCACTTAATGGAGCATGGTAAATAAGGTACGTGTACATTGATTCCAAGATGTGATGATCACTGTCAAAAGTATCACAGGTGGGTGCAGGGCTTTCAATAATATTTGAAGTAGACAGATGGGATTTAAATGTAGGCATCTGCGCCCACTAATTTTACTTTTATTGAAACTGATTCATATAATAAAAATAGCCGGCGGTATGAAGTAGAGTACCTGGTGATTGACCGCTGGTAGCCACCTTCTATTGAAACCCCTGTAGGTGGCCATAACAGCAAGGCAATGATGGGCAAAAGGCTAGTTTTTGCTTCCTCTCATGCCTGCTATCAACAATATTTTTAACAGTGATATCTTTACTTCAGAATCAGAATTGTTACATCCTACATGTATTGCTTCTAATGCACAAATATTCAAGGAGCACGCAGAGAATATTTGAGAAAAAATCTCTGGTGCAAGTCTCTTTGATTTAACGTCTATTATCCCAAGGAACTCAGGGTATATGTTTTTCTGTATCCTCTAGCTTAGTGAGTTTGTAATGACGATAGACATATTCTGACATCTAGGTTGCAGTGGCTGAAGAAGCTCAACCAGCTGAAGAACAAACAGACTCTGCTCCTGCAGTAGAAACAACTGCAACAGCAACGGGAAGCAGTGATGCTACAGCATCAGGGGAAACAGATGAAGGAAGTTCTCCTCAGGCATCATATGGTAAGGCTTGCAGAGTCATTACTTGGGCCCATCTTTTCATTTTTTCATTCCTTAAGAATGTTTGTAGTAGAATGCAATATCAATAAATGTTTTCCAAAGGCCCAAGGGGAGCTCTAAAATGGATTGAGTAAGAAGTTTATGCATACACGTTTAAAAGCATTGATTTTCTGTCCGTCACAGTGGAAGTAGAATTGCCTACTTTGCCTGAGATTCCTGAAAGTGTGCCCTACATTCTGGTTGGTGGAGGAACAGCGTCATTTGCAGCTTATCGAGCAATCAGGAAAGGTGACCCAAAAGCACAGGTAGGATGAATAATGTACTGGACTGACTATCATTTGTCTATTCATTCGTTCACTTGTTTGTTCATTCATTCATTCATTCATTCATTCATTTATTTGATTATTCATTTCTTCATCATGTGGCTACTGCCTGTTCATTATTTTTGTTTTTTTTTGTTTTAAGGTTTTAATAATTGGTGATGAAGAGCAACCTCCATACATGAGACCACCACTCTCCAAAGAATTCTGGTACAGTGATGATGACAAAGCTGTTGCTGAATTACGATTCAAACAATGGAATGGCAAAGAAAGAAGGTACAGAGATCCAGGCTACACCTTAACATAATAGGGCTAAAAAATACTGTTTACTCAATGGCCAGGCATGATGACTTGCCAATAGGCCCCTTACAGCAGGTCAGAATGCAGCTCAATTTGGAGGGGAAAATATAAAGAATTGAGAATTGGAACCTATTGTTTTTCCCTCCAAAGTGAGCTGCATTCCGACGTCCTGCAAGGGATCTTTTCACACTGATCAACATGTGACCAGTAAATGTGACCGGTTGAGAGAAATGGCCTAAGAGGTATTTGGCCAGACAAGTACCAATTTTGGCTGGATATTGGTCATTGATTGGCTGTTACTTTTGCCCTGAACTACACTGTACACAGTAATGCAATGCATAGGATATGCCAATTTTGGTTTTGGGTACTTGTGAACTCTGAGGATATCCATCCTGACTGTAGCTTACCAATGCCTTTTAATGATATCTGATTTTTTGTTTTGTCATTAGCATATTATTTGAACCAGAATCCTCCTACTGTTCACCCCAAGATCTCCCAACAAAGGAAGATGGTGGAGTAGCATTTTTGAAACAGAAAAGGGTAAGGAATGTTACATGATATTTTTATGATTAACTGACATTGGGTAGAAATTATTACATGCTGTTCCAAAAAAACCATATTCTTGGGGTCCAACCACAGGACTCAACATCCCTTGAGGTATACATTGTAAATAACAATGGAACAGCAGCCATTTTGGTTGATATAACAAAAGAATTTTAATGAGGACTGCTTCGTATAGTCAACCAACATTGCGGCCAGTGATGTAACATGCAGTACAGAAATATCCCTTGAGTAGGTTGGAAGGAGGGAATTTCAAGGGATCGGAAGGGTCTGAGAAGGGTACACCTTAGAACTTTCTTTATGGGATTCCCTGGGGAGGGAGGGCGGAGTCAAGGATCTAATGTAAATCCCTATAATTTTGGAGGTACAGTATAGATACAAGATACATTATCATTGTATTAGTTTAAAAGCATGCCATTTTTTGATTATGTTCAATTAACTTACAGGTTATTGCAGTTAATCCAAAAGAAAAGAAAATAACACTTGAAGATGGGAAAGAGATAACCTATGGAAAGTTACTTCTAGCAACTGGTATGATGTACTTCCTGCTTTGTGGTTTTCTTTTCACAGGTGTGAAGTTCTTACATCTTAATCAAAATTTCATTTTCTTTGTTATCTTCATTTCGTAGGTGGTTCACCAAAAAATCTTCCAGTCTTTGAAAATGCCAGTGAAGAAATAAAGAACAAAGTTACTTTATTCAGAAAAGTATGCCAAATAATTCCTTTTTGAAAGCAGTATTATTGAAAGGAGGAAGTATATAACCCTCTGTTTTTTCATTTAAGTCAAGTTAGCAACAATAAGCTTTGGTTTTCTGCTACATTTTGATCCTCCTCACCTCTAACAAAGTCCATTTTTCTATCTGTCACTTGCTTCTCGTGACTTTGTTGCTCACACATCTAACCTAGCACATCCAAATACAATAGTGTGGTGTTTTACAACAACCCCAGTAATGTTCTTTCTTCCTAAAACGTTGTATTGTGGAAATATATAAAGCCATAAGAGTTTTCAATTTTATAGTAGCATTGATAATATCTATTTGTTATTATTTTTAAAGATAATTGATTTCCAACAACTGGAGAAGATAACCAAAAATGCCAAATCCATTGTTGTAGTTGGTGGAGGATTTTTAGGCAGTGAGCTGGCTTGTGCCCTTGGTCATAAAGGTATTAAGACAACAAAGTATATTAATCTATCCAAAAATATTTGAAACTTTTCTCTAAAATATATTCTCTTACAAAATTATCTTATAAATATTTTATAATTCATTGTAATTTTTTCAACAGCCAAAACAAGTGATATGGGTGTTACCCAGATATACCCAGAAAAAGGTATAGATATTTTGTAATAAGAATAAAAATCTAAATAAAGATAGCTGTGTAGTGCATGTAATGCTAATATGTTATTGAACCTTATTGCAGGAAACATGGCCAAAGTTTTGCCCAAATACTTGAGTGACTGGACAACAAACAAAGTTAAAAATGGTAACAAATTCAATCAAATATTCCCCTTCAAAGTTCCCTGCACCATCTTGAAAGGTAGTCAGGCCTTTGCATTGAGGCAAGACAAAGAGCTTGCAATGATAGAGACCTTTTCTTAATACCATGGACAATTATTTACATGTCTCTATCATTGCAAGCTCACCATTCATCTCTCTTCGATGCAAAGGCACGGCAACCTTTCAAGATGGTGCAGGGAACTGTGAAGGGGACTATTCATGAGATTGTGGTTAGAAAACGTTTTCTAACTTTTTTTATGTTTTTGTTTATTGTATTGTAGAAGGGGTATATGTTGTGCCAGAAGTGAAAATAAAAAACATATCTTCAAAAGATGATCAGGTTGAACTGGCTCTAGACAACGGAGATAAGGTAGCTGTTTCAACTATCATAAAAAAATCTATAAAAAATGTGGAACACATGACCAAGTCGGAAACTTAGGAAGAGGTGACCTTCAACTGGCTCCCAGTTCTAGTACTGTGATTTTATCATCTTTTGATTGGTGCACAATGGAAGCCATTTAGCTGTTATAATAATAATAATAATAATAATATGAAAATTTGTATAGCGCATATACAAGTCTGTTCTATGCGCTCAATCATTATGATCATTCCTTTAATCTAGTAATGAGTTTATACTTTTGATACCACAATTTTTTCAAAAATGAAATTATTAATATGTTTTTGCAGGTTGCTGCTGATCACGTTATAGTTGCTGTTGGACTGAGCCCCAACGTTGACCTAGCAAAGACTGCTGGACTAGAAGTTGACAGGGAGCTTGGTGGGTTCCATGTCAACTCAGAATTAGAAGCACGTTCAAATATATGGGTGGTGAGTATTTCCTGGCTTTTATAGCTGCCATGTTGGATGAACTTAACAAAAGATTTCCCCTTGGTTCTGCACCACATCTTTACATTCTTTTCTCTTGGGACTGCAGAATAGATATCTTAAGCTTGGGTGCATCGTTTTCTCAGTTCAAACCAGGTGTCATTCTCTTGAGAACTTGAAGATTGTTTGGTTGAGTCTTATTCATATTCATGTGTCTTGTCATGCTCAATAGTTAAACAAAGAAATGATACCCAAGGGAATGACACAACCACAAAAAGTTTACTCTTATATTATGGATTTTTCTTATCTTCACAGGCTGGAGATGCTGCCTGCTTCTATGATCCAAATCTTGGACGGCGGAGGGTTGAACATCACGACCATGCTGTGGTCAGCGGTAGACTTGCTGGGGAGAACATGACAGGCGCGGCTAAACACTACTGGCATCAATCCATGTTCTGGTTAGTGTATATTTATTTTACATTACTTAGAATAACTTGTTTAACCTGCATTGAAGCATGCCTCATGTATACAATGGTGTTCCTCATGGAACGTTTTTGGGCCCTCTTTCTATTGTGGCAAATTATTCATCCTTGTGGAAGTTATTTTCTCCATCAACTATTGGAGTTCCTCAAGGGGCAGCTATCGGTCCACTTAGATGTTTGGTAATTTAGGAGTGGTTTAGGCCTAAAAGTAGGATACGAATCCCTTATTTAAGTTGATATAGTTGGAGTTCCACAAGGGGTAGCTATTGGTCTTCTTAGTTTTTGATGATTTAGGTATTTGCGATTATTTCTAAATTGGATCATATTCTTCAATCGTAACAGGAGTGATTTAGGTCCAGAGGTGGGATACGAAGCCATTGGTTTAGTTGACTCTGGTCTCCCAACTGTTGGAGTTTGGGCGAAAGCTACAAAGGCAGACACACCCAAAGCTGTTGTAGAAGCTACTGGCGAAGGAGTCCGGTCAGAGACTGAAAAGGTAACTACTTTATTGAATAGAAATTTCCAGCGTTTTGATTGAAAAAATCAGCTACTAATATCCAATTTTATCTGGCGTCGAAATCTTAAAATATGAGCCTCTGGCTCGGGAGATTGAGCTGTCACTCTCCACAAAAATATATAATAGCGTAAAATATATTTACATTTACAAAAAAAAAAAAAAATTAAAAAAAAAAAAAAAAAAAAAAAAACGTAATCTTTTTTAATAAATAAAGGAATAATAAAGTGTGAACTTGTATATCGTCAGGCTGCAGAAACCCAAACAACAGAAAAGAAATATAAAGAAATATCAACCCCGAAACCAGAACCCACAGAAAAGGATAAAGAAGAGTTTAGTAAAGGCGTGGTGTTCTACATGCAAGACAAGACGGTTGTTGGAGTGGTCATGTGGAATGTGTTCAATAAAATGGCAATCGCTAGAAAGGTAGGTTAGGGTGATATGGGGAGTTCAAGCTTGTTGCCAACAAAATCTACTGTTTTACTTACAAATCTACAAATTTACAACTGAGTCAAGATATAAAGTAGGTCCGTATTTTTGGCGGCGTTGCACTTTGCGCGGGAAACTGGCTCGTGCTTCTATGAGCGTGTGCTGGTGAGGATTTGTAGCCAATCAAAACCAAAGGGAAAGCGCGCGAAAAATCACTTTGACAAATCAATGCAACGCAATGAAATATGAAGTACACGAGCGAAATTTTGAAATTTCCTTAAAATAAATGGCCAAAATGGCAGTCTGGGCGCTCGATTTTCTAAAACGATATGAGCTTTAACTCCTGAGTTCTCATGTAGTTTTCATGTCTTTTCAGGTTATTAAAGAAGGAAAAGCCTGGGGTGATTTGAACGAGCTTGCGAAGTTATTCGACATCCATGGCAAGAATGAATAAAAATGAGGTGAAAAATATCTACCTAAAATCTTTAAAAAAATACAACTAAAAGGATCAAATTTCAAAGAAATAATAATATTTTACCAACGCCAAAAACAACTATCACATTGAAATATCTTTTGATTTGGTTTGTTCCTCTCTAAACGGTTTTTCTGTGTGTGTTTTATCTATAATGTTTTGGGAGTTTTTGGTTCTCAAACTATCGACAAACTTAAATCTTCTATGCACTCATCTTCCGTGCACAAAGGCTGCAAGAAAACGTAGTCAGTGTTTCTCAAGCCCAGCTGCAGCAAAATGCTGTGTCAGAGTTGGACGAAATGATTCTAAATAGCGAAACAAATGTTGGAATTTTTACTTAACTATCACTGATCTGAGAAGAAACCATTTCTTGGCGAAATGGAAAATAGTTGTATAAAAAGTTTTGAACACAAGGGCAATTTTTGAGCCCTCAGCGTTATAAACCAACATTGGATGTCATGTGTGACAGACGATCAAACTTTAGTAGATCGAGAAGAGAGCTCTATGGATCCAACTTGCTGGATACATGTAGTTTGTAGAGACAAAAGAAGAGAGAGAAAACTGATATGATTGTAACATTTGTTTTTTTCCATGCCTTGTAAATTATTTTGCATGGAAAAAGAAATGAATTCATTCATTGATTGTTCTTCTGTTTCTCAGTTCAGAATGGCGAGGAATGTGTTAGAAAGGAATATGATTGACTATTCTCAATGTTTTATGAGAAAAATCGAGATTAAAAGATAAAATATTTTGAGATCTTGTTATTGATGGTTGGGTATAGATTGGTGCTAGAGCTGCAGCCATTATCTTGTTACACCTGATGGGGGTAGATGGATTAAGTATCATAGCATCATAGTGTACCTTCAGCATTCATTTTTTCCACAAAAATCAGCAACACTAAAAAAGAAACATTTCGCAAGTTACATTCCGTTAGTAAACCCAAGTTTACACCTGTGGCTCCTGGCTAGATTTTTTCTTTATTCTTTTTCTTTTCTATCATTTTTCCCCCATTTCTCTCATTTTATTTTTGTCACTGAATATTCAACGGCTTAGCCTTAGGGTAACCTTAATAAGGATTACCAACCACAAGGTGTTTCTTCTTTTAAAGAGAAATTTTATCTCTTTTTAAAAGCTCTCGTTTTCAAATCTATAAGTCATCTAAGAAAATCCGTCGTATTTAGAAGTAGCAACATACAGGGAAAATGATATTTAAAGGCCCTTTTACACTTTTTGCAGCGATTTTTGCTGTGATTTAAGGTTCGATATTTGCGACGATTTTGGTCATAGTCAAAAATGGTAAAGGATCAACTTGTAAAGTTTTATTCAGAACACCAAGATTACCTGGAAAAATGTCTCTTTACAAGAATGAGTTAAAATTTGTTATATTTTCAAAAATTACTTCAAGAATCTTAGCAAAAATCGGTTAAAACGGGATTTAAGAAAGGAGAGCGACGAAGGAAAGAATGAAAGCAGGTGAATCGAGATTATCACACTTGCCGTTTTGTCCTAATAACTTCCTCGTCCAGTTTCTGAGCATGCGCAAGACTGGTGGCTAGGTATTCATCTTGACGCTTTCATAGAATGACCTTTGTCGTAAGTGTCAGACACGAGTACAGTACAAAAAAACACAAGCCGAGTGTTATGGTAATCACGAATTCAAAAAGAATACACTAATAGAGGACAGCTTGTCATTAACAACACAAGGGCCTCTCATTTGAATCTCACAGCCCCATCAAATTATACACAAAAACTTGTGTAAGACAGCAAAGAAAGCCATACTGGAGACAAACTTCCTTCGGAATGTCGAGCACTACTTTTTTGGGTTATCTCAGCAGCCTTATAACGAGTGGAGACGTGAAATCACTCCATGGTCGCCTGGTAACTTTATTTGACGAGAGTTATCGCTATACTTGCGAGGAAACAATGTCCATCTGTTGTGAGATTCTAGAGGAGAATGCTCGAGTTCAAGCAAAGTTGTTTCGTCTTATGTACCTCTGTAGTGAGGAAGGTGGTCTTTACGGAGGGATTGAACCATTGAAAAAGAAACTTCTACCATGGTTGGGTTCTAGTGGGTTCCTGAGCAAAGAATCGCCGGAGGAAGTGAAGTTGGTGAGGGAAAGGTATGAACGGACGGTGTCAAGGTTGGAGGAAGAGCTGAAAGCAACTCAAAGGGAGGCTGGAGAACTACGACTGAAGTAAGTCAATGTTTCTTCAGTTTTTCCGCAGTTATAAGTTCGCAACATAACGGTTTTTCCCAATCTTAAAAGCGGCGCATGGTCTATCTCCAACCCCTAGACGTAATTTCCAATCATGGGACCTCTGTTTTATTCCTTCACTGAGACATTTTTGTCTGATCCCAAATAAGAATAATCTTTGCATGCTTTTGAAATAAAACCCAAATTTTTCCATTATGTCAAAGTTGGTTTCTACGGACGCTTCTTGTCATCTTAAAGCTCCCAAAAACAAACACTGGTCATCTATGACTGCAAGTATTGCACAAAACGTCGCTTTTCCACCCCCATGTTTAAAAAGCATCTTCGATTCATTTGGATTTGTTAACATTGCATTGACAGTTTTATTGCCTCGTATGAATTTATCTTTATATTGAATTCCCAGCCATTTATATAAGATTTTTCTTTAAGTCAATATCGAGTTTATTAAATTAAAAGAATTTTCTTAATTTGTGATGAAAATACAGATGAATAGAAAGATGTTACAATTCAACTTTTCCTTCCAATAACTTGATAAAACTTACTCTTACGAAGATCCTAAATTCCATCTAGATTGTCAGAAAGTGAACAAGATTTGAAGAGACTCACTATTAAAGTAACAGATAATACAAAGAGCGACCGTTTGTATAACGAGCTGGAAAAAAGGTATGAAGAAATAAAATCGCGGTGCAAATCATGCCAAATTGTCCCATATTTTTGTGAAAAAAATCAATGCAGAAGTTGGTCTTAATTATGCAGAATTAGAAGAATTATATTTAAGTAAAAAGATGACATTTGGATTAATATTTTAATTTATGTCCTGTGCCGCACAAACAAAATAAAGAATTTCATTAATACGCTAAAGAAGAAGGCCTTTCTATCCATAAAGACGACGGCTTTAGTTCTGTCAAAATCCATCAAAAATCCAAGCTAAACTTATTATCGACTCAGACCTGATCAAGCTTAGACCTTGAATGTTATTTGTGATTTAATCTTTAAGTAAACAAAATAAAAAGATGTCAGTACTATGTTGTGCCATTCCCGTACTTATTTGCCATCACTACGGCTTGTTATTCAGGTTAGCGAGTACAACTCTTGATCTAGCTGCAAAGGAAAACGAAATTCGACAAGCCATGGAAGAGACTGACCAGTTAAAACGCGAAAACTCCAATCTTCACTCGCGGTAAGTAGATAACGGACGGCGTGTTTTGACAGCTTAGACTTAAGGAAAGTATTGTTCTTAGATTGTGTTTGGTTTGCGAGGGAGTTGAGTGTTTTCTTGTCAAGGTCATTGTCTGTGTTGAGCTTAGCGTAACCAAGGGAGACTTGTTAATAGGACTTTTGAATTGTTTGTGTGGTAATTACCACCTGTGGTTGGATTTATAGTACACAGTGTGGGATGGAAATTAAAATACAAAGAAGTAAGGAGTTTTTTCTTTGATGAGAAGATGTGTCTGTATTTTGTAGCTCGTTGCTGATTTTTTTGCGAAACAAATAGGCTGCTCAGTAAACAAATAAACAAAATCCAGTGAACGAACGAAACAATTCAAGAACCCGAAATTAACTAACAAGCAAAGAAATAAACAAGCAAGCAAACAAGACAAACAAGCAAGCAAAAGCAAACAAACAAACAGACCAACAAACACTGAGACAAACAAGCAAGCAATCAAACAAGCAAGCAAACAAGGCAGCAAACAAGGCAGCAAACAACAAAACAAACAAATGAACAAACAAACAAAAACAAAGCAAGCAAACGAACAAGGAAGTAAGCAAGCAAACAAACAAGCAAACAGCGGGAACGAAAGCAAAGTTGCTTTTCTCATCAAAGTCAGTACTCTAAGATGTCTTCATTTTTTTTTGCATCTTCAGCTTACAGAAGCATATTCTAGATGCAGAACCAGAACCCATTCGTGTCATCACCAAGCCATTCACTGATGGCATTCTTCCACATGAGCGTTCCTTGAAGTTAATACAGAGGTTTGCAGAGCTGTATGGCAGTGAACGCCTTGAAATAATGGACTCTTTACGAGGACTCGCAAACAGAGATACAAATGAACGCCTGATCTTCTGTATCATAGAAGTAAGTGAAAGATTTTCTTCATGATTCCAGCGCTTCCCAATCACACGCGCCTTCGTGATAAAACTGATAAGGTTTTGGTGAACGTCAATAAAAGTGTTTCCATGACATTGTCGAAACAAAACAAAGTTATCAAGGCACGTGCCACGTGGAATGTTGTGGAAACGCCTTGATTGACGTCCACCACTGATTTATGCGCCGGATTTCGCGCGTGCAACACTAGGTCTTTATATTTGGAGAACGCATTTCCTTCCAAATGTTTATAGAAAAACTCTTTCGTGCAGTGATGGAAAGCTTGTTATCTCATTCCATTAGTAAACGAATGACTAACATCAGTGCCTGGCTATATGTAGGAATGTTTCATGGTGTGCAAGTCAGAACAGCGTCGAATGCGCAAGAAAGTCCAGCAAGCACTACAACCAACTCACGGCAGTCTAATGGACACTCAGCAAACCAGTGATATCATCGATAACTACATGCTGAGGAACGCAGACAACTACGATGTGGAAACATTGATTCCTGTGAGTTCCTTTCTTGCTTCTTTGCTTCCTTCAGTTGCTTTAGTCTTTGCTTTGTTTATCTTGTTTCTTTTGCTTCCTTGCTTCCCTGCTTCCCTGCTTCCCTGCTTCCCTGCTTCCCTGCTTCCCTGCTTCCCTGCTTCCCTGCTAGCTAGCTTGATTACTTCCTTTAATACCTAAAATTGCGCAAAATTACAAACGTAATTGCAGGAAGTCATCAAATGTCTTCATCGCAACCCATCCATCAACCAACACATCCCGTACAACGAGAAACTATACGTGCCATTTCTACGACAATGTCTTCGTGTCGTGTGGTCTTTAACTTCCCTGAAGCCTCCAGTAGACATCGCGATTGCTCTCGAAGGAGACATGATAAACGAGATACGCTACAGACGAGCGTACAATTCAGAGTTCAGCGCCACAGCAGTGCATCACTTTGTATGGCCAGCTCTGGTGAGAGAATCAAAGATTGTTGCAAAAGGAGAAGTAGTGACAAGAAGAATCAAGGCTATCAAGTCAAGAAAGGTAAACTTCAGCTGCTCTCATGGAGGGAACACAGAGTTTTGTTTGGGAATGTGCTAATCCGTGCCATATCGAAAAAATTAACCATGCTCAATGAAATTTCATTAACTCTCTCCCTAGGAATCACCAAGTAACTCACGCCCTCAGAGCGCCGAGCCATTGTCTAGTACCTTGAGCTACGACCTTGGGATTGGTTCTTTATCATCATCTTGGAGTGGTAAGAAGCCTTAATTATCCTGCCTTCTTTTAAAATGGTGAAAGACACCATCCTTGGAAGTGTCCTATTCTAACTCTGGATATCTATTTTACAGAAACCTCTGCATATAAGCGTTACTCTCCTTAGAAGATTACAGAGAAGAAGAACGAACCTTCACTCTATCATCCTTCCACCATGTTGAAGTGATACAAGTGATACAAATCCATATATACTGTACATACATATACAGAAACATGCACTTATTCGTTTTTATGTACCAGAATATTATTCTGTACCTGCAAGTGTGGCAGGTGATAATAAAGCTTCACCCGCATGACTTCACCTCTCATGGGACAACTAGGGCAGTTCCTGGGGGTGTATTGAGTGGCTACAGTAATCAAAAGTGTTGATACACTGCTTCATAATGTTGGAAAAAGTAAGCATGCAGTGTAAGAAAAAGCGCTTTAAAACTCGTATATAAACTGAAGCCCCTCCCCCATTCAATGTTGTTCCTTGAGAATGTGTCACAGTACCAAACTTTGGCCATTTAGACAACATTGCAAGGGGAGGGGAGCGTACAGTCGACATCAGTCATTTCACACAGCCAATTTTGGGAGCATTATAGTGGTAATGTATCAACACATTTTGATTTTTACTGTAGCCTTTGAAGATGAAAAATAATAAGAATAAAGGATAAGATAAAACCTGAGAAGGGTGCTATCTCTTGCCTTTCTAGGTAACAGCTACCCCTCTCCCTTGAAATCATTCTGGATCTTCCAATGGAAAAAAGTAACAACTGTCAGCACTTTCATGGGTGTTGTAAAATTATCCCAAATAAAGGCATAATATTTCTCATCATGCAAGTATGCCATCCCCCTCCCCTCCCCCTCCTGAAGCCACCATCAAAAAGGTTGGCTATGTAGTGTAGTTATAAGGCAGAGTTATAAGGGATCCACACATCAATAAAGCAAACTCAAATATTAACTGCTGCCTTCCATTTTTTTGCCAGCTAGCACAGTTCTGGGGTGGGGGGTAATTGGTACTTCGAAGCATTTTGTATAGGGGTGATCCAGATTTTGGCAAAAAGGTACCCCTTCCATATACCTTTGGAGAAAAGTTACCCCTTCATATGCCTTTTTGAATAATAGTTTTAGCTTCCCTTCTTTATACTAGCATTGTGAAACCCTACCTTTTCTATACCTAAACTCGTGAATTCCCAACCTTTTTCTTGCAGCTTGAAAAAGGTACCCCTTTTGGGTGGAGCTTCCCCATATAGTCCAAAATAGGGAGTACCCCCTCTGATGGGCACAGTTATTTTGAACTTTTTAGTTGCAGGACTTTTTCATGGCTTTATTGTTTGAATTATAGATTACATTTTTGAAAAAAAATTGATCAATCAAGTAATTTTGATATTTTACAATTCTCTGTGATTGGCTCATTTTTTCTAAAGAAAATTGTTTGGGATTCCTAGTTTAATCACTCCTTCAAAGTCATTCATAAAGAATACTTTGATATTTCTATACATATTTGAAAGTTTAAGGAACATTTAGGTAATTTGAAACTTCAATCAAATTTCCATCAGGGTCCCTAAAATAGATGGACAATATGGGTCCCATTGCTCCTGTTCTATTGACCGGCCCTTCTTCGACGACCACCCCACAGCTTTCAACATGTTTCTGTACTTCAGCAATAGGTGTTGAAGTAATGAGACAAAGATCAATAGCACCAGGCATTGGTTCTCTTGCTTTTGGTTCAAACTCTTTGCCTTTTTGATGTAGGTTGAATTTCTGGTTTCCAAAGGTTAGTGCTTTTCTACCCGACCCAAAAGATATTTTTTCCATTCCAAGCAGCTTGGTGTAGAATTGCAATGTTTCTGGGATGCTTTGAACTGTTAGCACAAGATGATCCATGTGGGATATTTTAAAAGGGCAAGACATTTTTCTTCCTTCCATAAAAAGTTTTCTTTAAAAGTAGAAAAGTTACAGTCAGTAAATCATGGTTGCAGTTTAAGATTTCTGTTTTCTTACTCTCCATTTCTTGCTGCATTTCCTTCATCACAAAAAGCACTTATGAAATGTAATTAAAGAAATGATTAAAAGAAAGTAAGTTTGAAATACAAACTACCACATTTCCTCTATTAAGCCCTGTTGAGCCTCTAATAAGCCCCCATTCCACATACTAGTTATACAATGGTTTCGAGTGGCATACATTTCGAGTGGAATATCCCACAAGTCACTTGTAGTTTCTAGTATACACATGAGCCTTTATGCGATTGTGTATACAAAGAAAATACAAGTGACGAGTGGGATGTCCACGGTATGCCACGAGAAACCATTGTTGATCATTTTATCCCACACAATAGAAAATACAAATGCGTAGATCCAATGCGCAGTGCATAATGGGAAGGATGAGTGAAATACCAAAGAATATGCAACAGCTTTCCTGCTTTCTGATTGGCTGTATTTTCTATGGTGTGGGAAAAATGATTCTAGCTAATAAGCCCCGGATGCACCAAAAATTAAGAAAGCTCCCAGCCTTTCATGATAAGTTCCCCACCTCTAAGAGTAGCTGTGGCCTTTTTCCCTTGACAGGCCTTTGAAGTCATTTCTGGGGGCTCAAAAGAGGAAATATGGTATACCTACATTTTTTGTCCTGAATATTCTAAATGTTTATCACTAGTCAGTTGGGTTACCTGTGGCTCAAGGTGATTCTTGATAATCCAACTGCATAAAACTTGGAACAAATCCTAAACATTAGTTTGTTTGGAATTAGATTTCAGTTTTCCTTTGTTTTCTTTTGAAGAATAAAAATGCATAAGCGTTACTATGGGAGTATAAATAAGAACACACATACAAAAAAAATCCAAAATGAGCCAACAGTTTCATTGCACAGCGGAATATCAAACAATACATGCGCACTAAAGCTTAAACCCAGTCTTCCTCATTTTTAAAGACGCCATTTTGTTTCATATTCAGGTTGTAAAATTTCGAATTTACTGTAAAAATATATATTTAAAATCCTTTTACGAGGCAAGCACCGGCTAAAACAGAAAATAACATATCATGGAAGGACTTATTGATAATATTCTGTTGGTTTTATTGGTGTTAATCATCCAAATCAGCTTTATTTCGGCGGAGGAACAGGTTGAACGATATAAAATTGAAGGCAAAGTTTCCATTCAAGGACATAAAAACTCTGGTAAGTTTTCACAAGATGTTTTAACTTTATTAAATAAATATCATTATTATTGTTTCTATATCAAATGAAGATGATTTAAATCTATTAGTTGTTGCATGATACTATGTTACGCATATCCGAATTTTAAGAAAAAGTTTATAATCGTGGTTTCGTAACTCGGCTATTTTTGTAATTAAAGTAAACTTTGTCTCACAATTTTTTAAGCTTGAGTGTCCCTGCTGGTATAGTTTCATACCTAACATTGAGATACATAACCAATCAGCTGAATTCTATTGACCATGATCATTATTTCTGCCTTTCTCCTTGTTTACTATCTCTAAGTAGGCATAGAATCCTTGAGCTTGATTCATTATTGATGGAGGATTGTTCATAGATGTGCTTCCTGTTACCTTTCTGTATATATCCTCATTTTTTCAACCCTAACATCCTGTACAAACCTATCAGCATTGTTTGACACTTTAGAGGATGGTTTGCTTGAATTTGCTGTTGCTGTTTCTGTTTCCCCAGTTCTAGATGGGAATCATTTGATTTCCTCATTTCGCTAACATAGTGCAAAGTTCTCCCAGTTACTCCCACTCCCCATTACAATCTTGGACCTTATTTTTTCCTGTTACTGTTGTTATACTCCTAGACTGGGTATCAGAAACTAAAGTTCTAGTAGACGGTGGTGTATATATTGGTTTCTTACGGCCTGATGGTGGGTTTACTATAAGAGATGTACCAGCTGGGTCGTATGTAGTGGAAGCTATGTCACCTAATTTTATGTTTGAGCCAGTAAGAGTGGATATAAGTGGACGAGCCAAGGGTAAAAGCAGAGCTCGTAAAGTGAACTTTTTACAGAATTCGGCAGTAGTACAGGTGGCTTATCCTTTGAGGTTCAAGGCCAAAGCTTCTGCACCTTTCTTTGAGAAACGAGAGAAATGGAACATTAAAGATATGTTATTTAACCCTATGGTAAGTAGATGTGAATATAGCTTTTATGTACAATACCCTGTCAACACCCTTATCTAGTTCCTACCCATCCCCTTGTCTAGTTAATGTGCCATTCTATCAATTTTTGTATTGGGTAGGTGTTGGTGTTTCTTGAGTATATTCATATTGTATATTGTATGTTTCAGAATGTATCCATAAGAGCTTCCCTCCCTCCTCAGTTAATGGCAGACTCAGTACTAATTGATTTTTGTATCATTTCCTGTGTTCTTAAAAAGTATCATTTTTATCCAATTTGGAAAAAAATGTGTGCTCCACATTTAATTTCTGCATGTTCCTTCTTAAAAATCAAGTTTCCCTCCATGTGGAAGTCATGGATATTTTTAGAACTATCTTATCTATGATAAACTACTTGTAGAATGAGTTTTTGTTTTGGCATATTTGAATTTTTAAACATAGAGACCATGTTGTTACTTCTAGATCATTATGATGGTGCTTCCCCTTGTGCTACTGCTTGTTTTGCCGAAGCTCATTTCCTCTGCTGATCCAGAAACACAGAAAGTAAGTACACTTAATACTAACTATATGTTAAAGCTTATTTCACATTTCTATAAACTAGTCTACTCCAACAAGTCATGTTTTGGGGTATTGGTTGGCTTCAAAATTTTCAAAGCTTTTACATGTCATAGTTATTATTGTTTTCATTGCTATGTGCTGATTGACAGAAGAGTCAGGACAGGTTAATCAGCAGTATACTACCGTCAATTAAATAATCGTTAGAATATTTAGGTACATGGGAACTGTATTCTTAATATGTCATTGATTAATGGTGGTCTACTGTCATTTAACATGTTGCAATTGAAAGCGCATGGACATTTATCACACTGCACCATGTTTATTCCCATGAGAGTAAAAAACCTTTGTTTAACCTCATCCTGAAATGCTTGAATGCCAGGCAACGCAGGGAAATCTGTTGTTCCAGACAACATAACTGCTGTGTGATGTCCATCGCAATGAAAACAGCATTAAATGATGTAACCAATGGTATCATATTTGTCAAAGTGTGACAATATACATGTAGTAGGGATTGTGAATTATATTATTTTATCCCTAAGAATATTTCTTTGTTATGTATTAGGAAATGCAGTCTTCCATGAACATGTTCAACCAGTCTAAGGACTTACCTGACATATCAGACTGGTTTGCTAAGAACTTATCTGGTTTCACAAAGAAGAAACCATCCTCTAAAACCCCTGCTAAGAAGGCCTTACCTGGTAGAAGACGGTAGGGGACAATCTTATGCTCATGTCCAAATCAAGCGTTCTTTAGAAAATTTATATAACAAGAAAAGAAATGCTGCCTCTAAAGCCCATCGTGAGAAAAAGATAATAGGCCAATTGTATTGATATTTTGTACACCAATTTTGTTAGGGTGAAATCTAATACAGGAAAGATTTCAGTGTAGAATAAAATCAGCTTTATTTGTCATGTAAAATAAGCATATTTTGTAGGGATATCATTCATAGAAGGCTTTGAAGAGCCCTTTGTCTGGCTACACCCTCCTTAAGACCCCTCGCAGCTACATGCATGTCCAGTTCATAGTTTTGTTCAGTTTGGTGGACAAAGTCATAGAGCTGCTCTCTTAACAGTTGAAGACAGTTCTTATGTAAAACTATTGTATTGCTTTTCCCTTGATGTCAATTTGAGCTAAATTGGGAATTTAAACCAGAGGGTAGCAATATGTGGATACCTCATTATAACATTTGGAGAATCATTAGAAATACATCCATAATTCTTAAAAGTCATGGTAAAGTCTAGAGCTCTGCTTGTACTTGAGTGTTTACAGTTTAATTCACTTGTGCAAACAATTATAATGCATTCTATGATATTATTTGTACAGTTTTTAGAATCCATTCTTTTGTCGTTGTAAGAGCTTATACTTTTTCCTGGAGAAGCTTTAATGCTGTTTTAAAATTATTCTAGTTCATTCGATTAAAAAAATCTCCCAAATAAAGTTTTAAGCAGTTAAGTTCGCACTAAATCTCAACATTTTTTCACCAGCCTTTGTAAACTATACCTACAAGACTTGTGTATTCTTACAGTGAAAGATAAAACATGGTGTAAAGGAGTTGGGTTCCAAAAGGGATTGAGGTGATAGAGGTCCCAATATCGTACTCTGTGGCATCCCTTTCTTTTTTCTTATTCTCTTGGCCCAAAAGGATTCGATCAATCTCTCCCTCACAGAATACTGTTTCAAGCAATATGTAATAGTTTTATTTTAATGAACATAATTGAAGACGAGGAAATATATAACTAACGAGGAGTAGTTCATGATCAACTTGGTTTGTAGCACGCTTTACTCCTGGATGGACCCGATGCAGTAGCCGCCAGTTCGTTATCTGAGTCCTCATCCGAACTCACCTCATCATGGAGGTTATCAAAACGATGAAGAAACTCGTCCTCCTCTTGTGGTTCTTCCTCTTCCTCCTCTTCTTCTTCTTCCTTCTTCTTTGAGAATAGCTCGTTTTTAATCAGCTTCCAAGTTAAACGATTCTCTGATTTGTTGTTTAGCCATTTTGGTAACTTGAAAGTTGGTTCTTCTGATTCTTTTTTCATTATGTACACAAACTCGACTATAACTTCCATGAGGAAGGCTGACTGATCGCTTTCGACCTCGATCCATTCAAACCTCATCTCGTCTGTAAAGAAAATCTCAAAATGGACGCTGTTTCCTTGGACTTGGGACCAACGACGGATTTTTCTCCAAGGGGCGAAGAACACCAATTTTGCTATGTATGGGAAAAGAAAAAATAGAAGTGAACAAGACAATCATTCATTCCACACCACCTATCCATATCATTCCATTCTATCCAACCATCGATCCACCCAACCAACCCATCCATCCATTCTTACCCCATCCCATCCATCCACCCAGCCATCCGTATCCATCCACTCATCAATCTATCTACCCACCCACCCAAACACCAACCCACCCATCCATCCATTCTTATCCCATCCACACACCCGTCAAACAATCCCATTCCATTTATATTTACACTCCATGGATGATTTCCATATGATTTGAGTGTGCTGAGATCTCCAACACTGACCTTCGTAAAGACAACCTATTTGTTGAACTTGTAGGATTATCTATGTAAAATAATTTCCTCGGAAAAAATATTTTACCAATTCTGGCATTGATTACGCTAGAGCCCCATTGGTTTCTTATACATCGTATATTTAGCTGAAAATTAACGAATCCTTTAAATTAAAATTAGTAAGTAATGTACCTGTTTTGAATATCAGCCCCCTAGGGTTTGCAATAAGGGTCAGACTGGACCCCTCACTTAGTTTAAGTTCTTTAACAGACAGATCGTTCTGTACCGTGCAGTTTGTAAAATTCACCGATGCATACCCATACAATGTCTGACACTTCTCAACAAACTGCTTCTCGCAAAGGAACTCTGGGTTTAAGTATTCTTGAAGTACTGGAATATCTTCGGGTTTTGGTTTGATTCGTCCAGCCTTGATATCAGCTTTGCACTGCAAGGCGAACAGACGATTCGCACCAGCATCTGTCTTAATGAGTTTTTTCTCCCTGGCAACATCAAAGGACCATTTTTGTATCGAGATTATATCTTTACAAGGCAAATAGATCATCTCGTTGTTGCCGTACTTTCGTAACGGACGCTCAATGCCTTTGAAAAGACCAAAAAACTGTAGGTTAGATTCGAATATTCCTAAGGTTTTTGCCGCTATTCGGATCAAATTATCTGCTTTTATCTTTCCTTCTTCGACGAGTACCCTTACGGCTGGTGTAGAACCCTCGGGGAATGTCCAAACACAGATATGTCGCTTAGCTGGGACAGATTTTGTCACTACTGCCATGATTCCTCTTCTATACCCCACCGAGGCTGATTTCACCCTCAAAACGTCGTGAAATAAATTCACTTATAGGTAATTTTTATCGTTTGCAAGATTAGTCGTTAAGAATTATCTGTGTGAGTTTTAACTATGGTTACAGTAATTGAGACACCTGCCTATCGTGTTCTTTGGGTCTCGCTCAAATGTCTTGGGATTCTGACCATTTTATTGGCTAAATGGGTTATAATATACTTCTTAACTTGCTTTTATCGGCTTACCACAAGAAAATTGCTGTCCTATCGCAGCAGATCTAGACCTAGACACCTTGCATGTGGTCAAACTCTCTTTTTTGACCAAAAGGGTGATAAAGCTCGCTCGATATACAGCATTGTGTTGGGTCTCATTATCCTCATTAGTTCTTTTTCATTACTTTTATCGTTTTTAACCAGGAGGCAAGCACTTTATGAAATACTGAAATTCAATGTTATTTCTTGGTTATCTAAGTAATGCTTTAGGGGGTGCAAACTCGTTTCAATTGATAAAATGGTTTTCTCTTCAACTAAGCTGAATAGTGTCTTCGATTAAGTTAAATGTACAAACCAAACACTCTTAGTCTGTTTTCGAACCCTCTTTATCCAACAGAGAATTTTTCGCGTATATCTTAGTTGTCATAACAACAGGACTAAGAACAGAATGACGCAATTCAAAAATAACAATCAAAGTTTAAAATCTCCAGTTCACTTTTTCTCAGTTCCAGCAAGAACTTTAGTTAGTATACTGTTAGAGCATATTGATAACATAGCCCTTACTAAAACGAAATATGGGGTTATTTGTCGCGCGGGGACTGGGAAATGGTTTTGGGTAACAGTACCCACAGTAACATATCATTTGTCATCATTTGTCGTCTGAAGGGTTCGGAGCTAGGATTTTTGTTGCGACAAAGATAATAAACTAATCACGTTAATTCCCTCCCCCTTACTCGTGGTTGCTGCCGTCTCATTTTTGAGTAAACCCCCCCTAGATACCTGCTAATGTATAGCTGATCCCCCCTCGAGTTGTCTAAAAATCTTGTGATTCCCACACCCCCCTGAAATCCTCTGCTCTCCGAACCCTAGGCAATAAATATGATGACCGTTCCCTTATCATATTAAACGTGAGATATGTGAAACGTTCTATCGTCTTGAAATTCGTCTAATCCCTTAAGTAACTTTTTAGATATTTCAAAAGTTGATTTTTCCAGTTTCACAAAATCAAAAATAATTTTCCTGGATCTTAAATTAAAGATATAAAAGTGTTTTAGATAACCTGGTAAGCAGCTTATCAAAACTCGAAAATAACCGCTAAATCACGCAAATCTTAATGGGTTTTTACTTTTTTGATCCAGTTCCGTCCAGGTTTCAGACTTATAGGTAAGAAAAATGGAATGTAGGTCGATAATGTGGTGCTCAATCTTTCACTCCGGATTATTAACTCCAAAGATCTTACAGATTGAAAGGACATCTGTTTTCTCAGGCTAACTAAAGTATTGCGTGCAGTCATTTTTTCCTTTGCCGCCATTTTATATGCCATCAGCATTTTTACCTATATTTGAGTTAAACCTTTCACAGTCATGCTGCTAAAACTCTCCTTAAAGTTCCAGAACAAACTTGCAAATGCAAAACTCTAATGGCCCCTTTAGCTTGGGCGTAATGTTTTCCCATTTCAAACCATGTGTCATTCCCTTGAGAATAAGATTCTTTGTTTTCATCTGATACTAATGTTTATTTTCCAGCATTCCTAGTGAACAGAAAAAGAAAATACTAAACTCAAGGGAATGACATGTAGTCTGAAATGGCAATATTTTGCCCAAGCTAAATGAGTCTATTGCTCATAGTTTAAAAGCATCAATACCCACATTTCCTTTTAATACTTTGATATATACTCTCCGTTTTCAGCCGGCCTCTTAGGAGGAAGGCGTACTAGAGGCGTCGTATTAACGATCGACTGCCTACAAGCCCCCAAAAAGTCTCATCAGCTGTCAACTAGAGTCTACTTTCCAGCTCATTATAGACTTGTACTCCGCTTCTCTAAGCTTCTAGAAATTTCTTTAGGGATTTTAAGTCAAAATATCTTCAAAATTTCTCTTTTTCAAGTCATGTAAACTATTTAGGATATAGGTTGTCTAATATTGAAGCGGGGATTTAGAATCATCGTGCCTAAAACGTATAAACGTGTGGGAGTTCAATATATCATCTTTCGTTGCCGGACCTAAAGACAAAAACTGCCGAAGCTAAATTGAGGAAAGCAATCATGTCGAAAGGATTAATGGCTATGGAATATATGTTTTTGCTATTCTTGGTAATGACGTCTGTAACGCCACTTATCTTGTAAAGCATTTCTACTGTTTGATTTTAGGTTTCTTAAAAGAAACATTAACGTATAAATGAGCTCCCGCCTCCATGGTTGAGAGAGTTATTTTCAATTCACATCCTGATGCGCGAGCTTAATACAAACTATTAAGGTAAGATAAAAGTATTTAGGGATAAAAGCTTTAGCAATAAAGATCACGGAAGATACTTAATGGAAAATGACTAGATAGCTTTCACATTTGGACCTTTTTTAAGCGTTCTTATACATTCAATTTCGTCATATTAGGCTAACATTTAGTGAATTTTCGACTAAGCCGTTGATTGGTACTTTGTGGATTAGTAGACAGTTATAGTAGTTTAGGATTGGACTGGAAAATGATTTTGCTCACGATAAAGTTCCAATATTTAAGCTTAGGTTTTAACTCTGAAAATATCTCTCTTTCTTTGACACACACAAATATGAATTTCCTCTATTTTGACGTCTTGGAAGAAAAACCACGAGGTAGCCCGCGTTCCTTCTGTCCTGCGGCAAGAAACAAAGGGCTCTGGGGAAACGCAACTGCTACTGCTTTCTGAGTGATTGGCTAATACAAATATGAAAATTTTGGCTCCGATCCTTAAATTCGAGCCATTGGCCCTGAGACCCATGCCCTTGGGCATGTTGTTGGTTCATGTTTTGATGTTTTAAATGAGGAGAAAGTTTTTTAGGTCTCTTCGTTGATTCAAGAGTTTTTCTCCGGGCTCTTTAGTTTTCCTTCCTTTACGAAACCCAACATGTCGCTAAATTCAGATTCGATCTGCGAGTTAGCCGTGTCCTGACTTAGATTAGCCCAGAGGTTGTTTCAGGGTTCAATCTGTGAATTAGCCATGCCCTGACTTAGATCAGCCCAGAGGTTGTTTCAGGGTTCAATCTGTGAGTTAGCCGTGCCCTGACTTAGATCAGCCCAGAGGTTGTTTCAGGGTTTCATCTGTGAGTCATCCGTGCCCTGGCTTTGATCGGCAACCCAGAGGTTGTTTCAGGGTTCAATCTGTGAATTAGCCATGCCCTGACTTAGATCAGCCCAGAGGTTGTTTCAGGGTTCGATCTGTGAGTTATCCGTGTCCTGACTTAGATCAGCCCAGAGGTTGTTTCAGGGTTCGATCTGTGAGTTAGCCATGCCCTGACTTAGATCAGCCCAGAGGTTGTTTCAGGGTTCGATCTGTGACTTATCCGTGCCCTGGTTGTTTCAAGATTCATTCAATTTGATGTTTGGTTTGATTCATGCAACTGAAAACTGGGCGTTACTACGAGGGAAGCACTATTTCTGTATTGATTTCAGCTAGTTTCAGTTTTGCCTTTATTATTTATTATATTACTTTTTTTCGTCAAGCGCTTCCTGATATCTTGGCTATGATATAATGATATCACGGATAATCTCGATGACCAGCTATCAGATTCAAGTAGCCCTTGACATGCATGAAACACCCTATAAAACATAAATGATAACCTCAATCTATTTGTACAACTACAGGTTTAGAAATGAAAGCTAAACGTTCTCTTTATTATTACTTTTTCATGCATTTATTTAATTATTCGAAAGAAAAAATCCGTAGAATTGAGCTCCAACAACAGAAACTAAAACTATCTAACATAAAAGTGAGAGTCCCAGAATTGAGGATGAGCGCGCGCGTTTTGGCGCCAGAAGTTCCCGCCAAATCCAAAACTAAGAACTATTTAGTGGCACAGAAACAATATAGGATTATTCTTTTCAACTTTTATTGTCAAAAATATGGCCCATATTTTAGAATATTTTAGAATAGAATCAAACTCGAATTGTTTCCTGCCTTTCCCCTCATAAACCACTTAAACCACGACAAAATCTTGTGTTTTTGACAAAGGTAGTTGGGATGTAACAGTAATTTTAAGGACAAACAGAGCTCACTTGGGATTCCATCTAATTGTACTTATCTCGATTTATTTATTTGAACTTCTTATTAAACTTTTTAGCGGACAATAAGAGGAAAAAAGATAAGCATCGCAAATCTATTGGTTTCAGTGTTTTTCGTTTTTGGGTGTTTGTAATGGGGGAGTAAAATCATCACTCATCGTACCCACGCGGCGCCATCGTCTGCCGCGTTTTCCAACCACACTGGTTATTATTTAAAGTGTTTCATGTTCTACGGTTTCCTTAAGATAAAACTGTGATATACCCACCCACGATCTCTGGCAGGATGCTTTTAGAGCTGCATGTAACCTTCCCTGAAATGGAAACGATCTGGAGCCTTGATTCTGAGGAAGTTATCTGGAATTTTGAAATACTTAATTACGTGATGAACTGGCCATTAAATAATTTTGCAGATATTTTTTATTTGTTTTTTGATATCATCTTGGGATATATCACGTCATTGAAGTGGAATACGAATCAATCTATATAATTCAATAAGTTAGTATTATATCTTATCATGCTTGTACGTATTGATTTTTTTGTCTTTCATTCCGTTTTTTTTTTTTTTTTTTTTTTTTACTTTTTACTTTTATTTATTCAAGACATTTGAGATTCGTTTTTCAAGCAATTCTGTAATTACTGAGAATTCGCGACTCGCCTAATTTCTTCTCAACCCGACTTACCAACTCAATCCATTCGCATTCTTGTCCGCATATCCATGTCACGCCCTAATGAATGACAGCCTTTAATTTTCCCCCTCTTTCCTCATCAATTACTTGTAATCCTAATTAACGATTTCCTCATACGTCGGTAGTTATAACAAGATGTTTTGTTTTTCAAATATGACTCATGCATCCTTCAAAGAAACAAGTCTAGATGGAGTTTTAAACATGCCATTTTTTCAAATAGAGAAAAAATATTTTCAGTTGTTATTGGATTCGATTCTCAAGCAATCTGAAGTGTATCTGAAGTCGGTACTATATCAGATCTTGATAAATACTGTCTCTATAAGAAAAACTTTTTCTCTTATCCCGTCCATTTGGACGTGAAATGCCATTCATCTTTGAGTATTAGTCGTGATTTGAGTCCTAAAGAGTGAAAGATTTATTGATATAACCCTGACCAGACAGAGACAGTATCTTCAAGGGCACAACCTTAGAGAGAAAATTGATCACGTTTACCCAGAAGGCATCAATTAATCATTATTTTCCCCCCGAAACGCTTATTACTAGGTTAATGAAAAATACGTTAGAAAAACAGCTTTAAACTTCAGGCAAGATTTCGAGAAAGTAGTGGTGTTGTGTGGGGTGGATGCCGAGGGCAAAATTCTAAATATTCACCAAGATTTCTCTAAAGAGATCGTTATTGTCGAAATGTGTTTCATCGTCCGCCATAATTTGTTTTCGTCCGTATATTCATAAAGATATGTTGTGTTTTGAATTTTTTGGGGGTTTTTCTTTCCGAGAAGCACTCGACTTAAGTTGCTGACAAGTATAAACATTTTAAGTTTGTATGATTGGCAAAACCACAATAAGATCAATAGCTATCGCTGTGCTGGTACAGTTGGGTGCTGTACGCGATGTGCTCGCCGCTTCATTGTGTCAGTTGTAGCTTCAGCATTCCTTGCTGGTAGCGACCCAAGCCAAAAATCTCACCTTTTTTCTCTGATTTCTAAGGTTTTCAAAAAACTATGATCTTGCGAATGAGGAACGTGATTCTATTCTGATAATTAAAAACGGTATTCTTTACGGTAGAGATTAATATGGTTTGATGCGAAGCCCATCATCGTGGTCGAACCCCAGCTGAGATGATTTCAAAGGAAAAATTCACAGTTGTCATGGAAACGCTTGAGCTTGGTAGTCCAATATTCTCAGTCCAAAATTGTATTATTTCATAAAGTCTTACAACTAAAAATACCGTCTAGAAGCGGTCAAACGTGTTGAAATTGTGTCTGGAAGGATCTTATGTCCTCAAGCAGGGCTTGAAATAAAGTTATGCATGGCGTGGTATAGTCGTCTGTGATATATAGTATAGACAGCTGTAAATGAGACTAGGTCTGTTTTCCTTTCAGTTTCTGCTTACTCGAGATCTGTTTTGACTTCCTCTGCAGTACCGAGCACTAAGTAATAACTAGAACTGACAAAAAATATGTTATATTTCTTGAAGGAAATCACTGTTTGTAGTTAAATGTTAAGTTTCGAATTCCTATAGCCGAGAAATTAAAAACCAGTTTCGCCATTGCAAATGAGACAAATGTTGTTCTGGCATAAATCTTTAAAAGAAAAACGGTCTGAATCGACAGCGATAATGAGTAAGGACAGCTTTGTGAATTATTACACACATTGATGGAAATTATTATTCTATTCGTGTCTATTCAACAGTAGGAATAAAAAATCAAAGACAAAGAAGAAAAAAATAACGAAAAAAAAAGGAAAAACGGAAATCCACGTTTTTATGTTGTTTGGAGAAGTTGCTAAGATATTTAAACCGTTTATTCCTGAAAATTAAACTCAAATAGCACTGGGGTATTTTTTTAACTGATGTCCAATGGAAAAATGACTTATCATGCAGACACTGTATTTATGTCATTCCATTTGAGTTTTAATGTGAATGATCATCGCTTTGCAGGTGATTCTTGTGGATTTTCGAGATTTCGATACTGATATCCTATTCGATAAGCTAATAATGATAAACTCATAGATTAGCTGACATTTAACCGTGCTAGCTAGCTTTGGTTGTCTTGATTACAGATAATAATACTAGCTTCCAGTGTGGCTAAAAATATCTTCAAATATTTACAAGACAAAGCGTCTGGAATCAAGTAGGGGGGAAAGTGTTTTTATTTGGAGTCTTTGCTTTAGAAAATCTCTGCTCAATCATGTCTAAGAGCGCTGTATTTTCACTGAAATGTGGTTGAGCACTGCTTAGTTGTGTGACTGATATCTTATTGATACGCGGCTGCGTTATGCATTCTTATATTGCCTTACGAGAGGCATAGCAACCACATACAAAGTGTGTACAGCAAATAGAATATATGTCACCCAACCACAGCTAGTTCTCCACTCACCGACTATAAATATACACACATCAAAACTTTCAAATGGTAGTTGATCATTAAGTTCGTAAGCTGACAGGTGTTTTAATTACCAACTTTTACGAGCATCATCACCGACCTAGGATTCATAATTTTGATCGCAACTTAGATCAACATCATTATTTCGTGCCAGTTTCCATGTTCAAAAAGAACTGACTCTGGTTTTGAGGTTTGCAGGCCAACATCTTGCAGATTACAATCAACATAATTTGTTTTGCCTTCTAATCGCAATATCAGGAAGTTTAACACCACCTTAGCTCAATAAAGGTAACGGAAAGTATAGCTATGCTGGATTAACTTGAGCATCAAAGCCTCTTGAGCTAGGAAGCCCACATACCGAGAGCTTTGACTCGTTTCAAACTCGGTCGAAGTGAAAGAAATCCCCTCATTAATATTAAATGGTTTCCAACGAGAGATGAATTAACTTCTTATCAAAAACTGTTAAGTGTTTGCTAAAAAGCTGTTGTCAGCTTCGACAGTTCGAGAAATTTGAGAAAGTGATTCGTTGAAGTTTATGATGATTCTTTTGGTGGCAGCGTCGACTGACTACACTCGGGCTCGTGACTCACAATCACATCATACACACAGTTTTAAAAAGCAATCTAAATCCGTTTAACTCTTGTCATTCCCTTTGACGATTCATAACAATAATTAATAATTGAAAATACTGATAAATGATAGCTTTCGCTTTGGCTTTGAAGATAAAAGGGAATTTAATGATTGGCAGTTTGCAGACGAAGATATGCAAATTCACTTGCAACCAATCAATAACGTCAATAGGGATGTATACATACAAACTCAAATTTGATCGCGGTGAATCTCTTGTGCTTTACTTGGCTTAGTTGTTTGTACAAGTGAGATCATTGTAGTTAGCTCTATTGACGGTTAAGTGCTACCGGAGGAAGAGACATGGGGAAGAAAAGCAGTAAAATGAAGAAACTCTCCGACGAGGAGGTCCTAGAGCTTCGAAAGTCAACCGAGTTCACCGAAGACGAACTGCAAAAATGGTACAACGCTTTCAAAGATAAGTGCCCGAAAGGAAAAATGTCTCAGACAAAATTCAGTGAGTTGTACTGCAAGGCATTCAAGACCGGTGATGCGACTATATTTGCTGGGCATGTGTTTCGTACATTCGACAAAAATAATGACGGAACTATAGACTTTCACGAGTTTATTCAAGGGCTTTCCATAATAATGCGAGGAGGCAAGGAAATGAAACTACGCTGGGCCTTCGAGATGTATGATTTTGACGGCAGTGGAGAAGTGTGTAGGAAGGAGATGTTGGAAATCGTACGATCCATTTTCCGTCTCGCGGGCGAAGATGTCGTAAGTAGATTGCCTCGAGATGAAAGCACACCGGAGAAATTTGCAAACAAGTTATTCGATAAGCTAGATGTGGATAATAATGGAACCATAAACCAGACAGAATTCATCCGAGGAGCCCAATGTTACCCTTCGTTTATGAAGCTTTTGGAAAACCCAGGATCTGTGAGGTAAATCCCCCTCAGTCGACAAGTGACACGATTGAATTCCGTGAACTGACGAGTATGATATGCTTGCAAGAAGACTGAACTCACGTATTTAAATTAAAATATCCATCTTCCGCATAAAGAAAACGTTTTCTAGAATTTTAAATTTAGAGAAAAATAATGACTAAAAAACTGAAGATGTTTAAAAATAATGTTCGAGGCAAAATTTGTCCTCTAGCACTAATAATATTCCCAAAGAATTAGAAGAGATTTTCCACGAGTTGTATTCATAAATATTCGACGTCTTGATTTGGATAATTTTTAAGTTTGATTAATGCATTTAATTTCGCTATGTTTTTATTAGTCGTGTATTCCTTACTCTTCGTTACTTTATTCTACTTTTGTACGTAACTGTACTGGTGATATCCGATCACAGGATATGCAAAGAACATGGAGCAAAGCTCATACAATTTTAAATAATTTTATTGGTAAAGATAGCGCCAAAATAACTTTTATTCAGTCTAGCCTGTTTTAGAATTATTGACCCATGTTTGTGGTCCTTGTTGACACCGTTGTCTCTTTGGATCTTCGTGTAAATATTTCAGTCATGTAGACAACAATTTAAAGTTTTGCATCTCCCTTGAGTTGCCTCTAGCGATTCTTGACGCCATTCACTCGAACCGACGCCGAACAACAAAGCGTATTAGGACTTGATCCTGCGATTGTGAGGTTTTGTCGAGCGTTTTGAAATATTAAACAAAATTGAAAGCCTTAGTTTTGTGGTTTTTAATCATGTGCGACCACCGAGTCAAGTTGTAAACCTTATTTGTGTAAAACTGTCATGGGGGTTTGTGATCATAATGCAGATCGTAGAGGACTGCTTTCGTTTGCTCTCGCTACCATAGAAATATATTTATCACCTCATTATACATTCATTTTTCTGAAGAATTCTTTGAACAAGAACGTGAAAGAGAGAAATAAAGATAGTAAGAAGAATTATAGGTTGAGGATCTTCTGGTAAATAGAAATTGATGTTTAAAATTGTGATTTACAGAACTATCTGTGAATACTAATAGTATTTATTCATCAGCTGAATATATGCTAACAGGTGGAAATATATAAAAAAAAACCAGTTGTCTTCAACAAGAAATTTATGCTTTCCTTTAAGACAGGAAATAAGGCTGATCAATGCATTGTCGTAATCAGTTATTCTAGAGAGAGTCTGCTACAACACCGAGCACATAGATCGGGCTGTCTTCCTGAAGAATCTGTTATATTCCTGAGTATTTTTGACCATGGTCCATTTTTCAATCGTAATGCCCGATAACTGGTTAATTCTCTCGCAGATAACACCTCATTTTTACCCATATTTTCCTTTTGTAACCTCGTTAAAAGGAATTAAAGCCTCGAAGAAAAACTCCAAACACCTTTATAATCACACTTGTAGTGTTTTCATAATGTTGGACATGAATTTCAATTTGAATAACGGGCGAAATTCTACGCGATCACAGCTGATCTACATATTGCAATCGTATGATCCAAGTTTCGCATTTTGCAGAGTTTCATTCTCGAGACCAAGCTAAGATGAAGCCACAGTGAACTCTGGAGATTTCTAAAGCAAGCTCATGTTTGGATCCATCCAGTCGACTATGACAGCTGTCCGCATCAAGGTCACACAAATTTTCCCTAATTTGCTTTATTTTAGCATTCACTAGCGATCAGTATTTTTCACTTTCGCTCATGTTAGCATTCTCGTATTTCGTAGTTGTCCTAGTTTAACATTCGCCCCTTGAATTCATTATTAAAATTAAGGCAAATATTTTTCTTGATTCAAAGTTTTTTGAGTGATTGAAGCAAGCGAAGAATAGGAATTCATAGCGTTCGAGAAGAATTGTTTTATTCATTCTGTGTCAAGAAATGATATTAATCTTTAAGAGGTTTAAATTTAAATGCATAAAAAATAGCGTTTGGCTGGATAGCAAGTATTTAATATGCATGTGTTAGGATAAGCAGTTGTGATGGAGATGACCTTGTTTTGTAATCCAAAACAGTTTGAGGAAAAATAAGAATAAAAATAAGAATAAAAATAAAAGTAAAAATATAATTCAAATAAATATAATTGAATGAAAAGGAATAGAAAGTATCGTAGAACACTTTGGAGCAATTTGAAAGGCTTCCGGCCTAGAAAGTGGATTTCTTTATTCGATATTCATTCACTTGATTTGAATAATATTGTAAAGATAATGGACATCACTATGAATATGTATCTTCACAGTCAGAGTAAAAAGGAGATCCAGACAAACAGTGGTCCGTTCCAAGAAAGAAACAAAGCGTATTTATCTAGACAAATAACCGAACTGAAATGCAACAAGGAATACACTGTTTAATGGTTCCCTAAATGATTTTCGATTTTTCATGATTGGTCTGGACCATGATTTCGGTTTATATTGGTTAGTGAATCATATCTTGTTTATAGACTGTCTTAGCCACGGGGAGTTTGCATACTTTTGAAGAAAATTTGATGGAATGACTGGATTACCTTATTTTATGAAAAACAACGCATTTTGGAACAGTAAAAGCACTGTGGGAGATATAGTCATAAAAGGATTGTAATTATTATTATGACTGTAGTGAGAATGAGAAGAAATCGTTATGCTTAAACATGCTCCGAGGGCAGAACTGAAGGGTGGAGGTTTTCATTTGTTATGTTTTCACTTTTAAAATTTCAACTTTCTCTGCGCTTTCTCCCTTTCCTTTTGTTATGAGATTTCTTGCATTTTTTCTTTAACTTTACCAGGTATCTTAAATCTTTGTTTCTTTCATTTCCCTTCCTTCCATTTTCCTCCCTCCCTCTTTGCCTCCCTTCGCCCTTTCATCCATTCATCTAGATCTATCCTTTCTTTACCATCACCAAGTAAAAAAGTTCTTCGCCTGTTAAAGTATTGTAATATTGCAATTATAACTGTTCCTGATGTTTAATTCTTCAGAGCAGATATACCTTAATTGCAATAAATTTACTTTCACGAATTTTGCAATAAAACTAATATGACATACATAATTAATACAGACATGGGAAAACATTATAAATAAAAAATGAGAGAAAGATCTAGAAGCTGTAGAAAACAGAACTAGTGCCGCTAATATTGTCTAAACGTGGCAGGAAATTGATCACAAGTTTTCTTATATGTATATGTAAAAAAGAAAAAACAATTGACTCATAGACTAGTGGTGTGTTAATTTATTGATTACTATGATATGAAGGCAAGTATTAAGAAATTTTTTAATTACTTTGTTTTGATAGGCCTTTGTTCATCATGAAGAGCTTCCTATGATTATGATTATTACTATTATTGTTCTCATAACTATGGCTACTATTATTATCATATGCTATTAGAAATTATTGGATGAGGCTGTGTATGATATGAAAAATTATGCATCACGAGAAGAGTGTTATCTGCCGAAGCAGTAGGCAGAAGCGGATAACACTCTTCAAGGTATGCATAATTTTCCATATCATACGATAGCCGAATCTAATAATTGTTTTATTATTTATTCAAATTATTTTTCAAAGTAAATTCAATTCAGTCATAAGAAAGAAAACAATTCAACTAAGTTTGCAAACCTTCCCTGTTGGGAAGCCATCTTTGTTTGGCGGCTATGATGACGTCAATCGTCCAATAAGTTTTTAGTTTTCGGACGAATGACGTTTCTTTCCAAATTTGGTCAGTCGATGCTTGTTATGAAAAATTAACCGGGAGCTGTGGGCCACTGAATTGAATCAAATACGGGGAAATATTTGAATAAATGATTATTACTATAATAATATTCCTGCTATTTAGTTTATTATTATTATCATTATTATTATTATTATTATTACTATTATTATTATTGTTGATGTTGTTGTGCTTATTGTTATTATCATTATTATTAATTGTTATTGGTATTATTGTTATCAGTATTATTGTTATTATTATTACTATTGTTTTATTATCATTATTGTTATTAATATTAATAATGGTAATTGAACTGAGTTGAGTGCAATTTGTATAGGAAATTACACCGTTCGAGAAGAATTAATGAAAAATACCGCGCGTATTTGATGAAAGTGAATTAATACCACGAGTGCGTAGCACGAGTGGTATTAATTCACTTTCATCAAATACAAGCGGTATTTTTCATTAATTCTTCAAGAACATAGGTGTAATTTCCTGTTAATACCAAATCTATAAAAAAATACGAAGTTTGTTTTTGTTCTTGAATGGATGTCAAGCATTCCGAAAGCAAAGTTCCCGGATGTGTGCAATTAATTAATTGCACAGTATTAAGAAAAATTTCACAGTTCGTCAGCCAATCAGAATCGAGTATTTTTTATAGATGTGGTATTAGGTCTGAAATCAAACGAGTGATTACAAAATTACACGAACGCGTAGCGGAAGTGCAATTTGTTACTCACGAGTTTGATTTCAGACAAAAATTACACGACACGAAGTTAAAAATTTAAGATTTGAATCCATTTTTCCAATTTCATCCATTTTCACCTAGAAAATCTCCTTCAAAATTTCTTTCTTATGCTTTAATTTGAATTGGCTTTTTTTTCTGTGATCTGATTGGTAAAATTTTATGTTTTCTGCAATTTCATTGGCTCTTCGAAACTGCGATTTAAAACTCAAAATGTTGTGATTCGGGAATAAATCGCACTGCTGAGAGCCAATCAGATTACAGGATTTGCTTGTGATTTCAAAATGGATGTAATTAATATTATTATCATTATCTTATCATCATAGGCTCATCTCAGACCTCCGAGGACAAAATACAATTACCACTCACATCTTCAGAGATTACTTTACAAAAATAACCTCTGATCATGACGAAATTGTTAAAGTATATTTTTTAACAATTTTATTAAAAAGAACTAGAGTTTTATGGGACATCGAAATAGTATATGAGGACGCTAAAATATTTTTCTGGATCGACAGTAAACATTTTCCAACCCTCTCTCCAAGGAGGGATTTTTTCAAACCTTTTCTCTACCCATGCAGGCTTTTAAATTATTCATGAGTATTGTTAAAGAAATTTCTAATATTTTCTTTTTTCTTTACTTTTATTAAGGTCATTTAATTCTACAATTGCGCACCAGGCACGTTTGACCTACCGTAATCTATCGTAGTAAAAACTGAATAACTTCACAATAAACTTAAATCTGTTAAATATAGGAATTTCTTTTACATAAATGCTAAATTTGGCGGCCTGCCCCAAATATCTATAATACAAGATTCGACAAACGTAGTATATATTTTTAAATTATGTTACATAATTGTAAGAATCGTTTTGAAATCTGTAGTCAACATATACTAGCTATTGTGCAATCTGCTTCTTAAACTTCTTATTTGGCGACCTGCCCCAAATATCTATATTATAAGATTCGAAAACGTAGTAAATATTTTTAAAATATCTTAAAATAATTGTAAGAATCGTTTTGAAATCTGTGTTCTTTGACTTCCTATTTGTCCAGCAAATCAAAGCACTTCAAATAAACTTAATGCACAGCCGTCTTACGAAAACGTCGCTTCAACTTTTGTGTAACTTTTTGAATGCCTTTCAAAGGAGCATAAAACAAAAGCAAAGGCATGCAACAAGTAAGCAGACTAAGAATCCCCCAACGCTTCATACAAGCAACCCCAGGTTCATCGCAAGAGCATATATTCTCTTCTTCAGCGACTTTTTCTTCGCTGCCTTTGCCGCAGTGGTAAAATATAGCCTTAACACAGCACATACAAGAACAATAATCTATTATGTGGTTGGTTCTTGTTTCGTCATCTGGGAAGAACGCTTCGGGAAAGTTTGCAGTAGCTGAGGGGATACTACCTTGAAAGGAACTGGATGCGCAAGAGAGGATGACTCCACTGCCTATATTCATTACTGGACTACTTGCAGATGACCTGACAAAATTTTCGCCCAAGTAAGAGAAATATGAGAGTGAGGACCTATTTCCAATGGAGCCGCTTGGAGAATGAGGGTTATCGAACAGACTCATGGGAGTTAGCCTGCCATCTCTGTTACTTGAATTCGTTGATGATCCTCCTTCCTCTTCTGTTTCATGGATGACTTCAGACGAGGAAAAAAAGGCCGAGTTATCAGCTCGAAGGGATGACGCTGGCTGGAGGGTTAACAGCGGCGGTGGCCTTGGACGGACAAACTTAGTGGACTGAGTCTTCGACAAAAGTTGGGAATTTGCCTCGTCTTGAATTTGGTGGCATACTGGGATTACCCGAGCGACTTCGTTTGACGTTGGTGTTGCGAGAAGATTCATTGCTGAAATGCTGAGCCAGTCAACCAAAGGGGAACCAAGAAGATAGCGCACGGGCTAGTAAAGAGCACAGCTCCTTAATCCGTAAATCAAAAAGGGGACTTTTTCACAGGTGGACAAACCCTTAACAGAGAGTGAGTTCCGGACCTGCTAGTTCCACCAGCCACCAACCAACGAATACAGATATGTATGTTTGCCAAGCCAAATAATAAAGTCGAGTAATTATTACAAAGATTTATTACGTCATAGTTGCCATGGATATGGTTTATTTACAGCGTTTTCTAACATTAATGACGTCAGATGGAACGCCTTTCAAAATGTCAGTGTTAAAAGAATTACAATCAACTGCCAAGCCCTTTGTATTATCACGTCATTGTCTCCATAGTAACTGCATGGCGGCTTTGGTAGATACAATGAAATGATTTACTGCTTTCGTAGGTTACTTAGGGACGTTCGCGGATATTTGACATAGTGACAGTTTTGTTCGAGTTGTACTTTGTTTTTCAGTCCCTCAAAAAAGCGTGTTAGTTGTAATGCCTTATAGAAAAGAACCGTGTTGAAAACAGATTATTAGTTAAAAATACATTCTTATACCTTTAATCTGTTCCCTATAACTTGTAATTTTGGACCTGAATTATTTATTGTTTTCACCACCACTTAATGACTCGGCGTCACGTAGCTCACGATAGGGGCCGAAATAATCGACTTCTAAGTTATTTTACCCGCAGTATTGCACGGTGATCCCGTATTTTTTGGGCCTATTTTGTGTGTTTTATATTTGGCAAAGTTTCAGAAAATTGACATTTATTTTGTATTTGTCGTTAGTTAGAAACAACCAAACAGAATGCTATACCTTTCTTGTTTGGTCCAAACTAACTAAGATTATTCATAATCTAAATGACACCCATATATTTTGAACAGCAGCTTCGCTTCTAGTGTCCGCTATCTACTACTATAGATATGGACGTTCAGATTGACATACCGTACTTTAAGGTAATTCCGTAGCTTTGCATCGCGCACCCTCTACTGCGCACGCTTTTAGCCAGCGCGAGCTTGCGCTGATGGCGGCCGGCTGACGAAAAGTTTGTTAATAAACAGTAAAATTAATAATTGTTACAGAAGAAAAACAACTAACAAACAACCAGGAAATCATCAAAAGAAGATTATCAGGCATTCAGTGTTATGAGAGTTTTGTATGAATTTAGAAAGAGATGAGAGCCTTTTTTTTTGTGTGTGTAAACTCTCCCTTGTCGGTATCCAATTAATGCTTTGTTGCATAAGAGAAAAAATAACGTTAATATTGCAATATTAGCAATGAATTCCTGAAAGTGGTAGGGCCTTTCGTTCGATTCTCGTGATTCGAAAACTGCTTTCGCACGATCCCAAAAATGCCATGAATTACCCGCGTCATATAGCGCCAAAACGAGCACGGTGACCCCTCTTTTTTATTTTATTGTTGGAATGAGTAGCATTAACGTAATAACTGTGCGAAGTTTTATTGAAATTCTATGTTTGGATCCATTACTACGGACTGAATTACCTTAAGTATTAAAGTAAAACAAAGGGGTAGTTTGAAAGCCCATTAAAGCTCAGATACACGGTGCAACATTCCATGCAACATTGCTTGCAACATTATGCTTCAGCAGCCAAATCAGAGAAAATCTCGTTTTTTTCGTTTAATTTACGAGGAAGATACAAATAACATAAGACAGACGTTCATATTTTTATATTTTAGTGTGATGTTGCATGCAATGTTGCACGTAATATTGCACCGTGTATCGGAGCCTTTAAGGCACTGAGAACCAATAGCAATGCTGTTGCCCTGGCACCATTACGTCATATTGCTTACGTTTCTTGTTAAAATCGAAATCTATTGGATCATTTTTGTAGCCATAGCAACGGTTTTACTTTCATCACCTTGTCACCATAGAAGCATTTTTATCTTGATTACCATTGTTTTTGTTTTAGCAACGGCATTGTTGCCTTGACTACCATCACGTCATTTTGTTGCCATAGCAAACTTGACGTTGTTCCATGTTTTATTTCTATAGCAACCGAATTGTTTTGACTACCATACTTCATGTGAGCATGTCTATAAAGCTGGAAGGACGAAAAAAAAGTTAAGGGGTATAGGAAGCATGGATGAAAACGATTTCCCAGGTTTTGATATTTGGCAAGTGGCGTAAATGATATGTTGCCAGTTACATGATATTTTACCGGGGCGTTTAGATCCATTAACTTTGATTTTTCTGCGACAATATTCATGATTCTACGAAGGCCTGTGTAAAAGCTTTTATTGAAATTCTGGATTTAATATATAAGTCAATGTAGATTATAATATTTTAGTCTCATCATCCACCAGCAGATGACATAGTTTCTAAACTTATATAAAGGATGCTTTTACCCTTCTGTTTTGTCTTTGGTATTTATGGTTGGATGGAATCAGTCAAGGATGTTACGAAGAGTTACGATCGAATCACAGGGATCTTTCCTCAATCTCCATCAGTGTTGTTTATCGGCTCCTATGTAATGGAGCAGCTACGAACAGCTATAAAAAGAGTCTCCAGAATTGATAACCAGAGTTATTTATAAGATTTAGACTTGTGCTTTCGCCGAAAAAATCGTTTTGTTCTTTTCGCTGCCTTTTGAAGACCTTTTAAAGGTGCATAAAACAACAGACAAGGCATACAGCACGTCAATACGCTGAGAAATCCCCATCGCTTCAGGCACTTATTACTGGGTTGTTCACATTGGTATGGTTCACCGTAGGTACTGTCGCAATCGTCGTCTTTGGTGCAATGGTAGAACAATGCTTTCATGCAACACATACAGGAACAATAGTCAATGATTTGATCAAGTTTATCTGGTCCATCAAATTCTGACTGCGGGTTGCTTGATGGAGATGAAGCATTACTGAAGGACCTGGACGAGGAGTCGGTGCAGGATGACACTGATATCACCCGCAGTATCCCTGAATTGTTAAACGAAGAGGTCGTTGATGATCGCGACCATGATTTGTTTAAGTCGTCCCCGAGGTATGAAAAGTAAGACAGCCTTCTTCCTGATACATTTGAACCGGTCTCTTTTGAGAGCCTGATTCCTTCTGAAGTGATGATAGAAGAGGGTTCCAAGGAACCCAGGAAATGCGGTTCTTTTATGACGCTGGACAATGGGGTGTCTTCTATTGGCCTGAAAACCACCACAGAAGGACTCGAGGTATTTGAATCAACATAGTTCTTCTTACCAGCTCTAGTATCAGGGACAGAGTCACCTTGGCAGTCGGGGTTGAAATCAAGAAACACATCTTCAATATCATCATCCTTTTGGTCCGGTGCCAGTTGTTCAAAGGTACCAAAATCCTGGGTGTCGTTTCGCGACTCCAAAAGCCTTATTGCAGTTGTTTTTTGACTTTCGTCATTTCTTGTAAGAGGATCCTTGACGTATCGCACAACTGACTCTGCGATAACAAATCCCATAGAGCCATTTTCATCATCGCTGCCTTCGTATGTTGGAATTACTGAATAGTCGTTCGTCCGTACATTTTCCAGTTTTTTTACTTCTTGTTGCCTGCTGTTAAACCTCTTGGACAGTTCCAATCCTGTTAACCTTGGTTCCTGTGAAACTGGATTTTTAATTACATTAAGTGAACTACTATTGTATTGTATCAAGTCTTCTTTTAGTTTTTGAGGAGCCATTTCATCAACTACATTTTCAGAATCAGTATCAGTTCCCTTACAGTGGATGTATGGATTAGGAGCAAGGAATTGGGCACCACATTTTGGCTTATTGTCGGTAATCTGGCAATCGTGTTGTAAGGTGGTCTTAATTCCTTTTGAAACCTCCATCCTTGCTGGTTGACGTGGACGTGGACGTCGACTTTTAGTCTTAGCCAGAGGATCTTCAGTGTAACGGAGAAACGGCTCTGTGGTGTCTGTGGACTCAAGTGAGAGATGTTCACCCTTGCTGTCATGATTTCCATGATGACCGAGAAAACTTGCGGAAAGTGGAGAAGAGCAATTCATGCTTTGAAATCTAAAATACTAAAAAATGAAAAAATACACCCGTTAATTAGACTTGTCTTCTTATTATATTTTGTTCCTGTTATTTTCTAGAAAAGTAATGAAACAGAATAAAAAAATATACCATTCAGTTTCGGCTTTTTTAGGCAAAACTGGCGGAAAAGAAAAGAAAACCCCTTGGTTTTGAAGGTGTCTGTAAATTGCATGGCCAAGCATCTCACAAATATAGATCAATTATCCTCATAGTTCGAAGGCTTTTGGATTTTTTTTGAGGTCGGCTTGCTGGATTTTCATTCATCTGTCGCTCAATTTTGAAGTTTTTTTTTTCAATTAGAAAGACAAAAAAGAGAAAAAACGAAAAGCAAATTTCAAATAAGTGTTTATCAGGTCTTGCGTAACATTTTAAATTTTAATCCAACACAAACGAAAATATGATATTTGAAAAGAGCATACCAAAGTTACTAAGGATGGAAAGTTTGAAGCGGTCGGCGACCGAAGTTGGCCGTCTTTACAAAGAAATGTATGGAAAAATATGCTGGTAGGCACTCTTTTGTGTTGGATTTAAATTTAAAAGGCACTCAAGACCTGATAAACCCCAAAAAAACCTGGATGTTTCGAAACACAATTCGATATTTCAGTTAAATTATGAATTACCTGACTTTAGGCCTTTTTGGAAAGAGTGAAAAACAATGAAAAGTACTTTAAGCTTGAACTGAAATTCTTTCATCCTCTGCCAGGAAGGCTCTCATTGGTGGAAAAATGAAACTTATTTCTAAATTAATGCTGTACATTCGTCATCGTCTTCTCTCGCTTACGTAAAGAAAGCCTTCAAGTCGCCGCATTGACGCAAACCCAACGTCATCTAGTCTTACTAACTCCTCCTGTTGCTACATGGGTATTTCAGGTATAGATGATATGAAATGCATACATGAAACAAGACGAGTCTTTTTCTGTTCAATTCCATTTTTCATCGCTATGAAATTCTGGTCTGAATGGTTTGAATGATGCACATGAGATTTCAAGAGCCTATAGGTATATATAGCTTAGCTATTATCTCTTGTGTTCTTGGTTTTTAAAGCTTGTTTAACATCACCCGTGAAAATTTGCATAACAGTTTTTTTTAGTACGGAGTGACCCCTATTTTGCATGCCAGAGCAACAGACTTTTCCCCGAATTCCCTCGACTGACCACAAAACAATAGACTCAAGGCGAGGCTATAGTAGACAAAATGCAGTAAATGCATGGATTTGAAAAAACTCCAGTCTGGACTTGAATCTATTGTTCTGTGGTCATTCAAGCGAATTCGGGAAAGGTCTGGTGCCCTATAATCTATATTGCGCGCAATTCAGCTTTGGTATATACGCTCAATACAATCCCATTATATATATATAGGAGTTATATCGTTCATAGTTTTATTAAGAGTTATATATATTTATATAGATTATTGTTTCTATATTTACACTTAGAAGTTTCTCAGGTTTTGTTCACAATTTAATCTGATAATCAATACTGTTATGATAATTATAACTGATTACCCGCCAGCGAGTTCTAGTCCCGCTCGACAAAAATTAATCTAGATCCTTTAAAATAAGACACTAACGGCTTAATTAATGTTGCTAATATTATTTCTAATCAAGAAATCAGTAGAAATTATTTATATAGATCAAATGTACATGTAATAGGCAATGTGCATCAAATCTCACAAAGCACTCTGGGAAACCGGGCCCTGCCAAAAAGGAACCGCGAAGTCAAAGGAAATATCAGGAAAAAATTAATCTGTTTTTTCGACGGTTGAAATACTTACATTTCCATAGAAAATGTCGGAGGAAAAATTGTCAGATGAATTTTTAGAGGAGCCAAAAGATCGTAAGGACTCAGTTTCCCATCATGCTTTGTGCTAGAAATTTGAGCTCGTGCACATTCTAGTTTTATTTAATAATAGTTTTTCATCGGGTTCTCCACCATTTTCTCTACCATTTTCTCCACCAGTTTCTGTCCTCTAGACTAAAAACGAGAAAAAAAGAAGAAAAAAACGAAAACTCCAATTCGATCAAGGAAAGAAAACAACAAGTTTGTTATCTGCAGTGAATACAACAAAGGTTTTGTCAGTACGGCTAAGCATCTTGACAATCCTTTTACTTCTCGATCAATAGATATATACTTGGATATCAGACGCGGATCCAGACCAGCTCACACCGTTTTCCGGACTAAAACTGTCAAAAATTTTAAAGTAGTAGTAATATATATAGCTCGACTCGTGTATCCAACAACGACCTGTTCGGGAAACTGTCAAAAAGTTACAGTGTTCAAAACAGGAATGTATGGACACAAACAACCTTACAGTTTTACTGAAAACAATACTTTAATACGATCAGTAATGAGTCTACCTATTCAATTTTACTTTTTATGAAGTACAATCTTTTTTAATTTATGTTTCTTTTTGAGACTTTGCTTCAAATATTTAAATATCTTAAAACCCCCCTTTAATAAGGGATACAGTACCAAACATGGCATGAAAATAGTGAGAACACCAATCATTGACCATTGGATAAGGCAGTTCATACTTGGTTCTGTACAAGAACACAACTCTAAGTTTCCTTCGTTGTCGTTGTCTTTGGTCAAGTGGTAGATCAAGCCACGGACACAACACATGCACGTACAACAGTCTATGCCTTTCATGACTTGGTACTCAGTCACAGAAATACCATCAGCCTTGGGGTCTACAAGACTCGATTCGTTCATCACCTTCGGCTGCAGCCCGTTCCAATTGCCATTCTCTTGGATCATCTGTAAGTTCTGACTTGGCTTGATGGAATTTCTCCTCGAGAGGTTGTAGAGTTCGTAAAACTGCCTTCGGTGGTGATTACGCTCGTCTCCCAAATAAGTAAAGTACGACAAAGATTGTTGTTGGACCTCCACCGTGGATGCTGACGCCCTGCGCTTATACATGTCAGGGTGGATATTCCCAAAACTTTCGTCTTTGTTCGCTTTACTCTCTAAGGGGCTTTTGGTATAAAACTCTTCGGGATTAGAGTTGGTTTTTCGTAGTTTCCTTTTTAGAAATACTCCCTCGGTTTTATTCACTGTCCAGGTCATTTCAACTCTGTCTGGATACTCTGAAAGTGACTGCGTAGCTCTTGTCATCCTTCGGTAATTGGTATCCATTTTAGCTTAAAACCTGAGTAAAAGATCGAACAATCAATCTATATTCACTGTGTATAATAATGGGTGCAGGTCATGCCGGAAAAGCACTAACTAGGCAATTTTTTTTATCGGCCCATTCACAAGTTCGAACTCTTTCGTTCAGAAAATTTAATGCGATTCATTATTTAGAAGCATTTTCAAACCGGGCTTACTTGCTTTTTTCACTAGCAGAAAGATGCGAAGTCTTAAATAACCACAAGGAGTCTATATCCATAATTCTTCTAAGGTTTTTGGGAATCGTTTAGCTATTAATATACAATCATGAACGCCGATTACTAACAGCAGCAAAGGTCCGAGTACCAGCTCTCTCTTCCACCCGTCAAATCATTCCTCGCCGGGGCATTCCTCCGAACGAGTACAAGTATCAGCAAACTTGATATGAAGACCTTACTTTATTGTTATATCTATACTAAGGAAAATTCTTAAGTTAATCGTTATTCTTACGTTATTCAATTCCACTTAAGCCTTAGTACTAATTATTCCAAAATTGTTTCTCACTTCCTCTTTTCATTGTCATAGCTTGTCATAGTCCCTTTTGCCGCTAGTGAGAGAGATCGATATGAGCTGTAAAATTAAGTGGTTCGAGTCCATTAAAATTCAAAACGAGAGCTAGAAAAACAGCGAGAGGAAGACGAGGCTCTGCCATCTAAAATCAAGAAGCGAAGGCAGAAAGAAAGTATTGAAGAACGGAAGGCAGAAAGAAAGTAAGTATGGAAATTGCTTTAAATTATTTCATTATTAAAAGAAAGAAGAAAAAAAAGAAAATATCTAAAATATCTGAGCTCCTTTTACTCTGGTTCTTCTCATCCATTACTTCTTTTTACAAAATTTCATCAGTCTGCGAGGTCTATATAATTTACAATATAGAAACTTACCTTTAAATTGAAAGTTCTCCCTGATGCCGGACCAAGTATAAAAATCTTTCTCTGAGTAGAAGAGGTGAAGTATAATTCTCCAGTCAAAGGCTGGTAGGCTTATATACCCTAGTACCTACGTCACTAGCAGTGACCCTCACGTCAGTATAGACGCATCAAGAGTTCCGCGCTGCTGCTCAATGCGCATGCTCAGGGGATTAAAAAGTGGGATGATATTTTGTATAATATGCATTTTTTCGGCATATTTGATTCAGAATTCGCTTAACGGTACGCGATCTTAAATATTTAGTGAAAATTGTACTTGAGAAGAAAGATACAACTAAAATATAGCATATTTTACAAATTTTATCCCACTTTTTAATCCCCTGAGCATGCGCTTAGAGCAGCAGCGCGGAACTCTTGATGCGTGTATTAGGGTGTATCTGGCATGCGCACTGTTATATAGATACGCAGGGTTTCGGAACGTCGATCATTGAGATCGATAGGCAATTATCCAAATGACCGACTTAGAGGTGAAATAACACGAAAGAAGTAATTAGCCACGAATAAAGCGGTGACGTTGTCAGTCAGTTGGGAGATTTGGATGCTAATAAACATAACACCAGTACTCCTATTGTCTTTTATGGAATACGAGTGAACTCTTCAGTGGATGAGAAAAACTGCCTATTTTTTAAAAAGCGCGAACTCTCTCCGATAAAAACAATACCACCTTCATACTATCTTTAGAAAATGGACGTACTTTCAGTGCATGAGCTTAACTCTAACCTCTACTATTACATAAAATTAACTTTAATGAGATGTAATTAATAATTTTATTATAACTCTGTTATTACGTAATAAGAGTATAAAGTCGGGATAAAGTATCAGTAAAACGGAGGGTGTTGCCTAAGATACTCCCCCGCTTTTGCGTCAAACTGTTGTAGAAGCTCTTCATGTGTTAGTTACTGTCATATAATTTATTAGACTATAATTATTATTTTACTACTATTATTATGGTTATGATTATTAGCTTATTATTTTCATTCTTATGGTATTATTACTTTTAATATTATCATCATTATTGTTGCTATTCTTACTATTATTATTATTATTATAATTATTATTGTTGTTGTGTTTGTTATTATTGCTATTAGTGTTGTTGTTTCTTCTTCTTCTTCTTCTTCTTCTTATTATTATTATTGTCATTAGTGTTGTTGTGTTTGTTATTATTTTCATTCATCTTTAGCAGAGATAAGTAATTACACGGTTTCGAGTTCAATTACGAAGCAATTTGCACAAAGAATTTAAAAAAAGCACTAACAAAGTCCCTTTCACAGTTCCCTGCGCCATCTTGAAATATAGTCATGGAGCCCTTGCATCGAAGCGAGACGAACGATGAGCTTGCAATGATAGAGACATCAGTATGTGAATAATTGTACAAGGTGGTAAAAAAGGTCTCTATCATTACAAGCCCACCGTTTGTCTCGCTTCGTTGTAAAGGCTACCTTTCAAGATGGCACAGGGGACTATTACACGAGCCCATAGGGTGAATGGTGAGGCCAATGCAAAGCCGATTTTCGAAAGGGGGTCTCGTTATCACCAGTGGAAAGCACGGGTGGCGTGCCCTGCTAATGCACCGCCTCTCATCAATGCGACCCAGGTTCATTTCCTTGGCTCAGTGTCGTATGTGAGTACGGTTGCTTGCTGGTTCTCTCTTGTACTTCGAGGGTTTTTCTTCTAAATTCCCTGCATGTTCGACGTAAAATAAAATACATTGGTGAGTCCATCTAAATTAGGAATGGACGGCTTGAATAGGCCCTTTTGACCAAAGCAAGTTTTATGATCAATAAACTCGGAATAAAATACCATGAATTGGTTAAAAATAGAACCCTTCGCAGCTCTGTAAAATAATATAGGTTTATTTATTCAACGCTTTGTTGTCTTGCCAGTAAATAATTATAAATATCTTGATTGTGGACTGTACAATAAGGCCGGACGTATGAAATCAGATTTGGAGAGCAACAGACAGAATTTATTCACTAACTTATAATGTAAAGTAAAAATACCGCTAAAACCGCTGGGAGCAAAACACTGTGACAGTTGCAGTGGTAAATCAGCTTTTCTGAATTTCTTCACGGAAGTTTGAGGCATAAGTTGTGATTATCAAATTGAGGGCGCAAGATGGCCGAGTTTACCAAAGCTTTTTGATCTCGTCCCTAGGTTCGGCCATGAAGTATGGGGTATGACAGGCGGTATGTCAGCAAGAAAAGTTATTCGATTTCTGATATTTTCAATATAACTAGTTTCAAATGAAATCGAGCAAGACGTTGTGTGATCATGATTGCTTTTTTTTTAGCTTGGCAATTTCTACCTAAATAGAGTATTTGTATCATGACTATTATTAATTCCCATTTCATAAACCAAATCGGCTAACGCGTTAATATGTACGTTTTGATCCCATTCAGAACCTGTGGGAATAAAAACGTTTGTTTCAAAACATTTTCACGCAGTATCGAAAAACAAAAGACAAAGAATCTTATTCCCAAAAGATTTGATTTGGGTCAAAACGTACATAGCAACGCGTTAGCCGATTTTTTTTTTTGAAGCAGAACTCTCTATACTATTTTTCTCAAAGGAGTCGATCCTCTGAAAACTTGACAGTTGGCTCTCGCTAGCTGTACCAGAAACTGTCGCGTCCACTAAAACAGAAATGACATGCTTCTTTGCAGATGGACGGTTTTTTTATCTTGCTCTCGGCGGCCTCCATATTGATGTGTTTTTATTTGAGAATTCTAAATCTAAATCTCATGTCTTTAGGGTTAGGATGTTAAGTTGGATCGACGCCATAAAGAGACTCGTATGTCGGCGGATCATTCGTAAATCCTTCATTATCCATTCCCCTCTCTGTCTCTATTGGCTGTTCTTCAACAGTCTCCTCTGTAAAACCACTATTTCTCCGTCCAACCTCTCTCGTTGATGGCTGTTCTTCGTCAACTGGGATTACTGCCTCGGTATACGAAGGAGGACGATCCTCTGCGATTAAGCAATCAGGGATATCGTCCAAGGGAGGGACGGGCATCGGAGAGATGACCGCTAAGTCGTGATCGCGTGGTCGGGAGTTTGGTCGTCGACGATATCTCTTTTTCAACAACCAGTACATGAGAATAAATGCTAATGTGAGCAAAACTAAGCCGGCAAATACGATCAGGGAGACAGTTATTGCTGAAAACAGAAAAAAGAAAATTCAAATATCAAAAAAGTAAGTTAGGGTACTAGTGCGGTACGGGGCTGGATATCCGGGGACTGTTAGACTATCGGATATGCTCTCGCCGAAATTCAGTGTTCATGTTCCCTGATTGGTCAAAATACGCAGAGCAGTTCAGATCCCCGCGTTCAAGAAATATGTCCAAGTTCACAAAGCAATTAAAACGGCTACAAGTTTAAAAAACTTTTTATCATATTTGCCACTCAGTCAGAGAAAGGGAATTTTATTGATATAATAAGCTTCGAATAACTATATATCTATCTACATCTAACCATGAAGATCTTACCTCCAGCGGTAAAATTGTCGGAGTTTGTCGTTCCTATCAAAAAAGGAGTAAAATACGAACATCAGTGCTATAAATATAATAGTAAGTATTAGCGGAATATTTTCGTCGGCAAAGCAGGTGTTGGTGGACGTCAATCAGGGTGTTTCCATGACGATGTCGGGAAACACAAAGTTTTCAAGGGCACATATCATGGAAACGCCTAGAGGCGCGTTCACTGAAGCCTACTTTGTCCGGCGCCACGCAAATTGCACCTTTCCGACGATGTCTTCAAAGGCATGTATCAGGGAAACGCCTAGATACGCATCCATGGAAACCTACTTTGTCGCCGCTAAAATTGTACGCTTGCGTCACTAAGGAAACGCAAAGCCTTCAAGGGCTAGTATCAGGGAAACGCCTAGATACGCATCCATGGAAACGTACTTTGTCGCCGCTCAAATTGTACGCTTGCGTCACTGAGGAAACGCAAAGCCTTCAAGGGCTAGTATCAGGGAAACGCCTAGATACGCATCCATGGAAACGTACTTTGTCGCCGCTCAAATTGTACGCTTGCGTCACTGAGGAAACGCAAAGCCTTCAAGGGCTAGTATCAGGGAAACGCCTAGATACGCGTTCATTAAAGCCTACTTTGTCGCCGCTGAAACTGACGCTTCTGACGTTCAACAGTAATTCAACTCGGAAAAAAGCATTAAATTCCCACGAAGAATTGCGATTGGTTCAAATTAGAAAAAAATTTAAACTGCAATCCATGACTGACTGACCTTTAATAATGGCAGAAAAACGTGCATCGAATCCTTGACCAAGCACTGAAGTCTTTCCCGACTCAAAGTGCACCAGAAGTCGCCTATCAGTCGATAGAACCCTAACAGACGATACTTTAGTCTTACAAAACTTGCCGAGACTTTTACTGAAGGTATAATAACCATCTCGTACTTCGACATAATCAGATTCACACGACTCTCGTAGGGTAACGTGGTTGAATATCAGCTGCACTCGCGAACCATAAGGAACGGTGATTTTCCAAGTGCATTTGATGTCAGGAGGGTACGGGGCTGGATATCCAGGGGTTGTTAGACTACCGGACATGCTCTCGCCGAAATTCAGGTTCGTGTTCCATGATTGGTCGAAATCTGTAGAGCAGTTACCTAGCAACGAAATATAAGGATTTGAATCAGAAGCACAAGAGCGGTTTGTTTAACCATTCTATTCACATATAATGGTGGCTTCAACGAAGACCACAACAGTGAGAGAAGCAGCGCATCAGCAAGCCACCATGCATGGCGTCATTTACTACAACTACCAGAATCCCTTGCACACTTTCTTTTGTTCAATTCATTAGCACCAATTGTCTTACTATTCTCATGAGGAAATACAAATTTGAATTAGAAAGAAAATTCGTGAAGCATTTTGGTAGTGGTAGTACAATGACGCCATCTGCAAAAAGTCTATTCCAAGACTTACCAGCTTTAATCATTCGATACGTGACACTAAACCCCTTGTACGCTTCACTGGTCGTATGCTGTGACACAAACTTCAGCCATAATTCCCTGCCACTTGAATATATCCGAAGAGCGCTTTGCAAATTACAAAACCGTCCCTTGAGCGTACTATATGAAGAACTCCCATCACGGACCTCTATATAATCTCGAACACAAGGAAGTGGAAATTGTATCGATGTAAAGTTTAGTTCCACGTGATAGCCGAGAGGAGCACGTACATGCCACGTGCACTGCATTCCACGTGTGTAGGGTAGAGGATAATTGGGACTGGTGATGTACCCTCTGGTATTATTGACGATTAAATTGTCATTGAAATCATGAGGATTTGCTTTTGAACATATTCCTGGACCTGAAACAATATCAATAGACCGGTTAAGTTTGGACGTGGTGTTTGGCTTGCCATTTGAAATCACGTGTCATTTCCTTCTCGGGATGTTTCTTAATTTGGCGGTAAAATTTTATCCATATTCTGAAAAAACCTCTGGGCTGACCAAAGTAAACGGCTTACTCGCAGAGCGAATTGGAATTTAGCTTGCACAGTTGTTAGGTTTGGCAGAGGGAGGAAAACCCGAGACCCCAGAGTTAATGTGATGGCGAGTCCAGGCATCGAACCCGAGACCCCAGAGATGAGAAACAAGTGCAATACCGTCATGCCACACTTGATTGCCTATTCTCTAACTATTGAGAAGATATTTCAATACAAGGAATGACGCGTGGACTCAGTGAACTTACCAAGCTCAAGAATGGAGTGAGACAACTTGAATCCTCTATAACCAGGCAACGTGCTACTTTGAAAGACCAACGTTATAGACTTCCCAGTAGAAAACAAATCAAATGGTAAACTGCTCCCACAATACCGACCAAGACTATGATCTTTGGTATCGATACCATCGAACCCTTCAAGAAACTCGAAGCTACAAGAAGAATGCAGCTTAAAGTCGTGTAAGTGAACATGGATCCTAAATGTTCGTGGTACTGTGATGTGCCAGGTACATTTGATGTTAGGGGGGTAGGGCTGGGGATAGTTTGGCGTTGTTAGCACGCCTGGGGTGTTGTCGACGAAGATGTTGTTGTTTTCTTCGTCGGTGTTTACTGGGGAACATTTTCCTGGTTCTGCAGAGAGAGAAATGGCATTCTTCTTAGATTATTTGAATCAAATTACTTGATGAATGAATGAACGAATTGTTAGCAAAATCCAACATGGCTGCCTTAGGAATGCAGCTCAATTTGGAGGACAAAACAATATGTTCCAAACCTCAGGAGATTGAAATTCTTTTGTTTTGTCCTCCAAATTGAGCTGCTTTGACGTCACGTGAAGGGGGTGTCCATAGTGAACATCACCTAAAATGGCTTCCACTTTTGTTCCCATAGGAATGATTACAACCTGCCTATAGTGAACCTCATTCATTCATTTTCATAGCGAACATCATCATCCAACATGGCTGCCATATTTCGCGACAATTGTCAAACATTCTTTCTTTCTTTCTTAAGCTGCAATCTCAAACATCTACAGAATTTTACCTCATCCTAAAATAACGTCAGTACATATTTCTGAAGAATATATTCTGAACTCACCAGGGGATACGGCGCTGTAGATTGCCTGGAACCCAGTCATCTGCTCCGAATAATCGGACACAAACATTATCCACATGTTATTCGAGGTGGAGTAGATATCATAAGGTATGGTGACGCCACATAAGTTTCCTTGTGTCTTCAAGAGACCTGAACTATTGTTACCATCACGAACCTCAACGAAGTCATAGACACAGCCATGGTTTTCGACTTTAAACGAGACAAAGTGAAGTCTAATACGATATCCATGAGGCACAGTTATGATCCAAATGCACTTGAAGTCTGGTGGATACTTTGATGGATAGTCTGGAGTCATTATGACGCCTTTGTTGTTTTTTATTTGGATGTTTGAGTTCATTTCTTTGGTGTTAATCTTTGAACACGTCCCTTTTGCTGGCGAGAGAATGAGAATGACAGTATAACAAAAAAAGGTAAACAAACAAAAAAACACAAAAAAAACAATGAACGAACAGACAGAGAGGCTAACTGACTGACTGACTGACTAACCGACTGTCTAACCAACTGACTGACAGGCTGGCCGGCCGACTGACCGACCGACCGACCGACCGACCGACTGACTGACAGCCTGACCGGCCGACTGACTGACCGACCGACCGACCGACTGACCGACCGACCGACTGACTGACAGGCTGACCGGCCGACTGACTGACTGATAGTCTGACTGACCAAACCGAATGCCCAACCGACTGACCAACTGACTAACCCACCGACTTACTGACTGACCGACTGACCTATCGACTGATGTGGCCGACTGACGGACCGACTAACATGAAAGAAGTAGGAATGAGGAATGGTCTATGACTTACCATAAGTCACAGCCTCGTAAACTCCAACGAAACTTAATCTTGAAAGATTTCTCATATTACCAGACGCAACAAACTTGACTATGAGATATCCACCGGTGGAGAACATAACCCATGGAGTAACTGTACCACAGAACTTTCCTTTGCTATTTTCTCCATCAAAAATCTCTACGAAGGAATCCAGGCAGTCGCTCTCTAGAACAAACTTCGTAAAACTCAGTCTAATTTGATAACCATTCGGCGGTTTGATTTTCCATAGGCACTGAAGACCTTGGTCAGGAACACGGTTATCAGTATGTATTGTAAAACTGCCGTTATGTCCTGTTAGAATGATGTTACGATTTTCTTGTTCGTTGTTTAGCGTAGAGCACTTATTTACATCTGAAAAAATTAAGAAATCATAATCCATCAGGTATATTATGAAACAACAAAGAAATATTTCAGGGTCCACAGAGAGGAGAGGAGAGGAGAGGAGAGGAGAAAAGAGGAGATAACAGAGAAGAGGGCAGGACAAGGGGAAGAGGAGATAACAGAGAAGAGGGCAGGACAAGGGGAAGAGGAGGATAATCACGTGACCTCTTATGGTGCCAATTCCCAATTCTCCTATCTTACCTTTCTTGACGTATTCATATCTAGCAGCAAATGCCTCGCTTCCAATCCAAGAAGACAGTTGATTAATTTGAAGTCTTAGCACTGCAGTTCTATTTGGTAAATATTTTACAACTCGAGTTCCAACTTTACAATATCTCAAAAGTAACTTGTTTTCGTGTACAAAATATCCCTTATATATACCAAAATAACTTTGGAAACAAGTCGTATTTTTATCAAATTGCAAATCGTTGATAGCTATTCTGATTCCATAGCCTTGCGGCGCTCGCAACCTCCATAAACATCGAAAAGGTCTCGTTGTATCATTATAAGTATTATTAAAATAAACGAAAAGATTCCCTGAAGGGTCTTTTAGAATTAAATTTGCATTTTCTTCTTCTGTTTGTAACACGGAGCAATTTGAAGCTGAAAGAAAAAAGGAGAATAGACTAAGATTGTTCAAAGCGCATATTTACGTAAATACTTGAAATGGGATTCCTGTGGTTGACACTTGAATGTCAAAATGGCGGCCAAAACAGCTGTTTCATGTGAAAGGTTTGTTTTACAAATATAAACAATATTTAATGTTATTTCGACAAGCAAATGTCTGTCATTGCTAAAGGACATTGTATAATACTGGTACTGACAGCTAAATTATTATTATTAGCTTAAAACAGACCCAAAAACTAAAAGAAAAGCTTAGAGCTGGAGGAAAAGGAATGAAGAAAGGCAAAACTCAAGGTATTTGTGTACAAATAATTATCGCTATTATTTTGACGTTTTACGCTGATTGAAGTAAATTAAGATAACCTTTCATTCAATTTGTCTAACTAGAAAATACATTTAAATTACTAAAACTTTCAATTCAAACGTTTGGGAAGCTTATTTAGCAAAAAAAAAAAAAAAAAAAAAAAAGCAAATTTTACCTGGTTTTATCGCTGTGTAGTTAGCAGAGAATCCAGAAGATTGATATTCATTATTAGAAATAAAAGCAACCAATACGTTTGGTCCAAATAAGAACAGATTGGAGGGTTTATCTGAACCACAAAATTTTCCTATCACTGGGCTTCCTGTGGTGAGGCCATCATATACGACTAAATAATCTGACTGACAGTTAGGCTTGAACTCAATTTGAAAGCTGTCGTCAAATTCAAGCTTGATAGAGTAGCCATGTGGGACTTGAATTGACCATGATATATTGGCATTATTTGGGTAGTAGGATGGGTACCCTGGAGTGGCGATGCGGCCTTGTGTACTGTTTAATATACAAGGATATAGACCAGCTTTGCATCCTGAATTGCAACAATAATCATATCTCAAAGTCATTGTGAGTCTCAAGTATTTTCAGAGAAAATAGGCTAAAGTATTCTGTGTGCAATCCTGGGAAATATTTGTTTCAATAAAATTTGCAGTTGATTTAAAAAAAAAAAGGAATTTCATGGCATGCACAGGCATTTTCTGAGATAATGACCATGGTGCATTGTGATCTAGCTTGGGTACAAACCTTAGATGGTATTTTTTTGTACCCAAGCTGGACCAGAATACACTTTGATTGTCAAGCCCACAAAGGCCTATGTCATGGAGCTAAGCCATAGAAATGTTCTTCTTTGGGAAATACAATATATTATTATGTAAAGATAATGTATTTGTTATTGTCCTAGAACATGGCTGCAGAAATAAAAAAATATCATTTATTCTGTATTACCACTGTTATCATTGCCACATGCTGATATGGATGACCATCGTGACAGGGAAACTCAGGGCAATACACTGCATCAATCAGAGTATGTAAAGGTACCAAACAATTTGTTTAATTGATGGCTTCATTGTATTGTCTGAATTTCCCTGTCGTGATGGTTTTCTTGGAATTGATCCATGCGTAGCAGTGAACACAAGTGGTTACACACTGGTCTACATACCTTGACTAAAATTGATCAGAAACCCCAATAGGACCATACAAACTGAAAATAACCAAAATAACGAAATACATTAATCTATAATCTGAATAACTTGAAACATTTGGAGTACTAATAAAAACAAAAAGTCCATTAACAGTTTATTCCAAGCATTCTTTCTGGAAAGGCCAGACATTTTATCTATATTGTCATTTATCTCTTATGCTAAGGTCATGCGTAACTGAATATTTTTTCTAATTCTGTTGAATAAGTGCAGCGAAGTGTAGCATAATATTAATGGCAAAGGTATTGCTTTTATGAATGAAATCCATATTTCATCTTTCTGTCACAACACAACATCAAGGATTAACGAAACAATTATAAAATAATTAATATATGAAGGATTCTGAACTCTGCCAGACAGGGAAACCCTCAATTTTATTGCTATATAAAAATTCAAGCCTTCAAGAAGCTCTGTTGGGCTTCCAATTGTCTATTGCTTAAGCTGCAGTATGCACATTGAATGAAGCTTATTTTTGCATGATTTTGTTTACTTAGTCTGAGTTGAAATTTACTGGTCAAGTGTACATTAAGAAATGGCAGTTAATATAACCTTTTTGGAATCATTTAAGGCTCTAGCAAGTATGTTGTAGAACTCAGACAACGATTTCAACAAAGTTGTTTGGATGAATGGAGGTATAACAGATAAAAACAAAAAAGTTGAAAATCAAAACATTGGCCCATTTGATGCTATCAAACCTGTGTATATGTAATCTATTTAATAGATTTTGACGAGAGAGAAAAAAAAGAAAGATAGAAGGAAAGATAGAAAGAATTCAGAATATGTCTAGATCAACAGATACATGGTCTATTTCCTTACCTAACTATAGTTGTATGATGATAAAATTAATAGATGATCTTCATTCATTGTGAGAATTTTAAATTACCTAATGTCACTGGGAAAATAATGGAAGAAAGGAAGGAAGGAAGGAAGGATGGAGAAAAAATGTTTTTCCCTCATGCTTTTATTTCGATATTTCTATATTTTTTGGAGAAAAAAAAATGAAATTCAAAATTGTATTTAGATTTTTTTAGATTTTGACTGATTAACTTAGACAATCAACTGCTACATGCTTGATCAAGTAGTCAATTTGCAACACACATGAATCAGGGGTTTCAGAAGCACTTCTCATTCCTTTTAGACAAATCTAAGATTTATTATGTACGGTACGTAAAAATATGAAGCTATTTTCTATCAAATACCGGAAGAAATACAGGACATGAATCATATCGGCAAAATCGAACAAAGCAAAAGTACTTCTAGATGTTTCCTATATATTTTGAAAGTATATGCAAATAGATCAAGGATCCTCATCTTAAAGTTCGCTTCCGCTGGAGAAATCTTGCTTTTTCTGCCTATTTAGCAGCAAGTTTATTTAAAAATAACATAGTTCTGTTATATAAATTATAGAAAAATCCTTAGCAGAGGAACTATAACGAGGTTAAGTAAATAATTTCTAAAGTTCACGATATTTCTTTGTATGTTTTTGTGTATCAAACGTTTTGGCTGAGACTAAATAAGATTCAATGAAAAACACTTATGGATTTAGAAAAAAAAATGTAGATTATCAATGAACACTTCGATTCAAGCTGCGGGTTCTCCTAGTGACAGCTTACGATCGTTTAATCTTAGAGATCACGAAGCCTGATCTATCTTTCATCTTCGAAGGCAATCCTTGTCTAAATGAACTACAAACCAGCGAAATTACCGGCTAAAATGTGCTTGTATTCAGCCCGATATTTAATGAAATAACAATAATGAATACTTAGGTATAATATCGACTGTGTTTGTACACATTTGTCGCAATTCGTAGTGAAATATACACACTCACCTACAGGGAGTTCGTTATTTGACATTTGGCATATTTTGATCGATTTCTTTGAATGCCAACGTGATCCAAGCCAACATATCATTCAATTAATATCTAGTTAAAAGCCTTGGGTATTTTCTCTGAGGAAGGCAACACATATACAGTCGATCAATCCAAGTTCAAGTCAACAATATCAAGACCTAGTTGTGCCAGGAGATTTTTTACGTCATTGAAGCAAGCAACGCCTGGTGGAAATGATTTGCTTCACGCGCGTGCCAAAATCGAATGCGCGTCAGAATTCAACATTATTACATCACAATTTTGCGTTTTATTTTTCCAATTTTTTCGACTTTGGTTAGAAACGAGTGATTTGTCAAATAGATATTGAGTGAATTTGTTATGGATTATAGTACTGATGAATATAGCGATGAGAATGACAGCGGGTTGGAAGAAGATGTGGAGCCCTGCGGGGAGACAGGAAAAGAATCGGAGATCAGTGTGGTAAGAGGTTTTTTACTCGCTTGAAAAATAAGACACAAAAAGATTAGAGCAAGGTGGCAAATTTCTTGATTTATATACTTTTTAATATTTACTCTGTAAACTAATTTATTCAAAGGCTCAGACAAAAACAAATCGGTTACATGTAAAAACAAGTTAAGAAACTGTAGAATGATTGAAATGTTTAAGATAAGTGTCAGCAATTTCAGCATCATTAAAAGAAGAGCGAGACTAAAGAAAATAAATTTTGGGACAAGGAAGAATTAAAAACAGTTGCTAAAAAACCATTATCATTATTATTAATTATCGCTGTATAAGGAAAATGTTTGATTATTTTTGTCATGAACGTCATTATCGACGGTAATTTTCTAATTGTGGCACGATAGGCAGTGGGAAGTCAACACACTTATGCCCCAATGATTCGATTAGAAGATCAAATGAACAACGAGAGCCTGGAAATGTTACAGCAGATTTTCCAGGTATGTATACTTTGACCTTTTCTGTTTATGAAAAAACCCTAGGAAAGAAAGAAAGTGTTTTAAATGTAACTGATATTGCTTAGGGAAATTCAACATCTGGATCGGTTTTGTTCTTATTTTTTTAATCAGGAAGCTGACGAGGATGGTGGAGGGGGACTGGACTTAGACGAGTTCCGTCAAGCAATGATCAAAACAATGGCGGGAAGAGGAGAAATAGTAAGTTGATTGTTTTGATGATTGTCCTGGTTTCAGTCGATGATGAGTATTTTACGAGTCCAAATTTAAAAAGGATTCAAGGATATTTTTTCTTAAATCGCTGTTACACCGTGAAAATTTGAATGTTTTTTTTGCAGCGGCGCTATAACATCCGCGCATGCGCCCATGCATATTCACGCATTTACCAATATGGCGCTGACTTGCGTTTGAGTCCAAGAACCGATCCCCAATACACACAAAAATCATTCCATGAACAACGACTGAAGTATATCAATTCTTGGTCGTGTGTTTATTTTTAGCCTGATGACAACCAGCTGTCAATCATATTCATGAAGGTGGATGCTAACTGTGATGGCACAGTAGACTGGGTAAGAACAACACAATATTATTTCTGCATATACATTGAATACTATCAAGGCAAGACGCAAGCGATATATGTCTCACGATCTTCTCCCGAATACTTAATTCGTCTCGTTCGGAGACTATTCGGAAGCATGAGCCTCCGTTTTTATTTCAGCGGCACAGAGTGCATGCGCCTTAGAGCCTAAAAGGATAATTTTTGATGGAATTATCAAAAATCATTTGAAACCACGAAAAACAACATTTTGAACTCGGAATTTACAGGGAGCCCGAGTAATAAGAATTGCAGGAATCTGTTGTGCTATAAACTAACCGCTGCCATGTGACTCCATTTTTCATTACGACAGGAAGAATTCTGCTCGTACATGCTGATGGAGAATCAACTGAAGGATGTTATGACCAGTGTGGATAGAGAGGTAAGATAACCTACCAAAACCGCCCGCCCGTCTTAGACAGGTCACTGTGTGGTGTCATGATGTTAAGGATGTTATGAGCAGTGTAGATAGAAAGGTAAGATAACCTACCAAAACCGACTGCCCGTATTAGACAGGTCACTGTGTGGTGTTATGATGTTAATGATGTTATGACCAGTGTGGATAGAGGTAAGATAACCTACCAAAACCGACTGCCCGTATTAGACAGGTCACTGTGTGGTGTCATGATGTTAAGGATGTTATGACCAGTGTGGATAGAGAGGTAAGATAACCTACCAAAACCGACTGCCCGTATTAGACAGGTCACTGTGTGGTGTCATGATGTTAAGGATGTTATGACCAGTGTGGATAGAGAGGTAAGATAACCTACCAAAACCGACTGCCCGTATTAGACAGGTCACTGTGTGGTGTCATGATGTTAAGGATGTTATGACCAGTGTGGATAGAGAGGTAAGATAACCTACCAAAACTGACCGCCCGTGTTAGACAGGTCACTGTGTGGTGTTATGATGTTAATGATGTTATGACCAGTGTGGATAGAGGTAAGATAACCTACCAAAACCGACTGCCCGTATTAGACAGGTCACTGTGTGGTGTTGATGTTAATGATGTTATGACCAGTGTGGATAGAGAGGTAAGATAACCTACCAAAACTGACCGCCCGTGTTAGACAGGTCACTGTGTGGTGTTATGATGTTAATGATGTTATGACGAGTGTGGATAGAGAGGTATGAAACGATGTCATATAATCTACCAGAACCGACCGCCCGTGTTAGACAGGCCTGGTAGGCCAAGCGTTTGGAAATTTGTGCGAATAAGCCAGGTCGGAGTTTCAGAATCGTTTTCAGTGCGCATGCGATTTTTTCCCGAATTTCTCACTTTCTTTAATTAAACAAAAGAATGTGAGAAATTCGGGATAAAATCGCATGCGCACTGAAAACGATTCTGAAACTCCGAACTGGCTTATTCGGTGGACATGATCTTAAAGATTCTTTTGGTTAGCAAGGGTTAACATCTTTCTTATGTCATTGGCAATCTTCATCATAACATGTAAGTTTATATTTTATTATTTCTTTGCAGATGGAGTTTCCATATCCTGCCCGCGAGATTCCAAGGTAAATTAAAAGAATTCCGGCATTATTATAACTATAATAGCTATATTCATCGATTATTGTTTATTACACACAGCTGCCATCGCGACACAATACATAGGATAACGTACTACCCAAAGATGACCCACGGTGGTGATGACCCTTCAGACAGCATGGGTGGTCGATACCTTACTGTCAGTAAAGATGGCATCCTTCATTTCTGGAGCATGGACCTACATAACCTTAGGTCACATACAGTAAGTTACTTACCCTAGAACAATATGCTGCAGGGAAACAAGGGTACATACATACAACCATTTTATTGGACCCCCCAATAGGGCTTTTCAGGCCAATTTACAAGCAATAATTGAAAATATAAACTTTGCTCCTTTCCGTAGTCTTTCCACAATCCCTTATGGTCCCAGCGCGAGCTCGAGGTCAGGGTAAAATTTGCATATTTTTTATACATTTTTATGCAAATTTTACCCTGACCTCGAGCTCGCGCTGGGATCATAAGGGATTGTGGGAAGACTACGGAAAGGAGCATGAAAAACCTTTACAATCAGTTGAAACTACTATAAATGTATAAACTAACAAGAAATGAGAAAATATTATTAATTTATAATTAAGCCATTCAAAAACACTCCGAAAAGAAAAAAAAATCAAAAGACCACCGCATCGAAGATGAGAACAACCAAGGGTGAGGGGAGACTGAGTACTAGTAAGGCCTAAAAATCACAATCGCCCGCGGTCATCTGTCTATCTTTTTCAGTTGCTTGAAGGCAAGTCATCGTCCACACAGAGGACTATGTGGGTAACAGACTGTGTTGTGTTACCAAATGCTAAGAAAGTTGCTGTGTCTTCTGCAGACAGAGAGATAGGTTAGCTAGCACAGATACAAACTCAATCTAATCTACTTAATATTTTGATGTACTACTGATTTAAAGTCCCGCCATCGATCGAATCTGATCTGTAAACTCGAGCTCTGATTGGTTCCGGAGGCACATACATTTCAGAGATAGACTGCCCCTGGAGTAACAATAGACCAGCGCTTTCAAAAATATCGCAGGCGCAGACATGAAAAAGAGGCATTTTCGGGTAAGATCACGCACGCTATTGACTCTGCCCGAAAATGCCTCGAGATCATGTACGCGCCTGCGATATTTTTGAAAGCGATCACGCATCTCGAAAATGGTCTATTAGATTTTGCCCTTGACTTTGTTATTTTTCGAACCATAAACAAGAATGAAAGTATGGTCCGTCAGAGGATATACTATAAGAATAACACTGACATCACATGATATTTTTCTTTATTAGTATTTTACGACTGTTCAGCAAACAGCTTTGAAAAACAGTTCGTGTTATGTGGACTGGAGTACTGTGTAGTCACCATGGACTATTGGTAAGCACTTGTCTTTTTTAATGATCTTTATCGCTCCATAAAAGGTTTTACGATAGTGACAGCCATCTTGTAAGAATGCGCGGATGGGCTGCGGTAACAAAAAAAAAACAAAAACAAAAACAAAAACAAAAACAAAAACAAAAACAAAAACAAAAACAAAAACAAAAACAAAAACAAAAACAAAAACAAAAACAAAAACAAAAACAAAAACAAAAACAAAAACAAAAACAAAAACAAAAACAAAAACAAAAACAAAAACAAAAACAAAAACAAAAACAAAAACAAAAACAAAAACAAAAACAAAAACAAAAACAAAAACAAAAACAAAAACAAAAACAAAAACAAAAACAAAAACAAAAACAAAAACAAAAACAAAAACAAAAACAAAAACAAAAACAAAAACAAAAACAAAAACAAAAACAAAAACAAAAACAAAAACAAAAACAAAAACAAAAACAAAAACAAAAACAAAAACAAAAACAAAAACAAAAACAAAAACAAAAACAAAAACAAAAACAAAAACAAAAACAAAAACAAAAACAAAAACAAAAACAAAAACAAAAACAAAAACAAAAACAAAAACAAAAACAAAAACAAAAACAAAAAAAAAGCAAAAACAAAAACAAAAACAAAAAAAAACCCGCAGCTTTATTCAGTAAGATTTTTCAATAAAATCTTGGTCATTTTCAAAAATTAGCTTTTCACAGTCACACGAAAACTGTTCTACTATATCCGTGGACCAATTTTAAACTTTTCTCCAATTTTAAGGTTCAATCCTCACAAGCTCAACGAAAGCGTGTTGTTGTTTGGTGATGCTGGTGGATCCGTCAGATGCCTCAAGTTCTCGGCAGCTGTTACTAACCTGTTTGATCTTAGTCTTGGACAAGCAATTCCATCGGGTAAGATAAGAAAAGACGTCCTGAACGTCATATTTTGAATGTGAATATTTCTTTCTAGCCGCCATCTTGGATTGTAACCGGGCCTTTGCGCCAAGGCAATACTGTAAGAAAATGTTATGTACAGATGTCCTCAATTCATGGTTTGTAATCATTCCCAAAGGTGTAAAGTAACAAAAGCTATGGTCGCCATGTTTGAAGATATAACAAAATAATTCATTGAAAAATCGTTTGTCAAATACTTCCAACATGGCCGCTATGACGTTACAAAGGATAGACCTCTTTGGCGTAGTCTTTCATCATTTCAGACCACGTGTTATTCCATTAAGAGTAATATTTTTGATAGAAAAGTTATTCAATGGACACTAGCTAGTACAGGGGCTCGGGGAAAAAATCCAAGTCCACCTGACAGGAAATAATATTCTTTGTTTAACGGTTGCGCATGAGAACGCACATGAATATAGAATCTTATTCTCAAGGGAATGACAAGTGGATGTCTGAAATGTGAAAACATTATGCTCAAGGTGAAGAGGTATATAACCCTCGAGAAGATAAAGTAAGATTTTTTCAGATGATATTGTAATTTTGCAGTAAACTGTCGCCGAGTTTCATTAGCTGAGATTACCCTGGGAAGACATGCAAATGTCGAAGCCATGCAGTTCAATGTAAGTTATGAACAGGGGGGATTAAGGGTAGGGCCAAGTGCGGCCGCCGACTCCCTCTTTTAGTTTGGAATATATTTTCATTGGGAGGATGTATTTGTCTGGACTTCCTCTGGTGTAGTCAGCGGTAAGATTCGTCTAACCGACTTTTTACGGCGCACCCCCCCCCCCCCCCCACCGTTTTTCTCAGACTCCTGGATCCGCAACTGATGAGTGATATTGTTGGATGACGTACGCATGCGCGTGAGAAGCTTATTTCCATAACCTTTTTGACGTCATTGCATGATTTCATGACTCTCTAAGAACAGCAACAAGATTAAAAGAAAATTTAAGAATAAAAAAGAGCAGAATTAAAAAAAATGATGGAAAAAGTAAGGAAAAAAGGAAGTTATTGAGAAGAAATAGAAGAAGGAAAGGGAGGGTGAAAGGATCAAAAGTGAAAAAAGGAAGACTATATTTTAGACGATTTCCGGTTACGAATTCACAACATCCTCTACATTTGACTTGGTTCATTTCCTGCTGTTAACATATTTATTTTATTTCCCGTCAGGAACTGCACGAGGACTGGGTCCGTAAGGTCAGGTATTATCCAACACTACAGTGCTTCATCTCGTGTGCTTCATCTTCTAACAACTCCATGTACCTTGGTGACTTGAATCGCAAGAAAACGTAAGTAATACGCGGGTATGCGCGGGTAGATCATTTCATTGTCATTTCCATAGTAACGTCACGCGATTGAAAAACGTGTGGCATGGGTGGTGTAGTGGTGTACCGCTCGCTTCTCACCGCGCGCTGTGGTCTGGGTTCGAGCCCCGGCTCGGGTTGGCTCATATGTGAGTTGAGTCCCACTATAATAAAGTGATTCATTTATCTATAACGTCTGCGCATGTTTTTAGGAGATCGATGTTTCATACCCGAAAAGGCATCAACTCTTTTGACTACTGCAAGGAATGGAACGTCATTGGTTAGTACCATCGAACTTTTGCCGCGTCAAATCCTTTGAGGACAGCAAACACCGAAAACTATATGAGATTATTGATATAACTCTACCGAGGTGAACAGGGGGGGGGGGGGGGGGTCAACCTGACTCCAAGAATCTGGCAAGAAATTTCTCAAAAACTTCTTGCTTCCCGTAAACCCCTTTCAAATTTTGAAAGGACTCCATATTTTGAGAAGCATGAGTCACCAAATGAAATTTACGAATTGTACAGACTAATATATTCAGTTTAAAAAGTGCTAGTCTTACGAGAATGACACTATCCCTGAAGAATATATCTTATAAAAGTAGACATGTTATATAGTTCATTGTCAAAATTTTATTTTGATACGAGACCGGGAAGATGTTGTATTTAGCCTTTAAAGTTCGGCATTTTTGGTCCGCCATTAAACGAATGTGTTCCGGTGAGGTTGGTAACAATTCAACGGAAGTGACGTCATACGCGCAACGGTTAACATATACTAGATAATCTGGTCTTGCTATCACATCAACACTAAGCGCATGTTTTACCAGTTTCGACTAAAAACCTGAAGTTTTAAACACAATTACAATCAAAGCATGGAGAGCAAAGTCAGAAGTGCGCATATGACATCACGAATAAATTAAATACAGCTCCGCTGACCAAGCTAATCGCTGTGACCGAACAATGGCGGACTTTTCGACCCGACTATTGTTGATTCGTAAACTACACGACCTATTTGTGGATAATAATCACAGAAAAGTGATGTTTTTACAGTGTCATTCTCGTAAGACTAGCACTTTAAATATCCTTCCAATCTTACTGCAGAGTGCAGCTCCTGGCTGAGGGTGTTGAACCGCATCTAAAACACAATCGGATCTCTTATCTATTTGTATTCATTTCAGTTACTGGTGGCCTGGATCATCACCTTAGGTTATGGAATCCATACGTCCCTGCAAAACCAACTTCTGTAAGTAAACCAGAAATATACATCTAAACTAATTGATTTTTCAAAACATGAGTTCTCATCCCAATGCTGGGGGGGGGGGGGGGGGGGAGGTGTAGCGGCCGTACCATCCACGCATCTTGCCCCATGGGTCTGGGGTTCTCAAGAAAAGATCGTATAACGCAAAGCTACACGGGATATGTTTTCACCCTTAATACACCATGTGACAAATGCGAGATGAAACTTTGGCAATTTGTCAACCTTAAATTTCATAAATGAATCAAACAGTCATTGGAACTTTGTTGACGATAGTGTTTGTTATTTCCAGATATTGAAAGGACATTCTGCTTGCATTACTCACATACTCATCAACAGTGAAAAGGGAGAGATAATCAGCGCTGCTCAAGACAAGGTAAGATAGGCGTAGTAGGAATAAGAATCATGGTAGATATCAAAGAAATGAACTTGGGAGTGTGTGCGCATATCAACCAACCTAATTATCCTATTGCGCAATAATGCTCATGCGTTCGCGTTTTTGAGTTTTTTTTCCTCCTTCCTCCACAAAACCAAACAAGCTAGCAAGAATGAATTTTTGGTTTATCACTTAGCAGTACGTTTTTGGTTTTATAGCTTATCAAGATTTGGGACATGCGGGATTTATGCTGTGTTCAGACCGTTCCAACCAGGTCTCTTCTTCCAGGTCCACATCCTATCTCGAGTCTCTACTACAGCACCAAACTACACTGTATTTTAGTAGGCACTAATCAGGTAAGTAGGATTGTCACTCGTGTTGTTACATTTTGACACCAGGGTTTCCTTCCATATGCCCACAGGGGCATGAAACAATGGATCCATTCCAATCTGACATAATGTTTTTTTCCCATTTCAGACCACTTTATCTGAAATGATTATAAGATTACACTATTGTCACGCAAACTGTCACGCAAAAGTTTTATGTCTTGTAAAATAGACCCTTTCGAATATGGCGTCTATGACGTCAATCGAGGAGTCCTAGAATGTCCCGGATGTTATGATTGTGTTTTAAAACCCGGGGCATACTAGTCACGGATGGTGCTAGTGGAAATCATTCGATTTCGACATCCGGGACATCATCATTCTACTCGTTTGACGTCATAGACGTCATATTCGAAAAGAGTCTATTCTATCGTTCATTTTCTATCATCACAAAGACGGCTTGCTTTCTCCCCGGGCATACACTATTTCGAGGTGCCGCTGACCAGTACTGACCGCACTACAGATATAAAGACAACATACATAAAGCAGCCAGTACTACGCACTAATCTACTGTGTGTTTTACATGGCTTGTTTTTCGTTGTAGCTGAGTGTACTGGAAGGAAAGAACGAAGAGGCCTCAGAAGAACATGATGTTACTAGCCATACGAAGCCGTTGTGTGGAGCTTTGTATAACGACTTGTTTGATCAGGTAATAAGACTGGTTTGTTCTATCATTCTTGTTATTCCTTGAGTCCATTCTTTACATTCCCACCTCATCGCTCTTTAGTGCAGGACACGGTACGTACGTATACGTGCGCCGCCACCGTGACCGTGCCATGTTCAAGCATTCTGATTGGATGAACATTGATTTCGCGGGCTACGATTGGTTCAAAGGATGCATTCAGTTATGTCACATGCCGTGCCGTTTTAGAGTCATACGAAATCTATTTTAGAGCTTGCTCATGCCTCACATTCAAACACGTCAGGATGGGTTTACTTGGCCAATAAACAACATTTTTTGTTCTTAAAATTTTTTTTGGTGATAGACGACTATATTCTTAATTACCTTTCATTCCAATGGATGACGTCATAAGAACAATAATGAACAGGGGTATACATACTACTTTAGGTCGTCACTTGTTGCCACGATTCCGTGGTATGCGTGTGGAGCCTGGAGAATGGTGAGAAGATCATTCAGTTTGCTAATGCGCACGGGGATTCAGAGATAACAGCTATGACTTTTGATCAGTCCAAGAGAAGGTTGATCACAGGAGCACGAGATGGTAGTGTCAAACTATGGAACTTTAATAACGGGTGTTGCCTTCGAGCCATTGAACCTTTGGACGATGAAGAGGTTGGTTAATTTTCTTGCTCTCGCTTAATTTACGCATTTATTTTAAACAATATGTCTATTTTGTCTATTTTGTCTAGTTTTTTTATTTTTGTGTGATGCCCCCATTTGACATCACAAAAAGCGAATACTCTAGGTTAAAATCGAATAGCGAAAAATACCCCGAATACTACGGGTCAACCTTGGGCTATTTAGAGATAATGATAGTAATTTATGTTTTGTTTTTTTTTAGATTACAGGAATAGTCACTTTCAAGCAGAGTATTGTTGTAGTTGGATGGAGCAAAAAGCTTATCGTTTATAAGTAAGTAAAATCAAAACAACTAAACAGACAAATAGACAGACAAATAGACAGACAGACAAATAGACAGACAGACAAATAGACAGACAGACAAATAGACAGACAGACAAATAGACAGACAGACAGACAAATAGATAGACAGATAGACAGACAGACAGACAGACAGTTAGTCACTGACAGCAGAATATTGTGAACTTTTGTGAAGATTTATTTCACTAAATTCTGTAACGTATCTATCAGAGACTATCGAGAAGAAGAAGAAGACGTTCCACGCATCTGGCCAGCACATCACAAAGACGACATACTATCAATATCATTTTACAGTCCTAACTTAGTAGCAACATCATGCTACAATGGGGACCTCAAAGTCTGGAATCTTGATACTGGACACACATTATGCGTGTTGAACGCTAATAACTTTGATATTCCGGTGACGTCCAAACCGGTCATTCCTCTGGAACTGAAACGACGCGTTTCCGAGAATAATGCCGGTAGGTTTTCGTTCTCTGATGAGAGGAGGGTGGAGAAAAAACCTTCAATTTTAACCATACTCTGAATGATCCAAGTCAAGGCACGGCAAGGCTGACTTACAGATCGAATTGGAATTTAGCGTGTTAGGTTTGGAGGGAAGAAAACCGGAAAACCCGGAGAAAAATCCTTGAATGAAAGGAGAGACCAAACAAACCCTTCTCACATGTGATGACAATGACTAACCAGATCGTTGTTTAGTTCTTAGTGCTGTACTTGCTGATTTAACACAACATCGTCGTGAATCTACAATCGATCCCAGACGTCTATCAGGTTACAAATCAGCTCTCGGTAAAAGCTCAATTCTCAAGGACCCATCCCTCTATGCTCTTTCTAAACGAGCCAGAAGTATTTGTCCTGTGTTCGATAAAATAGAAGTGAAAGACAGTGACTACGACTCAGTTGTCGATAAGGTACGTATAATAATAATGTCTGTATGTCTGTCTGTTTATCTGTCGGTCTATCTGTCGGTCTTTCTATCTGTCTGTTGGTCTGTTGGTCTGTCGAGCTACCTGTCTGTCTGTCTGTAGCGTTGGTACATCGTCTGTCAGACCGCGAGACAGTAATTCAACGTTTCTGTCTGTCTATCTTTCACTATCTTTCATCTCTCACTCTGTCAGTTTGTTAATCAGACAACCAGTCGGTTGGTAAATAAGTATTTTCTTTACACTCATTGGCGGGTCCGTCGACCACTGAACTATTTTTCTGTCAGTTGGTGGGAAGCTTTGTCACAGTCGGTCGGTTAACAATTCTCAAGCAGACATGATTGACATCTTTCTTCCCACAGGTGTTGTTTCTTCAGAAACGTGAGAACCATCGTGATACGGCAACACTAATAACCGGAGAGTCCGGGGGTGTCGTAAGGGCTTGGAGTATCTTCGGAGGGGGACTACTAGGGCAGTTTGTGGCAGGACATACTGAAAGAGAATCCATTACAGCACTAACAACAGATGAAAATAACACGATGTTGATAACAGGCGACACAATGGGTTATGTTAGGGTAAGATTAGTGATCAAATGGCTCATGTTGATAACAGGCGACACAATGGGTTATGTTAGGGTAAGATTAGTGATCAAATGGCTATTGGAATAAAGGGTAAAAATATTGAAAAAAAACTATGCATTATATGAATAATATATATATATTGATATATTATCCTTTTATTACAAAATCTCTCTTTATAAGATAAGATATCCACCCAATTTTTCGAAATGATAAAACTCGCAAAGAAATACAAAACGCGATAACGTGCTTTGTACTCTTATATAGCACGCGCAGGCAGAACTCAATAGGAGTATAACAGCTTGCTTACAAAAGCTGTTATTCCTCTTGGTTTGTCATTTTTTAATTTGACTGTCATAATACTTTATATACTACTACTATTATTATTATAACTAGGTGTGGGATATTACTGAATACTGCATAAACAAACCAGAACACTCGAAAACAGTAAGTAACCGCTTGAAAGAAAGCCGAGTTTCATTCCTGCCGCCACTCGTCGAGAAGGATTCTACAAATTTTGTACTACAAGAGGGAGTTCCAATAAAACCCCCACAGCCGAATAGAGAGGTTAGTATATTGACTAGTTGACTATATTGTTGGTGTTGATGGTGGTCATGATAAGATGATGGAGATGATATTCTATGATGAGGTGATGATGATTATAATGTTTATAACAGGATGTTTCTCTGACATCATGAGGTTGATGATGATGACATCATGAGGTTGATAATGATGACATCACTAGGTTGATGATGATATCATGAGGTTGATGATGATGACATCGTGAGGTTGATGATGATATCACGAAGTTGATGATGATGATGACATGATAATTACATCATCATGTTGATGATGAAGCATAATGTTAATGTTGTTGACATCACGAAGTTAGTGATGACATCATAATGTTGATGATAATGATGACATGACATCACGAAGTTGATGATAATGACATCACAAAAATGATGATGATGATGACATGATGTTGATAAGTATGATAATGATGATCTGAACCATTACCAATTCTGATGATGATATTGATTATGACTAAGTAGATACCACCGATATTGATGCAATACTGATGATTCTATTATCGAATGATAATAATGAAAGTATTGGAGTAAACAAATAATTATGTATTCATTATTTGTTGTTCCAGATTAACCTGGTTCCCCCACCACTGGCGTTCAAGTTTAGAGCTCACCTTTGCTGCGTTACTTGCCTGGATTTTATCCAGAAGAAAAAACTGCTCGTAACTTCATCCACTGATGGCTCTGTTCGTCTGTGGACGTACCAGGGAAAGTACATCGGTAAGAGGATACTTGTAGATCTTCTGCACTTCAATCTCGCCATTATGATTTTCTATTCAAGATACTATAGTATCATAGCTACATCTTGTTTCCAGGTACGTTTGGCCAAAGATCACTGTGGAATCTTGGACGAGCAATCAAGGCATTCAAGAAAATACCCCACGATATCCAGCGTGTAGCTTCGCCTGACACTATGGCCAGCTTAGGGACATCAGGGTCACAAAAATGGAGGTATGTGGTATTGGTGATGGTGATGATAATGATAAATATATTTAAATAAGTAAATATAGATATAAATAAGCAAATAAATTAATAAACAGATAAATAAATAATTAATTAAATAAATGAATGAATGAATGAATGAATGAATGAATGAATGAATGAATGAATGAATGAATGAATGAATGAATGAATGAATGAATGAATGAATGAATGAATGAATGAATGAATGAATGAATGAATGAATGAATGAATGAATGAATGAATGAATGAATGAATGAATGAATGAATGAATGAATGAATGAATGAATGAATGAATGAATGAATGAATGAATGAATGAATGAATGAATGAATGAATGAATGAATGAATGAATGAATGAATGAATGAATGAATGAATGAATGAATGAATGAATGAATGAATGAATGAATGAATGAATGAATGAATGAATGAATGAATGAATGAATGAATGAATGAATGAATGAATGAATGAATGAATGAATGAATGAATGAATGAATGAATGAATGAATGAATATAGAAATGAGTATATCAACCAATCATCAATCAATCAATAGGATTTAACGGAACAGTGGCATTTTCACAAAAATTCGAAATTGAAATTCCAATTGGAATGATGGTTATGATGATGTTAATGATGATGGTGATGACGGTGTTGATAGTGATGATAGTGATGATAGTGATGGTGGTGATAATGATAACGATGATGATGAAAATGATCTTGATGATGATGGTGATGACGATGATGATGATGACGATGATGATAATGATGATGAAACTACGAAACTCAAGGACGGACCTAATTGTCAGGAACAGGATTTTCCGTCTCTCTTCTGTACCTGCCCCAGTACTAGTATTGATATCTTACTCTTGATTCCCCTACTGCCAGAGTTGCTAGACACATATTACGCATAACAAGACTTGGCATGCAGCTCGCAAGCAAGGCAAAGAACTTGGACACCGAGGCCGAAACTGTGACCATCAATATCGAAGAAAGTCTCAAAAATGTTCTTGGTAAGCACTACCATCCCAGGAAGAGGCATCGCTCATTACCCAGCCTCCAAAAACCCCAGTTCAACCAGAACCAAGTCGTTGTATATTCATCATTACCATATAAGGACATGGACGTTGTTGTGGAACCCAGGGTGCCATCGACTCTCGCTCATCACGGCCACAAAGCATCATCTGCGACCCTCGGCGATACAAATAAAAATACTCGTAAGTCCCATGCGCCGACCCCCAGCGGGACGCCATTTAAGCAAGGGTTTCGTAGACCTGCTAGCCGAGAGTCGGCTCGAAAACACGTTAAGGTTAACAAAAGTCCCGAATGCTTGTCTTGATCGTGTGAAAAGATTTCTTTCAGAACTCAATATTCTGTTAAGATTTTAGTATTTCTTATTTTAAACTTGTATTGCTTGATAATAAAACGTCAGTTCCCAAAAATTCAGGCGATCGAGTTGTTATCATCATCGCTAGCTCTTTCCAACTTTTTCTAAACTAATTTGAAAAAGAAAATTTGAAACGAAAAACAAATTATTGGGTAAAGACAAATAGCTTCTTTTCGAGATGTTTACCATTTCAAGTACAACTGTTTGTTGTTAATGATATTTATTTTTGATTGTTTTGTCTTAATACATCGTGTATACACGACTACAAAATTATCGTATTTTACATTTGTGCGCGCGTTCTTTTGGTAATTCACCTCCCCGAGACGATTATCTGGTTGTAAATGGACTAGATTTGGCACAAATGTGGAAAACGTATGACGTACCGTGGTACAGCAACATGATTGGATGAGAAATAATCTTGCGCATTCTGATTGGTTCCGGAAATGGAGACCAATAGTTATGTACCGTAGCCGTGCCTCAATCTTCCACACTCATGAAGTCTACTCCATAACTTTAATGGTAGGTAGAAACATTGAACTTTTCATGGACCAAAACCAACTTATTGGAATCAGTGCACGAAAAGTCCAGTGTCCAAATATTGGCCCAAAAAACCCTCAAAGTCATCCTCCTCGTTTCATTCCTCACACCGGTCACGCAACAAGAGTGTAACGTAAGGCAGGTGGGAGGAGTGGCTTGTGGTTTTAAGAGTCTTAGTCTCCGGGGAGGGGGGATGGGGGTATCACGTGATTGCGTGGTCAAAAATAACTTTTATTCAATTAGAAATCATGCATTAAAAATATCGCAATGATACTAAAACGAACTCTTATCATTTCATTCGAATTCGATTGTCCCAACGAGACTTGTTCTATTTTCTATTTGTAATTGAAATACCCTTAAATATTAAACACTTCGTTAACCTAGTCGAAGAAACGAATACTCTTCGTTTCTATGGTAACTACCACTAGTAACTTAACTATAGACCCTTTTCACGTGACGTCAAAGCAGCTCAATTGGGATGACAAAGCAGAAGAGTTTCCCCCTCCTGAGAATTGGAACCTATTGTTTTGTCCTTCAAATTGAGCTGCATTCCGACGTGCTGCAAGGGGTCTATGATTCGCAAAAATAATTACATCAAGGAACTTTGGTTTCCTACCTAAAATAAAAACATTTTTGCCATGTAAACCTGTATCTATGAGAATCTATAACTAGTATGGCTTATAGTCATAAGGCGAAGGAGCCTGGCAGTAGATGCTCCTCATCATGTTCGCATAGTAATTATTCAACCGAAGCTTAGAGGAAGACTGGCAACGAATACACAACGCAAAGAATTATGGGGCTGAAATAGACCCCTAACCTCATGACGTTTCATACCTAAACTACCACAATCCTTTTCAAAATCTCTTTTCATATTCAAATGTTAAAACTCCTTTGAGAATACCAAGACAACAGTGAAAATTAGCACAACGAACAATGCTACCGAAAGGGATTCTGGGAGTGTAGGTATAAAACGTCATCATGTTTGAGACCTATTACAAACGTGAACATTTTGTATCTGATCTAAATTCGTTTGTTCTTTCTCTGAACTTCATAAAAGGTGAATATTTTTGTCTTCTCAATCGTAAATATTTGTAGCTGTTTACTTCTTTGCTATTTTTGGATAAACGCAAGCTACTCTTTCGTTGATGACGCCATATTCTACAGATAGTTGTAATTTAATCGATACAATTCGACAGCGTGGAAATCTAATCTTGTACAGAGCTTACTGCGTTTAGTAATATATATTCGCAAAAATATTCCAATAAATTACGAGATCATCTCCTAGGTTACCATAAGTTGGTTGTCTTGGCAGTGGGTCACGCCACGAGATACTATTGGTTATTTTCCTTGAGTCAATATTCGCCTTCTATTTCAGCTGCAATGTGCTCGAGTTTTGATGCCAGATCGTGGTGTCCAGACTCTTCGAGTTTTTCTTGAAGCTGTGAGATGAAAATGAATAGTTAACATCAGGTGATTCGGTACTGGTTAAAATTATCATTTTGGAAAGAAAGAAATATGGGAAGTGGATGGAAAGTGGATGGGAAGTGGATGGAAAGTGGTTCACTGACTTTCTCATTCATTCATTTATTTATTCATCTAAATAAGTTAGTGAAATATGGGAAGTGGATAGAAAGTCGTTCACGGTCTTGCTCATTCATTCATTTATTCAATTGAGGGAAAATACGATGGAAATTTGATGGAAGTATTACAGTAAATACGGAAGCGAATAAATGTCAATATTACATGTGGAGTTGATGGATGGATCATGGACGTGTCCATTCGTTTAGAGTAGTTTTGGTATGAGAGTGAAGAGTCACAGCACACGGCACGGTTACGGTGCGGCGCGGACACGGCATCAAATGTCGAATGTTTTCATACACGGCACGGTACTGACACGGTCACGGCAACTGAGGCGCGGTCCATACCGTAAGTACATAGTCATACGAAAACTGCTCTATAGACCCCTTGCAGCACGTCGGAGTGCAGCTGAATTTAGAGGACAAAACAATAGGTTCCAATTCTCAGGAGATTGAGATTCTTTTGTTTTGCTCTCCAAATTGAGCTGCTCAGACATCACGTGTCAAGAGGTCTATTGATCCAGTCATATCCATACGGCTTCTTACCTGGTCTTGATACTTAGTAACGTAACGGAAAAGTTCTTGCAGGGCAAGTTCTATGTTGAACATATCTTTATATTGCTATAAAACGTTAATGGTAAAATAAATTATTAATGGTAAGAAAAGACGACGATTCAGGTGATAAAAGATAACGAAATGCTGACTTACATATGACAATTCCCCTAAGAAGTCCTTTAGTTCGTCATCGCTGGGAGACAGTTGAGATCGTACGTTGCTATAGTAACTACAACGAGAAAATTGTAAAAAATCATAATCATGAAGAAAGAAAGGAAGGGAAGTGGGAAGGAAGAGTAAAGTTAAGGAGGGAAGAAAGAATAAACAAAAGAATGGTAGAAAGGGAGGAAGAAGATATGAGGGAAGAGGGATGGGAAGAATGAAGTAAGAGAGAAAGGAAATAAGGAAAGTAGGAAGAATAAATGACTTTCAAAAACTAGTTCTCTACAAACTGAACAAAGCTGACAATAGACCCCTTGCAGCACGTCGGAATGCAGCTCAATTTGGAGGACAAAACAATAGGTTCCAATTCTCAGCAGATTGAAATTCTTTTGTTTTGTCCTCGAAATTGAGCTGCTTTGACGTCACATGCAAGGGGTCTATAGCTGGATTTCACTTGACGTCATTTCCTGTCTCGTGCGGAATGTTCATCAGCTGAATCACAAGTTTTCAATAGAATTCTTTCTGGCTGACAGCACATGATAGTCAGTGTTTGACCACCATTTGGAGCAGATAATGAGATTCAAAAACTTTTATCAGCTGATTGAAACCCAGCTATTCCATGCAGTTTGTTTGTTATCGGTTTCCTTCGAGCTCTAATGGCTGAAAGAATCAACTCTGTACAATATAATCTTACTTCTCGACTTTTCTCTTGTACGACGGGATATCTTTGAAGTAAAGAAGTTTGTTGGAAGGCGAGTCCTGAAATGATAAAACAAACGTAAACTCTATACGAAAGGTAATCGTGCTAACATCAAGAAAGATACATATTTTATGTGTATGTTTGTGGAGTGTGGAAAATATTACCATGATGTACGTTCAAAATTCTGTGTTTGTGTTTGTGAGGAAAATAAGGTGCTAGCCATCGTACCACTTGATCTGCTACAATAATAAAACTGACTTAAGGTCTATTTACCTTTCCTAGCTCATGCTTCGAAGTGGAACAAGCATCCATGAAGAGCTGTTAAGAAATGATGTTAATATTATACGATAGTGGCATAGCCGAGACAACATGCAGATGAACATGCAGACGGACAGACAGACAAACAAGAAGTTGAGAAACTCAGACTACTAAACTAACCTGTGCAATGACTGATAGACAAGAGTCTACAATGTTGGCCTTGAATATATCGAATATAAAATTAGGATTCTTGATGATGTTGATCCAAAACCGAAGCGGTAAGCTGTGAAAAGAACAAGAACAATTATTCTAATACTTTAAAAATCGTCATCATTTACTTTCATCATATTTATTCTTCCACTCATCCATCGCTTCATTCATCCATCTCTTCCTCTCTTCCTTTATCCATCCATCCATCCATCCATCCATCCATCCATCCATCCATCCATCCATCCATCCATCCATCCATCCATCCATCCATCCATCCATCCATCCATCCATCCATCCATCCATCCATCCATCCATCCATCCATCCACTCATCCACTCATTCATTTATCCATCCATCAACCAATTCATCTTTCCACCAATACAATTATTCATCCATCACCCATCCACCCACCCACCCATTCATCCATCCATTCACCCATCCATCCATTTTTCATTTCCTAACCTGTTATTCTTCCATGTGTGCAGGACCTCGGGATCAGTCAGATTCAGCTTCTGTGCTTGCTCATCCAGCAAATCAAAAAGAAACTTGACAGGTAATGGCGCTGCTGTGGGGCGACGAGTCACAGAGAAAACTGCTTCAAATAGGCCATCAACGAACTTTTGTAATGTTCCCTGAAGAAACAAGAAATGAAAAGGTATGGAATCGTTTACCCTCAAGACATTCAATATTTTCATTTCCGTACACTTCTTTCGTTTACTGGGTCAGCGGCAAATGCCATAAGGGCATGTGCAAATTAATACAAATTCTGCATTTTGATTGGTTAAAGATCAAGCGGAAGTAATGTTGCAAATGTAATGTGGGGGCGGGGAGGAGAGGGGAGGGGATGGTTTACCTTTGTGGCTAGCAATCTTGTAAGGTAGATCTCTGACAACATCTTACTGTGTCGTGTGTCCTCCTTGTCTGTTGGATAATCAAGCTGCTTTACCTGAAATACAAGTCGTCAAGCAAATAAAATTCACGAGAGAATAGTTTATACAACACAAAACCACTGAATTCATATTTGTGATTCCCCTTAGTTACCGTTACTATGTCCCACAAGCTCAACACATTAGCTAGAATATTTCAGATCATAAACCCCCCGAAACTTTTCAAAGCACACTTTACACACACGTACGTCTAGACTTGAAATTAGTTTTATAAACTGATACAGGTTACTGTGGAAAAGAAAAACCTACCAAATGCCAGGTGCGACCACCTTCCTCTAGATCTTCTCTGCTGCCTCGGGATAATGGAGTATAGCTAAAAGGCTTGAATGTAGTCCTTGGGACGCTTTGCAGATGTAAATCTAACAACACCAAAATGAAAAACAAAAGTTTTACTTAAATATTATTACTATTACTCAGCTAACATCGAGTGTGCTTAATTTTTTTATTTTCTTATTTCATCATCATCATCATCATCATCATCATCATCATCATCATCATCATCATCATCATCATCATCACCGTCATTATCATCATCATTATCATCATTATCATCATCACCATCATCATCGCCATCATTATTACTATCATCATCGTCATCATTATCACTATCATAATCATTATCATCGTCATCATTATCACTATCATCACTATCATCATCATTATCATCATCATTATCATCATTATCATCGTCATCATTATCACTATCATCACTATCATCATCATCATCATCGTCATCATTATCACTATCATCACTATCATCATCATTATCATCATCATCATCGTCATCATTACCACTATAATCATCATTATCATCATCATTATCATCATCATCCTCCTCCTCATCGACTTTATCATGCTGTACTATGGTGCTTACCTGATCCAGCACTGCCGTAGAAATGTGTGTGATGAACAGACAGTTTGAGAAGCGCTCCAGTAGGAACCTGGACACAAAAAAAAACACAACATATCACTAGGATTCCTCCACAGAAAAAACCCTTCACTCGTCAGTTAATGAGGCAAATGGCCTACCTTATAATGAGCAAGCGTGTTTAAGTTTCTCCAAGGTCCATCTATAACACTTGATCCATCATCATCTAGGAGAACCTTTTCTGTTCCATCGGTCATGATCCAACCTGTTGTCAAGCAATGAGAATGAACTTAGTCCTTTCTAAACATTAACGAACCAAAAAACAACAGCAGCGGAGGAGAGAGGGCAGGGCAGGGCAGGGCAGGGCAGGGCAGGGCAGGGCAGGGCAGGGCAGGGCAGGGCAGGGCAGGGCAGGGCAGGGCAGGGCAGGGCAGGGCAGGGCAGGGCAGGGCAGGGCAGGGCAGGGCAGGGCAGGGCAGGGCAGGGCAGGGCAGGGCAGGGCAGGGCAGGGCAGGGCAGGGCAGGGCAGGGCAGGGCAGGGCAGGGCAGGGCAGGGCAGGGCAGGGCAGGGCAGGGCAGGGCAGGGCAGGGCAGGGCAGGGCAGGGCAGGGCAGGGCAGGGCAGGGCAGGGCAGGGCAGGGCAGGGCAGGGCAGGGCAGGGCAGGGCAGGGCAGGGCAGGGCAGGGCAGGGCAGGGCAGGGCAGGGCAGGGCAGGGCAGGGCAGGGCTCGATTTCCAGCTGTGGTGTTTTCAGTGCGCCCACAATCCTCTCCCCACTCAGAAGGCAAATGACACCCTTACGGCTGAAACCGTTAAGGCAAAAAGTTTAAGGTAAAAGTAAGACGAATGTACATACTTAGCTGGAATGTCTCAGGGGTTGGCCTTCTTGAATATGGCTCGTGCTGTAGACAAAAAAAAAAGTTTAATCGATATCAGTGATGCAAAAATGAATGATGAAATGTACGGATGGAATGGGATGGATATATGGGATGGGTGAATGAATGTATAATAAAAATGGATAGATGGAGGGAAAGGATGAATGAGATGGATATTAGATGTGATAAAATGGATGAAAGAATGGACAGACGGGATGGATAAAGGGATGGAATTCTAGGTCATACATGTCTACGAAAACATACCTTGTGGAAAGTATCCAGTATTTTTGTCTTGGCTTGAGTGATTGTGTCACAGTCCAGCAGGGTGACTTGTAATGGAGATTCATCTTCCTGGCTCACAGCAACCTTCAATGTCTACAAAACAAGACAACAAAACGCGCAAGTTTAATGCTTTACGGTTTGTGCCAGAAGCAAATAATATTTTGGAAATTACGCGGGTTTCAAAAGAAAGTTCTGTGGAAGAACTATAAAACAACTGTGCTTTAAGAGAGCTCACAGCACACGCAGCTTTATTGCTGCACAGCTCGGGCGCGTGTTTCTGTTTCTTCATTAGAAGTTTTTTTAGGGTACAACGACTGAAAAAGTAGAGAAAAATCCTTGGATCAAGACATAGCTACATTTAGAAACTGCAAGTTTTGTACCTCGTATTCAATAGTTTGTCGTAGAAGTTTGTCTTCACTGAGTGAGTAGCGGGCTTCTCCGGTACAAGCATCAACAGGACCTTTCTCTACCTGACACTTGATCGCCATGAACAACAAGAATAGTGGCTTACCTAGCTCTTTCTGTGAAGAGAAAGGAAAGGAAGTCAGAGTTTATTGGCTGGAAACTATATAAACATATTGCTGGGTTTTAACTTGACGTCATTTCCTGTTTCGTGTGGAATGTTCATCAGCCGATCATCATCATCATCGTCGTCGTCGTCATCATCATCATCATCGTTATCATCATCACCATCATCATCTGCAGCATCAGAATCATCCACCATGGTCATCGTCATCGTCATCGTACACCATCATCCTCATTGTTATCCCTTGTAACGCCATGAATCGCATAAGACCTTAACATTAATATTAGCTGAATCGCAAATTTTTAATAGAATTCTATATGGTTGATAGTACATGATGGTCAGTGTTTGACAACCAGTTGGAGCAGATAATGAGATTCAAAGACTTTTATCAGTTGATTGAAACCGACACTTGACACTCGACAAATACCTTAAGGTCGTTGTACATACAAAATGCCAACCAGTTGGTCAAGAGCTTCTCCGCAACAGATTCAGTCCTATAAAATAAAAACGAACAAAAAAATCATGTTTTATTATGCGGGCTTAGCTTAAGAACTTGTCACACAAGGAACTATCCATTCAAACGGTCTTCCTAGTCCTCACGCGGCAATTAAGTGCCTGGCAACTCAACCACTCGTTTTCTCAGCGTCATTAAAATCATATAATGATAGACAGTTGATATCTCACTACAGGTATGAGTGCTATTCAACATGGATCAATCTCATAGAGAGCACAGGTGCGCATGCCTGTCCTTTACCACTGACAAATCCTAATGAGAGCGCCGGCGCAAGATCTTATTTTTTCAAACGCTTACCTTCGAAGGAGCAGTTTTGGATGACTTTGGGCTACAGATTTGCGTATGAGCTCACACAACAACTGCTTCAGTATTCTGAGGAAATAAAACATAAAACGTAATTAATTTTTTTTTAAACGTTAAGAATTTGCGTGAAATAAAAATGAAAAAGTATAATTTAGTCCGTCCCAGAATGCTTTGCACGCGTCTCGAACGTTCGGCCCGTGAAGGATCCTGGGACGATTTTTAATAAACATGGTCGTGACTTACTCTGTTGCATAATCCATTTTGTTTTCTAGAGCTACCATTAACAGCGAAGCAAGGTTACACCTAGAAAACAACAACACGGATACTTTGAGTAAGGTAAACGAACTGGTAAATGAACGTTTTGAATGTCCATTAAATAGTTCCTCAGGAAGGTAGAAAGTGTAACAAAAGTGAACCTAAACCATATCGCTTGTCTGTTAAGAAATGACATTGAAGGAACTTATTCTCTTGTGACTAAGGTATCCATATAAAGGTTGGTCTGCCTTTTCTACATGATAAAGTAAAGGGATTGGTAATAATGTACCTGTCTTTCATGTTGAAGCTGCTCTGCATTTCAATGGTTTTGATGTATATCAACAAGAAGTCCTTGTTGTGGACGAGTTGAGCAAACTTTCGAAGACCATTCTCCCAGTTGGGTGATAGATTACTCTAAAATGAATGAATGAAAATAAAAGAAATAATGAATGATGATTGTTGGATGGATGGATGGATGGACGGGAAATGGATGGAATGGATGAGAGGGAGGGAGGGGGAGGGATAGGTTGATGTAAAGGATAAGTGGATGGATGGATGGAAAAATGAAAGATAGACAAGATAGATAAATGGACGATTTCTTACCTTCACTTTGAGGATGGGATGATCAGTAATACCAGGGAAGAGCACATGCATCGCGTATGTACGGAAATCCCAGAACGGTATTCGAGACGAAGACAAATCATTTGACCAATCTGTCATGTCTGTCTGCAGCTCAGCAAACGCTAAGACAAAAAGTTAAGAAATAAGTACGTAAATTTTACCCTAAATTAGTACCTTTATGAACACATCAGATCACGAGGAGATTCAGTTTAACTTCTAAAACCATCAAGATTCTATCAACACTACCTTCTCTGCATTCTCTTGCTACTTTTAACTCAAACTTCCCCCTTTCCATCTCGTGCTTCTTGGTACTTTTCGATTGCTGTTGCTTTTTCTTTCTATAGGCGCAGCAAAGACATATAATAACCACCAAGAGAATGAATGCTCCAGCACCAACACCAACGTAGATGTACCACATTGGAAACTTGTCTCCCTCCATAGATGCAAAGTACTTGAGTTTTCCAAGGTTGAAGGTAAGAAAACCTGCTTTAACCTAAAAATGAAGGGTAGAGAATGCAGGTTGAAGTACATGGACTAGAAGAAAGGCCGATTTTTTTTCAGTATAAATTTTAGTTTAAATGAAGTGTGCTACTTTCAAAATGAACAAAACACGAAGAAAGAAGGTATTTGTATTTTGAATTTCAGTTTCTGCACCAGGGTTTGGTCTAAATTCATGCACAGATCTTCATAATGGACTAATAATCTTACGTTGGAAATCAAGATTGCAATCTCAATTATTTCATAACCACATTCGCATTTAAAGACACTTTAATAAAAAGACCAACTTGAAACTGTCTGAATAAGCAGGTTAAAATCAAGAAAAACCAAACCTAAATTTGAGTATTTTTCATTGGAACATGGAATTTGAAAAAAAAAACTTTTTATATTGACCAAAATTTTTGACTTATTTCCATTCGACTCTTGAAAGTGCCAAAACTTTGACGTTTTTCTTCCACGTTAATATTGAATAAGAAATACTTTAAATAACTAATGAATGGTATTTGTAAAATTCTTGGTGTTTTAGGAGTATCTAAGCGATAAAAACCAAGCTCTTAATCGACCAACATTTATTAATATACATTAATATATGAAGATTAAGTGGCTTACGATGACAACATATTCTTTATTCTCAGCTTCTGGTAGGTCTTTCTCCTTGGGAACTGTACACACGAGTTGTTTCTGTCGTACGAGAAAACAGAGGTAAAATTCAATGTCAAAATACTGCCTTTGCATTGATGGAGAGGGGCCACTTATTAGAACTATCCTTTACATTTTTCGTTTCATTTTAGGTCATGACATTTCTTAATACAAAGGATTTTCTGACTAGGGATGGCAGCTTTCTTCGTTATCTTTTCGAAGAATTTAATATGGATTATAAGAGCGAGGTAAACGAGAGGAAGGCAAGGTAAGAGAAGACACACCTTTTTTCACCTGAAATCCGTTACTCATCTATCATTTTTTTCACAATAATAAGAATAATAGGCGGTAAAACATTTGCAAATGTATAAACTTTATTTGCTTGGTTCAGTCCGTCTTTTTGTCATGCAAGTTGGCGAATCAAGGATTGTGATGGAGTCTCAGGTTCGATTCCTGTACTGGTCAACACTTGTGAGTAGAGTTTCCCAGGTCTCTCCCTTGATTCGAGGGTTTTGTCTTTCTCCACAAACCCTAACAAGCTAAATTTAATCTGTGAGTTGGCCGTGCCCTGACTTTGATCAGCGTCGAGGTTGTTTCAAGGTTCGATAAAATGTAATCAGTGAAAAATTTCTCGAAAGTATTTGTCATTTTCCACCAAACATAGGTTGGAATCGAAAATCCAATATCTAAAAAAAGGGTACGGATGTTAATGTTGGTTCTTTCCTGTGCTTTAAGGGTTTTTCAGGTTCTCTGGTTTTCCTTCAATTTACTCTGTAAAAACCAACCCTTTTCGGACGGCTTGAAAACGGATTCATGAAGAACACGAAGAGCTACTGTGACTGCTTGTTTAACTTACCTCACCAAGAGTTGTTACATTACAGTGTATTCCCTCCACCGTCACGGTAACGTCTTGTTTAGATAGTGTATCCAAATTCTTTCCCTAAGAAAAAGAAAGTTTCTTACAGTGCGAACCATAAACACTTCGAGGTTTTTTTGACATTTTTTCATAACTATCCAATCAGCGCTCTCCTTAGAAACAAAGGAATCAAACATTTTTTTAGGCGTCATCCAATCACAACAAACAATGGAAAATCTTTAGAAGTTTATTTTTAACTTTATTATGTGTACTTATGAACTGCTAAATAACATAAATTATGCTGTTTGTTGTGATTGGATGACGCCTAAAAAATGTTATGAAAGATGTAAAAAAAAAATCGAAGTGTTCATGATTCGAGTGTCCACATTGAATGTTATTAGCAAAACAAAGTTAGATGACACTCCAAGCTGTCAGGGGTATTCAAGCTTTGTGATTAGTATAGAAAATGCTCGTTTTGAATTCATCTTGTTTGGGTTAAGACGATATAGAAATCAGGCCATTTGATTGGTTGAGAGCGATATTGAAACCAAGCCATTTGATTGGTTAAGAGCGATTTTGAAAACAGGAAGCCATTTGGAACTACCTTATTTCTAATTGGTTGCGAATGTAACCCATTTGACGACAGTTAATTTTAATGGCTAAGAGCGGAATCTTCTAGAATCTTCTAGAATTCTTCTCGATTCTTCGTTTAAAAGATAAGTTTTCAAATCAAGACAAACCTTAAGAATAAGACTTTCGCTGTTGATTTCCTCGACTCCATCAAAAGGCGTAAAATAAGGATCCAAGACGAGTGCCAATGTTGTCACATTCTCAAGTCCTGGTACACTATCCATCACCAAACCAACGATTAACTCAGAGCCATTCTTTGATCCAGGCTCAAAGTCAAACTTGGTGATGTTAGGACTGGGGCACACCATTGTTGTACTGCTGATGATGTCACAGATCTGTAGGCAAAGAAACACGTGACGATATAGACATCATATCTGCGCATGCTCTAAGTCTGTATGCAAATTGGTTCAAAACGGTAGATACACTTGTTTCCATAGACCCTTTGCAGCACGTCGGAATGCAGCTCAATTTGGAGGACAAAACAAAATAATTTCAATCTTCTGAGCATTGGAACCTATTGTTTTGTCCTCCAAATTGAGCTGCACTCCGACGTGCTGCAAAGGGGTCTATTTTCAACAAGGCTTACAGCTTTTTTGAAAGTAGTGAGCTTTAGTAAGACTAATACTGTATGTTACCTCTGGTTCCGACACAGAACTCTTGTCACCAGCTTTGGTAAAGAATATCTTTGGTACAAGAATGCTGTCAAAATTCTCGCCTGTAACGGTTAACTTCAGACCACCACTACAAGAGAATAAGAAACATAACATTAGTCAAAACATAGTTCGGCTACAGAGAATTAAGAATTCGTTTAGATATACAGTGTAGCTTAGAACCACACTCTGGGGTCTCGGGTTCGAATCCCTGACTTGGCATCACGTGAGAGGAGTTTGTGTGGTTCTCCGCCCCCCCCCCCCCCCTTCTCAAAACCCAACAAGCTCCATCTCAATTCGATCTGTGAGTTAGGCATGCCTTGACTTAGATCAGCCCAGAGGTTTTTTCAGGGTTCGATCTGTGAGTTAGCCATGCCTTGACTTAGATCAGCCCAGGGGTTGTTTCAGGGTTCTATCTGTGAGTTAGCCTTGCCCTGACTCAGATTGTCCTAGAGATTGTTTCAGGGTATCGATAAAGTTTGAAGGTTTCCCTTCCCAGTCCGATCCTTAGACTCGTTGAACGAGGCGCCAAATAATCGTCAAACCTTAGGATTAACAAGTTCAATATACGTACTTACCTTGCGAAAGTTCTGCCAGGATTGATACTGATAAACACCGGGTCAGCAGTGAACTCAAACTTTCCTGGTGGGCTGGGAGGACGAAAACCATCAAACATAACCACGACATCGTGTGATGTCGTCTCGTTAGACGCTGCTCTCCTTGTTCTGGTTGAAACACCTCGAGTTATACACGGAATACTAGTATCTGTAACCCTGAAACACAATTTGAAATGATTGAAAATGTCGTGAAATAGAAACAGAACACCAAAACACCGAAGAAAAACACTTCAAAACACGAGCTTTTACTTTGTAGAAGTAAACTTGGAACACTTGGAACACTTAAAAATATGACGAAATGTGTTGTTGCATTTAATTTTTTTGTTGCAGAATTTTTCTACATGCGCGTCCGCCATTTTTCCCGCCTTTTGTGAACATGCGTTGTGCAATCTTTTTCGCTGCCATGTTTGATTGGATGAGATACTTTGATGTATATTTGAAAGCCATTTATTAATCATTTTCCATATTTCTTTCTCATTCATCTAATAAAATGTAAGCATTCTACATAAATAATTTCTAGTTTTCTTATCACTAAAATCATCTAATTTGAGGTCTTTTTATTTCTTCTAATTTGAAAAATACTTACTTTGATCTGTCGATAACACAGGGTGTTTTACCAAGCCATGCCTCGATTCGTCTTCCTGTATTCAGTTTGATTCCAGTAATGTTGATTAACGAGCCCCCAGACTCCGGCCCTTTCTTGGGATTGAAGTCTTCAACTTCGGGAGTCTGAAGATTGAAAACCAAAATTTAAATTTCATATTTAACTCTATAATTGCTGTGTTACCAGGACATTTTGTAAGTCAGTACCGTATAGTTCCCACTCATACGAAAACCATTCTTATGGGAAGCCATTTTAATGTTACGGCATGTCGTACCGTGTACGTGCTGTAAGTCAGTACCGTATGTTTCCCACTCATACGAAAACCATTCTTATGGGAAGCCATTTTAATGTTATGGCATGTCGTACCGTGTACGTGCTGTAAGTCAGTACTGTATGTTTCCCACTCATACGAAAACCATTCTTATGGGAAGCCATTTCAATGTTACGGCATGTCGTACCGTGTACGTACTGTAAGTCAGTACCGTATGTTTCCCACTCATACGAAAACCATTCTTATGGGAAGCCATTTCAATGTTACGGTATGCCGTACCGTGTACGTGCAGTAAGTCAGTACCGTATGTTTCCCATTCATACGAAAACCATTCTTATGGGAAGCCATTTCAATGTTACGGTATGCCGTACCGTGTACGCGTGCTGTAAGTCAGTACTGTATGTTCCCCCTCATACGATAGCCGTTTTAGAAGCCAGAGTAAACGTGGTAATACTACTGATACTGACCTGATAGGAAAAGAGATTTGCAGATGAGCCTCTAAAACCATTGACCACAACAATTACAGGTCCTTTGGTTTCTTTACCACTTTTAGTTGTGTTACATGTTATCCTGCAGAAACATGGAAACTTGTATCACATTGTCAAGTCGAGGGAAAAGGGAATTTGCAATATGTTAGAGTTTGTTAGGTCACTCCCTTGATTTGAGGCTTTTTCTCCGGGTTCTCAGGTTCAGTTTCTCTCTCCGCAAAACCTAACACGCTAAATTCCAATTCGATCTATAAGTTAGTCGAGCCCTGACTTTGATCAGCCTAGAGGTTGTTTCAGGGTTCAATCTGTGAGTTAGCCAGACCCTGACTTAGATCAGCCCAGAGGTTGTTACAGGGTTCGATCTGTGAGTTAGCCATGCCCTGACTTAGATCAGCCCAGAGGTTGTTTCAGTGTTCGATCTGTGAGTTAGGCATGCCCTGACTCAGATCAGCCCAAAGGTTGTTTCATGGTTGGATCTGCGAGTTCTCCTACATGTAGGATATTAGCCGCTATCCTTTTTTTCTCACTCAAAAATAAATACCTTTTGGACACGACATATTTTTTTGGATCAGGAATACAGGAGTAGTTGCCAATAAATACAGAATCCTTGATGTCAAGGAAGGCCTTCCCGAAGTCAACTCCAGTGATTTCTATTTCTGTGTTTCCTCGAGGTGGTCCAGACATTGGCCAGAACTGTGGAACAAAAAATAAGAATGTTAAAGCCTTTGCTTTGAGTGGTGAATATTTTTTTCTGGTCTTGCTGTCGTACAAGCTGTCACTTGATAAACGATACCAATGTGTTTGCTTGTTTTCCCCCTGTATGTCGAAATTGCTTCAACAACAACAACTACTACAACGGCAACAACAGCAGCAGCAATAACAGCAATAACAATAACAGCAATAGCAGCAACAACAACAGCAGCAACATCAACAACCTAGGTTCCCCCCCGTTGGTATTTGTGTTTGTTCTGTGCATGAATCTCAAGAATATGAAGTCATACACCGTAACATATTTGGTTGACGAACCTTATTTATGACTGGAGTAGTGTAGCAAGGCTGTGAACGATGAACCCAATTTTTAGAACCGCAAGCGGCTTTCACCTGACAGGAACTCGACGGTTTGCACCATCCACAGTGGAGCTTTGCATCAGCAACAAGACATGTGCTACAATCCCCTCTATTCACATCACATTTGTAGAGGGAAACTGAGAAATTAATGCAGAATTAGACCTCTTTAGTTTGGGCGCAATGTCTTCCCATTTTAGATTTTGTGTCATTCTCAAAAGAACCCCTTCCATGTGACGTCAAAGCAGCTGAATTTGGAGGATAAAACAAAAGAATTTCAATCTCCTGAGAATTAAAAACCTATAATTGTTTTGTCCTCCAAATTGAGCTGCATTCCGAAGTGCTGGAAGGGGTCTATAGCTGTTTGTGTTAAAGTAAATACCTTTTACAGAACTAGGTTTATAGATTTCATCTTCTCCTCGCCATAACACTGTTAGCTCTGCCGGTGAATATTGACTTGTTTTGGAGTATGAGTACTGAAGAATAATAGGGATAATTGAGTATATTAGTTACAGTATAACACACAAAAGTATGACCACATCAAATTTATTCATATTTCTATGTACTGGCCTTTCTGATAATATTAATTATAATAATAATATCTTTATTTGACACAGAATTCAGAAAGTTGAAGAAATTTATTTACACTGAAGCTGTGTATAAAATAAATAATCTTGTGCTGCAAGGTTGTGTCAATGTCAGATTCAGGGCTTCGTGAAGAGAAATGTGTCTTCACCAAGAAAGCAGACAAATGGCTTCTCTTTATCTATACAATCATAAGATTCATTTTGTCATACTGTACTTACTGCAGATGCTTGACAAGTTATTTGGCTGTCACTGTCCCTTAAACCAACTACCCTGAAAGTCTTTCCCTCAACCTTCACGTTACATTCATATTGAAATTTATACTGAAAGAAAAAATACATGCTATTTTTAAAACCTTATATCCTCGCACATGCACTGATATTAAATTACAATTTGATTGATAAGCCACTTGGCTGGTGCAGTTTGTTGAGCATGGTGTGTTGAGCACTAAGTCATGGGTTCAATCCCTGGCCAGTCACCAACATTCAGGTCTTAAAATAACAAAGTGCTTGGTGTCGTATGTGAGTAGAGTTGTTTGTTGGTTCTCTCCTGTGCTTCAAGGTTTTTCCAGGTTCTCTGGTTTTTCCTCCCTCCTCAAAAATCAACTTCAAAATTCCAATTGGAATGTAGAGGAAGCGCCACTCAGTGCATTTCACTGTTTATTCTCTTTTATTTATTGAAGTGCTTTCTTGGCACTAAAATCAGGGAATGTTTAGATCTTTCAGAGGCTTGAATAACCAGGTAAATGGTCCTGTTCTGTCCTGTCTCATTGTACAGAAGTTAAACATAGAAGGCCAAAAATTGACCAATGCTTAGCTGTGATTCATGGACCGCGGAGCGGGGGGGGGGGGGGGGGGGGGGGAGGGGTGCTGGGGGGCTATAGCCCCCCCAATAATGTGAGCATTCCCCCAAACCCCCTAGGTCTTCCAGTATTTGGTGGTCGTTAGCCCCTCCAATAAAAATTATTAGCCCCCCCAATAAAAATTATGCTCCGCGGTCCCTGTGATTGTCAAGTCTTTTCTTAATGCAGTTAATAATTATCTAGATAAATTGTAGTGTAAGGAATATTTGTAAGATATATAGTAAAGCAAGGTGTACCTTTATTGCAGGAAGGTTCTTGGCTTCTATTTTCATAGCAGTAGAAATCTTATTTGGAAGGAGAAAGGTTTGGTTTTCTGCAATACGTGGGCAGCCCACAGCACCAGCAGTACGTTTCTGAGCAACAAAAATTACCTCATGGTTAACGTTAGTCAGTCGAATGTGCATTTTTGTCATATTGTGTGAATGGTTTTTTTTTCCATTACAGACTACATGCTATTCTCTAGAGAATAAGACTCTTTGTTTGATTTGTAATAATCCATATTCATGTGTCTTCTCATGCACAACCATCAACCACAACCTTCGTCAGAGGACTAGCGTCCGAAACGTCAGTAAGTGATCTCTCTTATTTTTTACGTTATAAAATTTAACTTTTTATCCATACTGTTTCATTAGAAACACCGACGCAGCTCACACTAGCTTACCGCTAGTTATCATCTCTTCACAACCATTACAGTGGATGCAGGTAGAGTGTTTAATGGCAAGGTTTGTTGCCATCATTGGTATAATTAAACTAACATGCTGTTATGCAGAATGCCAGACATTTCTAGATGGCAGGGAAGACATTCACATTCCCCTGAACTTGTACTTCTATCTCTTGTTGCCTGATTTGTGCACATGTACAGTACATGCAAATATTATTGGTCAGATATAAAAGTATTTGTATGAAATACCTGACTTGACAGAACAATCTCCCCAGGGCATTGAGCATTTCCATCAGCATAACAATTCCCTTTGTAACTACACCAATCACAGTCATAGTTGCTCTCAGAACACAGAACACATCTGGAATAAAAAGGTCAAGGTAAAGTAACTACAGTACATAATATAATGCTGTTAGTTCCTTCAGCTATACATGGCTGGTATCCCAGGAAGCATTCAGTGCACACTTTACCCCCTCTCTTCATCAGTGCTCAGTTTTAAGGGTATTTAAAGCGGAAGCTACAAGGATTAAAGAAAAGTTACAACAGATGTGGAGATCTCAAGGAACAAAGAGTGGACCTCTAGCTCTGAAGGCTCCGTGATAACCAACTGAGCAGTGCATATAGCCATGGTTTTAGTTATCCATATCTACGGGTATATCTTATTGATACCCTGAAAGAGGAGTAAACTATGTAGTGAACAACACTTTGTTTTACCTTTTCATCAGAGTACAGTCATAAAATGGTATATTGGTTGAAAGGATTGTCTTGCCAGTTTCAGAAGAAAACAATGATAAATCCACAAGAACGTCACCTAAAAAGCAACAAAAAAGTCCTGAGTTTGAAATACATGTACCAATAATTTATTGTTCAAAGCATGAAATTAGCTTGGATGTCATGTTTTCTTATTTCAGACTGTTTCTTTTCCTTGAGCATTATTCTTTCATTTTTTTATGATTCGTAACAGTTCCATACCTGTATCACTGGTAATTGGAGGCAAGTCCCCTGCAGAAGGTGTACTGCACTGTATAGTACCATTAGAGAACACAACTGTTGGCCTCTCTTTTTTGTTGATATAGCACTTATACGTCTCTCCAGCCAAAGGTGGAGGCATGCTCTTTATGGTGGCATCAAACTAGGTAAAATCAAACATTAAACATCAAGAAAATGTTCTAGAAAGAATTCATATGATCTGTTCAACAGAACTCATCCAAACACAAGGCTTGTAAATAAACTACGCTTCTCAGTTGAGCTTGGAACGACTGAAGTCTTGTCATAAAGTTTTAGCGTCTAGCTCTCAATGTTTCTAAGGGCAACCACCACAACAGACCGTGAGAATGATTGCTTCTGATGAATGGATGAATTAGTTTGAGCCGAAATATTTAAGCAGTGAAACTTTATGACAAAACTTCAGTCGTTCCAAGCTCAACTGAGAAGCATAGTATGATTGTATTATAACAGGAATACAGGTTTACCTGAGTAACACTTCCATATGGAAACCTCTCTGGTTTAGTGGAAACAAACTGAATGCACTGGGAAGCATTTGTAGTAAAGCGAAGTGGATGCACAGCTGAATTTGCACACAGAGCTCTTCTACTGCATCTAATTATAACAATAGAAAATAATTAAATTAAATTAAGAAATTAATTCTTGAAAAAACACATCTTTAAATTTTTAGCATACCATAGAATCCTGGTTATAAGCCCTATGCTTATACAATTTCAGAAGGGGTTTTAGTGGTCTACAGTAATAATTGGGGAGGGGGTGGGGTTGAATAACTGGGGGGGGGGGGGGGGGGCTCATAAAAGGGAGGGTGAAAATGTCAGAAACTGTTTTATCATATATAATATCCAGAGAGTAAAAGGGTAGCCAAGATTCTAAAATCACAACAAATGGGGGTTAGATAACCATAAGATATGTTGGAATACAAAACGAGAAATTTATTAGTTACTTTTTGTAGAGAGTACACCATCCACAAAAAGGATCACCGTGACCCGTACAGGACTTGCAGGATGAATGTGATGAACAATCTTCCACAGGAACCTTGAAAACCTAATATGAAATACCAGGAAAATTCTTAATACATATTTGGACTGAAGAGGCTGATAAGCACTGACCATAGAACAGTAAAAGCATACATGTATTCACATAACAATTTCCAAATTTGTAATGGAAAATATTGTATCCCTTATATTTTTGAAGTTTACATGAAGTTTTCATCAACCCTAGCCAACAGAAAAAAACGAATCCATAATGACAATGTTTGAACAATCTGAGCAATGCGTAGCAAGCATAACTATATATTCTAATCAGAGTCCTGGGACTTATAAACAATGTTCACATGCAAGAGTAGAGGTATTTAAGGTAATGCGATCGCGCATTTTTTTTCCATGAATTTTTTTTAAATTTGGCACAAATATTCCTTTTGAGCTGTAGTGTGAAAATATGAAATAAAAAATGAGGGTACCCGAATCCGTTCGGAAGATATAATTTTTCAAAGACAATGATTGCGGCCGTGTTTTCGGGGAAAATAAGACAAAGTAAACTAGAAGCTATCGTAGTCCATATGGCTTGAAGAAGTAGCATAAACGATTTCAAATGATACATACCTTAACACATTATTGATTAAAACCCCAAAATTGTTCATTTTATTGTATTCAGAATGAGTTCTCGATGTTTAAATGTCCAAAATAGTACATTTTGACTGTACTTTACGATCCGAATTTCCGGACATTTTCGCGATTTACTCAAAACTTAGTCGAATTATCTACCTTCATTTTTGGATATGTTGTAGCTTTAGTAAACTTGGACTCACAGTGAAAAAATCAGGGTAGGTCACCGAGCAAGATTTTTAGATATTTCACGTTGAACGTGGAGAAAGGTCAAAATGTCTTATCCGCCATAGTTGAAAGACCTTGGCCACAGGAAACCCAATCACGAAAAAGTACTTTGAAAATTAACACTTCGTAAAATTACTAAAAATTTAGTCGAATTACCTGCCTTCATTTTTTGATATATTGTAGCCTAAGTTGTTCTGGACTCACAGCAGAAAAATCAGGGTAGGTAACCGTGTAAAATGTTTAGATATTCAATAAAGCGCAGGAAAGATGCGCACGAATGCACGATCGCATTACCTTAATAGGCGACTGTTTAATATATATTAAAAATTTGAGTAGTATTTCTATGAGCATATTTCTTCTCAGAAATTGTTTTTATTTTCTGCTCAGCTAAAGATACTGGGAGAAACACATTTATCCAACACCATAGAAAATACAGCCAATCAGAAAGCAGGAAAGCCACTGTATATTCGTCGGTATTTCACTCTTCCTTCCCATCATGCACTGCACAATAAATATACACATTTGTATTTTCTATGGTGTGGGAAAAAATGGTTATACAATGGTTTCTTGTGGCATACCATGGATATCCCACTTGTCACTTGTATTTTCTTTGTATACACACTTGCCTAAAGGCTTGTGTGTATACTAGAAACATCAAGTGACTTGTGGGATATTCTACGTTATGCCACTCGAAACTATTGTATAACTAGTCTGTTTCACCTTTAATACATAAGAGAACTAGAGAGGTCTTCGTGAATTCAAAAATTGTTTTTCTATATTAATTTACCTTCAGGTCATTCGCCACATACAGTGACTGTCTGTCTTTACTGAGGACAACTTTCTTAAGAGGTTTGCCTGGAGATATGGCTTCATCATAGTAAGGAGTTAACACTGAACTGCTGTCTTCAACCGAGACCTTGTCAATAAGAAAGATACCAATATTAGGTTAACCAAAACAAGTAAGGTATGTTAGAAAAATGCACTGTACTAAAGATATCAAGTGGTGATACATGTAAGTAGGTGGTGTTTTCTGTGAATTGAGGGCTTTATGAGCTTCTCCTTCTAATTTACATCACACATGACCAGTGAATCCGAGAATTCAAATGTAGTTTTCAAGTCTTTATATTAACATTTCAAATCTCTGATCAACGGCTCCGATATTCCAAAAATATTTTAGTTAAAAATTAGGTTTTGGGCCTGCTATAATGAATGATTGTGAAATATTTCTCAAAAGAATTTACTTGCCAACCACATTGCTAAATATTGCCTTAATAAAAATATTTTGAGTTGCCAGAGTCTTGATCATAGTTGGCGCCGAGCCACCAAAACTCCAATCAAAACATTACTGGGCACGCATGATGTAAATTAGCTGTAAATATCAATGAAAATTCCACTTCTATATACATAAATATCATGCAAAAAAACTACGATCAGTAACATGATTAATACACATAACTATGTGTGGTACTATGGTACTATGGATAAAAGTAAATATAAATCACAAATTCCTTATGTTCCATCTAGATATAAAACTGGGACTATTTATGTGATAAAACATGAGTGGGAGACCTTTATGGGGATTTAAAATGACGAGCTGCAGGCAAGCCTTTTTAGCCCCATAAAGGTCGGAAGTGAATGTTTTATCTCACTTACTGGTATCAAAAGTTTAGGTTTAAATTTTACTTAAATTTTCAAGATAAAAGCACTTTTCGCCAAGAAAATCTTAGTTAAAGTTGTATGCAAATCAGGACGAATCTCTTGCCGATTTAAAAACTCAGTCATGGTTGTGATTTTCTATTGTGTTTGGCCTTATGAATATTAATGAATTTGATAATATAAGTTATTGATGACATTATGAAGTTGGGCTGAACTGTGAAGTTCTTTAAGCCCTGTTCACATGAGTGCCATAATCGTAAGCAATATACACAGACTCAATATCACATTTATCACTTAAGTAGGAAATATTAATGAGCAGTAGTACACTAATTAGTCTGCATATTATCTGTATTGCTTACGATTATGATTGATGCTTGTGTGAACTAGGCTTTAAGTTCCAGACAAATCTGCCCCATGATCCACGTAACATTTACTGTACATATATACATTATATCATAGAATATTCAATTCTCTCTTACCTTCAACAAATGTCCATTGTTGTCTCCAAGAAATACCACAGTGTAGTCTTCATATGGTAATGCACTTATAGACAACAAAGTAGACTGGTTCTTCTCTAACATTGCTGTTGTACTGACACTTATGCTTCCACCAACTGGATGGTTCCTCGTATTAGAAGGGCACGCTCCAGAATACACTTGTGGAGCACACTTATCCTTACCTAGATCAGTCCACGGTACACCAAGACGTATGGGGTTTTCAGAGCACTTTTTAATGTTTGCTTTAAAGCCTTCCTTGATGTCTTTCATCGAATAGTAACAAACAACTGAGGTTTGTGTTGGTTCACTGGAGCCAGGGTCTGACTTACTAAATGTTACAAAAAGTAAATCAGACTTCAAAGGTATACCTAACTTTTTGGTCAGTTTATCTCCTCCTTTGGTTATCATTGCCGATGTAGCAATATTGAAATCAACTCCACCCCTCGACAAGCATTTTAGTGGAATCTCTGTGTATGATTCATAACTGCTATCTTTTTGACACAAACTGACTATTTTAGTTTCGTATTCTTTTACTGCTGAAGGTTTAGACTGCCTTTTGTTGTAAGATGCTAAAGTTTCTTGAACTGTTATGAAATAACTGAAGTCTTTGTGAGAAAAACCATATACATATCGAACTTCATAACTAAAATCATTAAACTTCAAAGCTGTGACTTTTCCTCGATCCGACGCAAGTTCAAACAACGTTGAAGAATCAAAGCTTCTACTTGCAACAGCAAATGCAGAGGAGTAAAGGGATTCTTTTGGAAACCAAGTCGTACCAACATAAAGTACGTTTCCAAATTTTCCAAGTTCAATTGGCCCAGGTGCAATGAATCCAACGGCAGGATTTGGATGAGCTGATGCTACGACTACTTCTGATTTATCTACAACATCTAGGTTATCTAAATCCCGTAGCTCACAATAACCATGGTATAAACTTCCACATGTTAAGAGTTTTTGCTGCATTTCATTGATTACTAAAATTTTATTCCGGTTATCTGTTGGCACTCGCTTTTCCTTACATGACAGAGGAACAGGTCTACACAAGGGATTGTCAGGCTTTGGTCCTGTGCTATTTTGTCGCAGGATGTCTAAGTCACTACTCGCTTTTAGTACAAAGTTGCTGCCTCCAACATAAATGTTGCCAGTCGTATTGTCCACTATAATATTTGTTAAAACACCAGGAGTTGACAATTCTGTGTAAGCATTACATATATTCCATAAATAGAGGGTAAGAATTATTGAACAAAAGAGGTTTTCTGGTCTGTGTTTGGCCATAACTGCCACGATTGAATCTGCAATAAAGAAATTTTAGATAAAATTAACAAAATTAAGGATAAGTATATTCAGTTTTCCCCCCCCATTAAATTTATAGATGCAAAAGCTTTCTAAAATTCCATAAGATTGATCATGAACAATAATCTGAATAAATACTATTTCTCGGAAGCATATCTGCAAGAATAGCACAATGGATCTAAGAATATTTGACATTATGAATAGAATGTCGACTGGTACCAGGTCTGTGAGAGTTCTGTTATGTCTGCGCTCTTAATAAAGATAATAGATGGCTCTAAAACTGACAACTATATCAGCTAGAGGAAGTGATATCAGATGGAATAATGATACACCTATCAAAGGTATCACCCTCTTTCAGCACACCTGAGTTATTTAATAGACTCAGGGACGTGGATATATGTAACTTGCAAAACACATTGTAAAAAGAATAATGAATATTGAAAAATAGGAATGAGATATGTTCATTTCTATTTCTTAACACTTTAGACAGTAGCCCTTGGTAAAAGAATAGTTTAAATATGTGGTTTTTGGATCAAATGGGTTTCAGTTCACCATAATTAAAGCAATACAATACTAGCTATGTGTTGTCAAATTCACCAGTTATTGTTTAAATTGTGTGTATAAAGGCTTTCAAAACGATGTTTAAATACACAAATCAATTCTCAAAACTCAACAAGCGATATTTTACAATCAACAATGAAAAACCGCTTGGAATTTGAAAACAAAATTGTTAGCTCATAAATGACATTGGAAATACTCGGAAAAGTAAAGCACGGGGGAAAGGAATTAAGGTTGGGTTTTTGATCTGATTGTTTCCGATACGATTGTGCTGATCTTTCTAAATTTCCCTAAGTTGACAGATCGAGCCAAATAGTTAGTTTTTCTAGTGATTATTAGCAACTAAATAACACTTTTAAGAAAATTTAGAGATCGTAGAAATACGTGCAGTGATATTTATGTTTGTGAGCACTCGAAAGAACCGCCGAAACTTTAGCTTCAATACGTAGCCCTCAAACAGCTAAACCACTGACCCGCGACACTTAACGGTAAAGAAACCTCAAAGAACCGCTTCAGAGTATCGATCTTTTACCGTAATTGAAGCTGAGTTTCGAAGAAAATTACTAAAAGAGAATCACTATAAATTTCTGTCAAAGTTTGACGACGCGATCTCTAGCGAGTTGAGCAATATTATTACAAGCAAATTCATACTTAGAAATTAATTAATTGGGGCCTCGAAGCTTTTCGATCGAACGTTCGATGTTGGGGTATTTTAGATCTGTGAATTAAAAATGTTAAAAAGGACTCACCGATTGAACTGCTCTTTTTAACTGTGTATTATTCACGTATGGACAGCAGGTTTCAAGGCGTGATCATGGCTACATCTCAGTCAGCTTATGTCACTCAGGGCTTATCCCACATTTCAGCCCCACATGCCAGACGTACAACCACCTAAAAGACGATCTGAATGCTGCAGACGAGATCTGAAGCTACCTGAAGTTCGGCTGATGCCTTAGGAACATAGATCGTGAGTTGTTTACGAAGGATACGTGTTGTAGAGTGAGTAGTAAAGGTATAAATGATGGTTATAGTGCGGTATTCCTGAGTGCGAGTCCAAGAACCATCTCCCTTTACGCCAGTCCTCTTGACCGTGAGGAATGTTTGACGGTTTGTTTAGACTGATCAGCACATGGATTAACTATGTCTTAACGTTCGCCTCATTTTACTCTCTTTTAACGCCAAATTACCAAACCTGCCTCAACATGGCTCCCAGGAATAGGGTAAGGAAGAATTTTAAATTCAGAATTTGCAATAATTATCGCAATAAATTCAGTTTTTTGAACCTAATTCATAACTTTTTTCACGGTCGTCTCACTACGTAACGAATATTTTGAACAACAACGTCATTTCCTCTTTTCTCTGACGCTTTAATCTAACACATTTATCTCTAAACCCACTCCTAAAACTTAAAACAGAACTATTTACGTATTTAAGTGTTGTTTCCTGGGCAGAAGAAAGGGTTTTTGTCTATAATTTTATTTTTAATGTTTTTACACAGGGAACCCAGTTTTTGTTGATGTGCTGGTCTTTAGATGAATAATTTTCAAAAATTTAGTTTCGTTTTATGAACAGCTTAAGCATTTAAAAATTAATATAGTATGCTCCGGGTTAGATAAAACCCCCATCTGACTTGAGATCCAAGTTATAATTTGAATTTGATTTCATTTTTATTGATTAAATAAGTAATTATTTTATTCCTATGGTTATGTTATAAGATGCTCATTATAATTATTATTTTTGTCAACTAATTAATTCTTAATTCTGCTTATTTTGTTCTAGTTTGAGAGTGAGTACAAAGCAAATTTCATACCACATGAAGTGACTCCTGTTTTATCAAGACAACCAAAACCACAAATCCAACAAGATGGTGGAGAAATACCTCAAAAAGGTTTAAAGAAAAAAGAGGATTTACTGAAACCTTCTAAGCCATCAATGAAGGTATTTTCAGCTAACATCTTTGTTTTATTTATACATATAATTGTTACGTACATGCATGTGTGTGTCCAGAATGTATTTAGACCCTTAACCTTGGAGCACATCAGAATGCAGCTCAATAGGCCTTTTGTAGGTTATATAACCACATGACTGTTACTCAATGGCAAAAAAAATAAATTTTATTTTAAAAACTTTTGTGGGATTACTTTATTTAGGAAATTAACGCTCCATGAAATTAACGCGAATTTCAAAAAAATTAATTTAAGTACAGCAAGCAATCTTGTTTACTGGTATTTCTTTCATACATTTATTTTGGATTGATTAGAAAGTGCACATATCATGCTGTGTGCTTTCATAATTAGTTTGTGTCAGAATCATTCCTGAAAAGGCTAGAGATATAACGTATATTACTATTGATTGTGGCTTTTCCATTAAAAGGAGAATCGGGCTCTACAATACAAAGCTGGCTTGGCTCCAACCATGAAAACCCGCGATAGACTACGCTATCAATCAGAATACAAGAAACAGTTTGACTGGAAGAAGCCCTTAGAACAAGAAGCTCCTATTCTCTCAGCTGAAAAGATGATTTATGGGGTACATGGGGATGAGCATCCAGCTAAAGCAAGTAAAGTCAAGATACCAAAGAAAACAGAGTATCAGTTGCAGTTTGTCAAACACCCAATACTATCCTCGCCTGAGGCAAGAAAGGAGTTATTAGACAAGCACCTAATTGGTATAGACATGAAAACTTTGATTGATATATTTAATGTAAGCTATATATGACATGGTTGCAACAGGTCAGGGTAAAGTCAGGAATTTTTTTTTTCAAAGTCAGGAAATTCTACTTTCAGTCAGGAAAAAAAAATAGATTTTGAGCAAAGGTAAGGTAAAAGTCAGGGAATTTTATGGTTCATGCCATAATTGAAAAATTATGGTCTCTCCTAGTTGGTATGATGATTTTATATCATTGTCATCTGCTCAAGATAGGATACACACAAGGAATGCCTGGCTACACAGGCTAGATTGAAAACATAGAATATCTGAATTACGGGGTCAGACAAAATCTTACTTTATTCAGGGAAAAGTCAGGAAATTTTGTGATTCAATTATTGTGGCAACCATGTTATAAATGTACAGTGCACAGAGTCCCATTATCTTGAACCTCCTAGCTGGGGCTTTGGAAAAGGTTTGAAATAACTGGGGTTGAGATATTAATGATAAAATTGAACTTTTATACTGACTGTCGGAAGTCTGTCAGACGAGACCTCAAGTTCAAGATTCCGGAATAGTTTGAGATATCCAGGCTCAACATAACAGGACTTTACTGTATTAATTTTTACATGTCATTTTCTAGAAATTAGATAAGTCTGTTTTTCTATAAGATCATCTTATACTATATGGAAATAATGCTAATCAGAAAGAGATGTGTTGTCTACTTTTCAATTTATGGCATTTCACTCTTCTTCTCATCATCCATTAAGATTTTCTTGTGTTAGATAAACCCACCATGTAACAAGACTATTGTACACTATGACTACTGATTCTGTCTATTAAAATTCATTTTTTATTTATTGCAATGTTAGAATGGAAAGAGGCTAGTGTTCCTGCAGGAAAACCATCAAGTAAACCAGCACAGTCTTCACCATCTGTTCCAAGGAAAACTATGACGTAAGCTTAATTTTTTCATGAATATCATGGTAAATAACATGATTAGATACCTCTAGACTTACTGTTATTGCTATATATTCCTTATGCCATACCAGGTTCCAAAGTGAATACCGTTCTAATTTCAAATCTCCTATAAAGTATGAGTACGTCAAAGGAGCATGGGTAGGAGCTGACCATCCTCATATTCCCCACCCTGTTAAGGTCAGTAACCAAAAATAATATACTTGTATTTTACGTCAATGTTCAGTCTCCCGAGGCAGAGGCCCCTGTTTAAGCTTTTGATGCCACATCAAATTAGTATTTAGTAGTTGATTTTTATGGAGAGAGAAAAACCAGAGAACCTGGTAAAAAAAAACAACCCTGAAGCACAGGAGAGAACCAACAAGCAACCCTACTCACATACAACACTGAGCCCAGGATTCAAACCTGGCCAGGTCGCATTAATTAGTGAGAAGTGAGCGCTTTCACTGCTACCCAACCTCAGCCCATGACCTCTGGGTTTTTGGCTCCCTTTGATTAAAAAAACAAACTTAGACTGTTGGAAATTTGATTGACAGAAGCTTAATACTGGGATAATTTAATGATTATAATGGGTGTAATGACCTCCATTCAATAGCTATCATGTAGCACACATTCACACTTCTGTCATTTGAAGATCCATTTAGACCCTCCATCAATCCACTTTTATCTTGTTGACAAACATGGATTTTTTCAGGTTTCAGAAAGCGAGAGCAAGCAAGAACCTACAAGTATCCATCCATGGTATCAACAGGTGAGTGGCATAATATTCAATGGCTTTATCTGACAGTATACTAGATGCATCAAAAAAAAAATTTTCTCATTCTTTTACTAAAGCAGATCCTGTATGTCTGTGAAAGACATTACTGCCACGCATTGACCGTGACAATATAGAAAAACGGGTTTTGGTTTCCCCTCCCCCCCCCCCCCCCCCCCAAAAAAAAAGGCAAAATTCTGGCTACGACTCTGTGTAGACATTTATCTAACATCTTTTGTATTTTTTATCCAGGTGATAGAGCTACGTGAAAAGGTGCGCATTTACAAAGCTCGTGCAAGAGAAGGGTCTTATTATATCAGCTTACTGAAGAACCTTAAAGAAAATGGTCTCTTAGTGGAACCAGATGATGCTCAAGAGAAGCCAGGCGTGCGGACAGGGACACCATCTAAAGCTGCTCCTAGGAATCCTCTGCAGCGTGAGGTTCGGCAACCTAATGCTGAAGATTTGACTGTCCCACCCAAAGATGACCAAAGAAGACAACAAGAGGAAGACGAGAGGGCAAAACATCAAACGCAAGATGGACCGCCTAAGACTAAAGCCCAATCACCACCACTACTAACAACAGTATTAAAACCATCACAAACCGTCCACTCTGAAAATATCATCAAGCGTCCACCTGAAAACCCGTCCACCGAGACAGACAGACAGCTAGTATACATGAAACCTGCTGCGGAAAATACTGATGATGGAATAGACAAGTGCCTATGGAATAGAGAACTCGCTCTTCCCGGCCCATCATTGAAGAAAACTCATTCTATCGATACAGTCTCTCATGAGAGCACCATAGCATCGACTACGACCCTTGAAAGCTCGCCCGACGACCAAAGGGAGCACGTACCGAGGCGCCAGGCGTGGCCCGAATATAAGCCCGCGCGCGCCGGATTGGTTATCCCACCTTATGGTGTATCAAGCTCTTCTGCTACTCTCATTGAATCGGATTCGCGATCAGATATCTCTTTATCAAACATAGAGGCATCTGGTGAAGAAGAGATTTCTTACCTTAAAGAGCACGAGCGTCCTGCAATATCTAGAGCAACGAGAAAGCTGTTCACAGGTAGACGCAAAGATCCTAACGACAACAAAAAGGTTGATTTTTTCTCATCTGATGATGAGAGGTCAATATGTAGTTACAGTTCCAAAGGAAGCGGTGTTTTGTCGGTAGAAGCAATGGAGAAACGAAGAGCGATGGCGTCCGAAACTTTACAACGAGCTCGAAGACGCCAAGCTCAGTTGTAGATTTTATTATAATATTAGTTAGACTTCTTCAGATACGCATATTTTTTTTTTATCTAGAGTAAGACTACGTTGATCTTAGAGGACTTTGATCGGAAAGGTACACAAGTCATTCGCTAATATGATATGTAATTTAAAAGGCGGCAGATTGGGGAAAGCGTCACTTATTCACTTGCAAAAGAGGCGGTATTGGCCTTGAAGATGACCGAGCCCACTCGGCTATTTCTGCATCTAAAAAAGTTGTTAAATTTAAAAATAAAAGAAAAAATAAAAGAAATCCCGTTTACCTTTCCTTCGATTTGAATTCAAACTCGTAAAGTACACGAAAGTCTGGGAAATTAGTATCAATATCAGCAAATTAAAACGGCTAAAGAAAGACATAGGGAACAAGACCATGGTCTTGATAGGAACGGAATCATTTGTTCAGTCTATAACTATATATATTGTGTAACGGCAGTATAAATATGACCTATCTGACTTTATCCTTCACTTGACTCTGAAGATGACTTCCGCCCAGGTTGTCGAAACGTCAGTCACATCAAACGGTCCTTCTCAGGACTACATCCACCCGGATGATCATAATACAAATATTGTTTCTTCGACAAATATTGTTACTTCGATAAATATATAGTTATTATTGGTTGAGTATTTTTATTTTGAAGTCAACTCCAGACTACATTACTACCCTTCAGGACTTCGCTCAGGGCACCTTAAAAGTGGTGGGGCTATGAGTATGGGAAAAAGAGGTGGGGCTAAGATTGGAAAATATAAGAGACTAGTATGGGAAAAGGGAAAAACGCCTCCGCGGTGCCTGCCGCTGACTTGGTATGCTTTTCTTGACTAAACATGAGACCAGGGCCAAGGGTGGCACAGGGGTTAATTACGCGTGACGTGATTCGTGGAATTCACAAAAATAAGTCCGTGATGCGTGAATTTCAATCCCCGCGTGATGCATAATCTGCTTATTTTGAAGACCGATTCGACGCGGAAAATTGGTATTACACACTAAACCTCGTATCAATTGTTTTTTTGGTGATTCGTGAATTTATATGAGAAGATTGTCCTCGAATACTCGTGATCGATACCCCCTCCTGTGCCACCCTGTTTGCGTTCGTTCCACTTTGTATTCGCTTCATACTGAAAACAACATGGTATTTCACAGAATTCCATGAAATCACATTTTCTTTTTCAATTTTTACATGTTTCGAATCAATTTAGAAATTAGATATGAGGCTCTTTACTAGTAAAACGAGATATGATTTACAATATTATATAAATGTATTTTGAAAATGTATGATTATATTCTGATTACTTGGAAAACAGACATGTTCGACGTCACTGATCAGACATTTTCGACAATACCTGGAATCCGTCCAAACAAAGCAATATGATTGGATGAGGCAACTCTGATCATGAATACCCAGAATTAATTTGCATATCATATTCACTTCTACTTTCACTTTGTTTTGATGTAGGTTTTTGTAAATTTCAAGCTTTAACAGTTCTTAAATTTGCGTTATTATAATGTAAAGAGTTAAGGGTTTCTTACTTTGAAGTATAAACTGACTAACTAGATCTAGAGGAATCATTTCATGAATTTGAAGAGAAAACTGCAGAGTGTTTGGCATTGATAGAGAAGACGTTGAAGTCGGAAATGATGGCTTGCAAACTGCACTCTCACTCCAAGAACAAGACAGCAGAAGAATTTTAGTAGATTCTGAAGCATCCTGAGCAAAGGATAGCTTACGGAAGAACAGGAGACATGACGGTAAGTCAGTAGAATCCAGACAAATGAATTCGAAGTTTGTTGTCGACGAAGAAAAGAACTACAGTATTAGAAATCGTTTATTGACATTGCTAGTTTCTTGGTCAAAGACAAGATTCCAGTTCCAACTACAAGCTTGTTTCAACGATCTGTTACTTGTTTATCTTGTATTGGGGTGTATTCTGGGTGTGTTTTGTTTTGTAGTTGGATATGAGGGTTAATTTAGAGGGTGAGATATACAATGTAAGCTTATTAATGAGTGACCAAGTGAGTGATAGTCACCTCGTGCATTCTCGAAGATCCGTGTGCTGAAAGTGGAATGATGTCGCTTCCTTTACTAGATATTTTAGTTCTAAATGTTGCTCCAATATTATCGTAAATTAGTATAACCACCTCGCAATCTCTTATTATTTTTTTTTATCTAACAAAACAGTTTTGATTTTGGAGGGGAGGGGAGGGGAGGGGTGGGTGAGTCACTATCAGGAAGTAACACTATATCTCAAGCTTTGATTTTGATAAGTTTATGACTACTTACCCGTAAATTTCATTAAGAAATCTTATTTCATTGTATTGAACTCCACAACCTGAAACATTTACTGCGATTTTCAATATTCTGCGAACTCAGATAGTCCAACGACTTGTTGTGAAATTGGTTTTTCGCTGCCGTCAATCAAAACTAATCAGTCGGTAGCTTTTATTCTAACGGGCAACTAGCAAATACCGAGTTCGCAGAATATTGGGAATCGCAGTAAAGCTATACTACGCTTATAGATGGAATATTCAAAGAAAGAATAACGAATATCCCTGCGTAGCCTCAAGCCTACAGGAAGCCCAGTATGATAACGACGGGATAGCGCCTAAACCAGGCTGGTTCTAACGTGTCCCAAGCACAATTTGTGTTTTACACTATTTATGAGGACTCCAGGGCTCACGCAACAGCGGGGGTCTTTAGATATTTTTGTTAAAGCAAAAAAAAAAAAAAAAAAAAAAAAAAAAAAACTGCCCATTACAGTCGTTTGCATCTAAGCGTGAACACAGGCATCAAAACATGTCCTAAGTGGAACCTGAAATTTTTACGTTTTGTGGCTAAAAAGTTAACGTTTGTAGATTTTAAACGAGACCGTCAAACGAGACCGCCAAACGTTGATCCTTAGCCACCAAACATACAAGTTTCAGGCTCCACTTTATAAAACATATTTTGATGTCTGGTGTTGACGCTTTGCAAACGACTAGGAAATTGGGACGGAAGTCAGAAAATTCACTCACTTGTTTCGAGCGTTTTTGATTATAAAAAGGTACTTACTTTGTTCAGTTAACGTTAAGTGAAGATTACAAATTTTCGACTATCTGTCTAGTAAGTTAGATGGGTATCTGTTCGCGTTGTTTTGTCTGATACTCCGTCCGTCTGTCTGTCTATGTGTTTGTCTGTCTGTCCATACGTTTGTCTGTCAGTCCGTCTGTCTGTCTGTCCGTCCGTCTGTTTGTCTGTCATTACTTACATTTTTTCTTTCTACTTATTCGTTGTTTCCATACAGGCATTGGATGCTAGGTTGGAAGAGCTGATAAGAACTGCAACTATAGCAATACACCATAGTCATTATGAGGACGCCCTGTACAACATCAATATTGGTCTCCAAATATCTGGAGCCAGGCCTCACTGGACCGGTCCATTTCTTCAGATCCATGCTGAATGTTTATGGCAGTTGGGAAAATATGAACTGTGTCTACAAGACATGCGTAATGCATTTAGGGTTGGTTTGCCAGTGATTAGTCTCTATGAGACTATGGTGAGTAGAACGTTTTGCCCTTTGAACAGAAAACCAGAGGTGAACCTACGTGTTAGGAATCCTGTATAATATTAATAACTAATATATATTATTAAAAAGTACTTAAGATAGTACGCGCGCTCTCATTGGTCGAGAGCTGTGTTTTCATCACGCTATGAAGGCACGCAAATGATGTAACAAGCATTTTTTAAGTATTTTTTAAAAGAAATAAAACATTTTCTCCGATGCCTTCATAGCCTGGTGAAAACCTCGAGCAGGTGAAAACCCTCGACTTCGTCTCGGGTTTTCACTGATCTGCTCTCGAATGCTCCCAAACGCGTAGCCTCGGTTTTCACCAGGCTATGAAGGCAAGGAGAAAATGTTTTATTTCTTAAATAATATGATAATTATTAATAATTAATATGAAATAATTTTAAAACGATTTAAAACTACCTCTCTTGTAGGAGGAGTATAAGAAGTGGATGGGTAGAGCTGAGTACTTACTGGACAGTGACATTTCTCTGGCTGCAGCCTTTTTTAACTTGTGTAAAATGTACTGTAAAACTCCAACAGAGGAAGCAAGGTGCCTTGTGATGGAAGGTATAGCAACATGGTCCTTCTTTGACGAACGGAAAGGAATGGCGTTGATCACTCAAGGAAAGCGAATTGACATGAATATTTTGGAGGTATCGTGACGACACTCCCCTGTCCTAGCCATTGTCTCCCCTGACTAGTACTCTTTCGATATATCGTATTATCTAAGAAATTGTTCTTATCAAAAGAAATATATTTAAAATCAAGGCTTACAGTAACCAAGTTTATGATTTCTATATTTGGCAGGCTTTTGATTAAAGCCTTTTAATCCAAATTTTTATATGTAAAATGTATGTTAACTATTAAATCGAACTATAAAAATAATTTATAACTTTTAGGCTGATTTAAGTCAGGGCACAGTACTTCGAAGATCGAGTCACATTTGCATTATGACGTCATTGACTACCACTACCAGTCTCCCTCGTCATCATGCAATCGAACTAATTTATAATTAACGTATTGCTAACTATCAATAGACGTCACTTCCGGTAGTATCTCCGTTTTCACTGGCTTGGAGGTTGTATGTTTATCTTGTTTTCTGGTTTCATGTTGTACAAATAGTCAGATAGAATACTTTGAGGAGTTATTTTGACATGATTTGGTTTAAGAATCGCTAGTTGTCCCCTAATCAACCATTGGTTGCCCCCCAGTCAAATCCAGAAAAGTCACGTGATTGATAGTAAGCAATTGGGTTTGGCAGAGGGAGAAAATTTACCATGATATCAAATCTAATGAACCGTGAATTATCTATCTGTCAATTAAAATAACTGTGTGTTTGTGTTCGCCATTCAGAAAACCAGCAACGAATGGAAGTCGAATGGGATTTATGAATTCAAGATGAGAAATTACCAAAAATCGAAGCTACTTTTACAAAGAGCACTAATAGTGACACCAGAAGATGGTGTGCATTCTGAGACTCGACGCTCGATCCTCAGCCATCTTGCTACGGTTCACTTTAACTTGAAAGAATACCAGCTTGCTCTAAATGCCGGAGAACATTCATTTCGGACTAAAAACGTTCCTTCTAAAGTAAGTATAAAAAGTGATGAGAATTGAGCGAGTAATACGAGGTTATATTCGGCGATTTTCCTTTCTACTTATCTCGCAATTTTCACTTGCTACGAGGAAGGTGTGGGCGAAGAATTGACAGCTGTAAGCTAAAATAGCAGAACTTGTCTCGCAAACTTTTTTAGGAGTTTCGCAATCGTTGCGAGAAATTGGATCGATTTTTTCTTATTTTCACAGCAATTCTTAAAAAGTCAAATTTAACTCCCCTTCTGAAACTTGTCTTACAATGATTTGTTTGGACAGCCAATTGTATTTGAAGGCGCGTAATTGACTTGCTGCCCCCATCCCTTTTTTACCGCATATATGACGACTTTCATGAAATATTTTGAATCCCCTGTCAATGCAACTGCAGCGCTATTTAGTTATGTAGCAAATAGATGACAAGATGAATTGCGTGGAAAACTTGCTGCCTAGTGTATAACCTACGTTAGAAAATTTTCACTTGGTTTGGAGAGGAAAGTAACGGCTCTTAAACGGAATACTGCATTGCAGGCGTTCCTGGTAGGGGACAGGGAAGATTGAGGCAGATCAGAGAGAAGCCCCAGGCCCATCCCCCTGCTACGGGCCTGCATTCCCGAACAGAACCAACCAGGAACGTCATCAATGCAGGCTACTCAAATGGCTTTCGATTTGATCCAATTATGATAAAAAGCCTTAAAACTGACTCGTCATCCAATCACCGCGTTTACATCATTGTCTTAATGAACCATTTCATTCAATTCAATTTCAATTCGAAAGATTTCCAACAAAATATTCCTTTTTTTTTTCAGGACGAAGCAGAAAGGTGGAAAGAAAGAGGAAAGACGCTTTTTAAAGAAAAAAATTTCCCTCTTCTCATAAAATATTACTCACTAGCCATTAAATTCACTTCACCGGAGGAGAACTTTCTCGAACTTCGTTCCATACTCTTGTCTAATCGAAGTATTGCTTACAATAAAACGAGAATGTACCAAGAGGCTCTAGAAGATGCCAAAGAATGTGTTAGAATTAACCCACGTTGGTCAAAGGTATGTATTTCCGCTTGAAGTTGGTGATCCTTTGTGGGTGGCTGCTGTGCAGTTCAACCCTGGGGTCGCGGGTTCGATTGTAGTCTCCTTTGCAGCCGTTTTTAGTGTAGGTCTCGAAATCCCTCCCCACTAATCCCTCCCCACTAGTGAGACCGACACTAAGAACGGCTGCAAATCAGACCAGTTTGATTCCTCCCTCGTGAAAAATCAACATGTGGATTGCCGAGAGTTGTGTGTTATAAATATTGAATGTAGTGATAATTCATGTGGAGCTAGCCTCGCGTATGAGCCCCTTATTATTAATTATTAATTCCATTGTTTTCTTTTGAATTTTTTTATTTTATATTTGACTATTACACATTAACAGGTAATTCTACTGGGTCAATACCGTTTGGGTACCCAGCCATGCTCATACTCAGTATTACGTCCTAATGGGTCAATACCGTTTGGGTGCCCAGCCATGCTCATACTCAGTATTACGTCCTAATGGGTGAATATCGTTTGGGTGCCCAGCCATGCTCATGCTCAGTATTACGTCCTAATGGGTGAATATCGTTTGGGTGCCCAGCCATGCTCATGCTCAGTATTACGTCCTAATCGGTCAATATCGTTTGGGTGCCCAGCCATGCTCATGCTCAGTATTACGTCCTAATCGGTCAATACCGTTTGGGTACCCAGCCATGCTCATACTCAGTATTACGTCCTAATGGGTGAATATCGTTTGGGTGCCCAGCCATGCTTATGCTCAGTATTACGTCCTAATGGGTGAATATCGTTTGGGTGCCCAGCCATGCTCATGCTCAGTATTACGTCCTAATCGGTCAATATCGTTTGGGTGCCCAGCCATGCTCATACTCAGTATTATGTCCTAATGGGTCAATACCGTTTGGGTGCCCAGCCATGCTCATACTCAGTATTACGTCCTAATGGGTGAATATCGTTTGGGTGCCCAGCCATGCTCATGCTCAGTATTACGTCCTAATCGGTCAATATCGTTTGGGTGCCCAGCCATGCTCATATACTCTGTATTATATTCTACAGGGTCAATATCGCTTGGGGTCCAGTCTACTTAGTCTTGGAAAACACCAAGAAGCACTCGCATATTTTTGCAGAGCTTTTAAAGTTGCTGACACTTCGGAAACAAAAGACATTGCACTTCAAATCTTATCAGTGGGTGAAAAACTTGAAGGTACGCATGCTCGAGGCGGACCCTTTGCATGCCCTTGATATACGATATGGATCCATCTCTCCCCTCCCCTCCCCTCCCTTTTTCTGTCTTGTCCTCTTCTATGTCCTTCTCTCACAAACTGCTTCTATGAAATTTCCTCTTTTTCCAGACGGCATCTCCAGGGAATCATTGAATATGCCAAAAGAGCTAGTCCAAGAATTGATCAAGCGTGTTACTGACGAGAAAGAGTGGAAAAAACTTTATCTCCTGTTTATGGGAGGCGCAGGAACCCCACACCACCGGTTTGGTGAAGGTGGTTTGGCAACTGGTCTTGGTTGTGACGCAACTCGAGTCCCTCTGGAACTGATTGTCGATTGGGGTATAAGCAACAATGTGCACTTCCTGGCCAGTTTTATCGGGGAGCTTCTCAAACGTGGTGCACCAGTACTGGGATCCCCAGGATGTGATGAATCGCCTCTTCAAATTGCTGCTAGGCGAAGAAATAGGGAACTGCAAGAAGTGTTGTCAAAATACGACAAGGTATCTAGTATTTTAATGTAGATGGGAAATCAGTGGTAGTAAAGTGATAGTGCACTCGTCTTACCTCTGCATGGGGTCTAGGGTTTGATTCCTGTATGGTCTCGGCATCACATGCGACTAGAGGGGAGTCAGCTCAGGATGGCGGGGTGGTAAAACGCTCTTCTCTCACCTCTTAAGCTTAAGAAAGTACTTCTTACCCAAATAAACTAAATTGTGAAAATCTGGCGTTCTAGAAACCAAGAAAACTACGGGTAACGATAGCTAGTAATGTATTGTTGTGCTTAAACAGACTCAAGGCAAATACTGGAAAGACAAAGGATTAGAAGCATTCCGTTCAAAAGGATATGGACAAGCTATACATTTCCTAACCACTGCTACCAAGTGTTATTTATCCACCCAAGACCAAACAGAAACCTATGATGCACTGTCAGAAGCCTGCTACATAACCCACGAGTATCAAAAATCCATTGAACATGCAAATAAAGTGTACAATCTGAGGCCTTTGGAATCAAAGGTACGATCATCGAGTTTATAAATCAGTTCAGAAAATTTGCTCTTGGTTTTTAAGGAAATTATGCCGTCTTTATATAATTGCTTGTTTTGAGCTAATTTTTTTGACTGTTGTGTTGAGAATATTACGACAATTTTTCTTTCACCTTGAAGGTAATTGCTGAGAAGTGGAAGAAACGTGGAAACGATTTTCTTGGCGGAAGGAAATACGAGCTCATGACAGAATGTTACACCTTAGCTTTGAACTATGCCCCAGAGGGAGACCCTGATATGCGTGCTGCTATCCTGAGCAACAGAAGTATGGCTTTCTTGAACAAAAACTTGATTGCAAAAGCAACAAACGATGCTAATCTGTGCATTTTGAATCGCAGGACATGGTTCAGGGTAAGAATACTTACTTTTCCAAGTGAATAATTCAGTCCACGTAACTGCAGTTATGCATGGGCCAAAATATCTGCTGTTACTTCAATTTCAATTTATAAGTTTTCAAGTCATGGGAAGTAAAACAGATTTCCCCTGACCCGAGTGTCTTGACTCTGAAATGGATTCTACGATCAAAAAAAAAGATCAAAATGCACCCCATCCAATCCTATAACAGAAGCTATTTGAGCGTCCTACCACGTTTTCACACTGCTTTGTAAGTTTTTTTCCCAACCCTTTTGATATTAAATGTGTATTTCAGGGCTACAGTCGCCTGGCGTCCTGCTTTGCTGCAGAAAACAACCACCAAGAAGCTGTAAACCAGTACTGCAAAGGCTTGTCCGCTGTTCAAACGGACAAAGAAAAAATCGACCTTGCCAACGACGTAGTATCTACGGCTAAAAAGCAAGGTAATCTAAAATTCTTGTTTATGAGAGCATATTCATCGTGTAAGGAGGCTGTTAACGTAATTGTAGAGTGGCACTCCAGCAACCACCCCAAAAGAATGAGGAGTCATATATCTTTGGTTTTGGTACCTATCGATTGAGGGGGAAAACTTGCCCATAGCACTTGAGTAATTTCTTGTCAATGATGATCATCATCATTATCTTCTTGTATTATCATCATCATGCATAACCATTATCATCATGTATCATAATCATCATCATGTATCACCATTATCGTCATGTATCATCATCTCCATCATCACCATCATGTATCATCATCATGCATCATCATCATCATGCATTACCATTATCATCATGTATCACCATTATCATCATGTATCATCAGCATCATGCATCACCACTATCATCATGTATCATCATCATCATGCATTATCGGTATATATGGATCATAATCATCGTTTTGATCACAGGTACTGGTATCAAGATACCACAGCCAATTCCTATTAACATCGTCAATAAACTAATCAAAGAAGCCGTTGGACAAAAGGATTATGAAACCTTGCGTTACCTGTTTCTCGAGAAGACTTGTCAGCACCGAACAGGTAAATTTGGCAGGATTATTCGCTACAAATATTGTAAATTTGTAAATATGAGTAATGATTCTTTTTGATTTTATTTATTATTATTATTTTGGTATCCTTTTCGGGGTGGAACCGAAGAAACTGACCTTGTTGTTGACCTTTCATCTGCGTGGGATATCATCAGTAAATTTATATGCAAGTGTGAAGTAACAGGAGAGGGAGAGAGAGGGGGGGGGGAGAGGGAGAGAGATAGGGAGAGAGAAACACTTCTCATTCCCCTGCCAAGAGAGTGGATTGTTTTGTATATTCTAGTTAGCAGCAACAACACTTTTTAAAAGGAGTTATGTATGAATGGCTTTAATATTGAAATAGGTTCGACGACGCATATGCGCACTTTGGCACACGATGCCACAAAGGTATCCGTACCACTGGAGATGATACTTAAATCGGATGTGAGAGACAAACAAATGCTTGTCATAGAGCTATTAGCTCACGGAGCATCCCCCAATGGCGGTCCTAACTGTACAAGAACCCCACTACAAGTGTCTGTGGACAAGCAAGATTACAAGATGGCAGTGCATCTTCTTCAGTATGGTGCTGATCCTTCGAAGATACTTGAATCAAAGGAAATGTTTGATCGAACCGAGGTAACCCATTAGTTATTCATAGGAGTGAGTGCGTTGAGTGTGATCAGAGATAGAGTCGTTGGTAGTGACTGTCAATGCGACAACCTAAACGGAAGTCATGTGGAAATTTGTTTGGCAAGTCACTGGAAAGGATAGCCAGAAACCTATAAGCATGTAAATGTAATAGCACTATTTTCCAGTAAACTCTTCTTTTTAAATGGTTCTCTCTTCTTTTAGCACTGAATACGATAATTATGGGAAGTACTCGCATCTTTTTCCTATTTTGTCAAGATTTTACTTTCTAACACACCTTTTTGTCGTATAGGGCTCTCAAGGTCTCCAGTGGTTGCGATTGGCTCGTAAGGCCAGGCATGCTAACTCCAAGAGAGCTGAAGTGTTTTACAGTATTGCACTTGAATACCAAGAAGTAGCAAACGATCCACATGTGCAGCTTGAAGCTTTTAAATGTTTGTCTGAAATGTGCTTCGAATCAGAAAAATATCACGAATGCCTTAGTTATGGCTATGAATGCCTAAGACTAGTACCGACCAAATCCGAGGTAAGTTTCTCTCTACCTTGCTTCCTTCCCTCCTTGCTTCCTATCGATAAATTTGAAGTTCCTACATTCTTTGCTTCTTTGCTTGCAATTGCTTCATTGATTGCTTGCTTCATTTCTTCCCTCCTTCATCGCTTGCCTCCTTCCTTGCTTCCTATCGATAAATTTGAAGTTCCTACTGACCTTCCTTGCTTCCTTCCCTCCTTCCTTCCTTTCTCCCTCCCTTTCTTGTTTGCTTGTTTGGTCGGTCCTTCCTTCCTTCCTCCCTCCCTTGCTTACTTGCTTGCTTCCACCCTTGTTTGTTTGCTTGCTTGCTTCCCTCCAACTACAATCCCTCCATCCCTTTAATTTATCAATAAACTTCTCTAAATAATGAGTTTGACTTTCAGGTAGAGGCGAAAAAATGGCAAGAGCTTGGGGAGACCCTTTTAAGGAGAGGCATCTATTCTGAGGTACCTAACTACCTTACATTGGCTCTAAACTACGCTCCTCCAAGCAGTAAGCAACTCCGATACAAGCTGCTCTGCAGAAGATCTTTTGCGTATCACGAGATAGACGATTTCCAACAAGCTGTTGAGGATGGCGTAAATGCAACAAAGATTCAACCTGATGATGTAGAGGTACGCAACATACTAGTTCAAGATATTGCAATTGCTAATTGCTGCCACAATGTTTACATGCCAAGAGTTCTTCATTCTTATGGAACCTAAACTGAAGAGATTGTTGTGGTACAAACTAGTGCATTTTACCTTAGGCGAAGTTTGATTAATTGTATTGATTTCATTGCAGGGATACAAATGTCTTGCTTCTTGTTACAAGAGCCTTGGCCGCGATAACAGGACGTTATATGCTTTGAGCCAGTGTCTGAGGATAGAAGCAAATTCCAATGAAAAATGGCAGTATTTTGAAGAAGCCATGGACGTTGCAGTTAAATTACCAGGTAATTTGTGCCCAACCTTGGAATGCCAAAAGGCCATTTGTACCTTGGCCGGTGGGCTTATATTGTGTCCTTAAGCAAAAAAAACACCCTTAAATCTATCGGTACATTTTTCCCATCAGATGTATTAGTCGGTGACCTCGATAGATGACCACCCGCTAGGGGCAAGAGTCGTGATACTCTTCGCTTCATGTTACAGACACCGAAATAACGCAAGACTTAGTGAAGATCTAGAAATTTTCTCATTTTCGATTGGGATAGAGTTTTTAATTGCATTATAAAAAACGATATGAAATAAGTGGCGGTACCAACGGTCGCATTTGGAAAGTCCTCAGTAAGTTGATAAAACATGATGGTACGTACGTGTGGTGGCATGCACGTGCATGCCTTTTTCACACAAAGTTATCACTGAGGTTTCATATTTTTGGAGAAGGGTTTATAAGACACCATATATGCTAAAACACACTCACTACCTGCTTCCTGTAAAACAAGCTTGCGCCTGATACCAGGTCTGCTGGAAAAAGAGTTATTATATCTAATCACTTTGTCTTATTTCAGAGGGAACAACACCCCTAACGAGTGAAGTACCAACTTCCTTTATTGAGCAAGTTCAAGACAAAGCAATTGAGTCACAAAATTGGGAACTGTTACGTGTTCTCTATCTCGGTGGCGGTGGACCAGACCAACTTCAAGTGGGAAAAGGAGGGTTAGCCACGAAGCGTGTTCGCGCTGAACGAGTTCCTATTGAAGATGCTGTATCAGCAAGTTTCACAAGCAAGCCTGAGACATTGGCGGCATTCTTAGATCATGGTGCAAACGTGAATGGACTGAGAGGCAATTCAAATCCCCTAGAGTGTGCAGTTTCGAAAGAACAAGTAGAGGTTGCCAAAGTTCTTTTGGAACATCAGGCGAATCCATGCTGTGTGAAAACAGTTGATAACCAGCCTTTACTGCATAACGTTGTCCAGAAAGCCATCGATACAGGTAACTTTGTCATTTTTTGTTGAAGGTATTCATTATTTGTTGTTGTATTAGATATTAAATATATGTCATAATTATTTTCCAGGGAGGTTGGAAATGCTGCAGTGCTTTCTTTCAACCCGCCATGCTGATATGGAGAACCTCCAAGATCGAAGAGGATGCACTCTATACCACCTTGCAATGAGTGGAAAAGTAAACGATAACAAGAAAAAAGTCATAAGGCTTTTGATGGATGCAAATATCAACCCAACGCTCAAAAACAAGACAGGTAAAAGACCGGTAGATTGTTGTGCGAGCAGAGACCATCGAAATAAGATGCTGAGTAAGTTTATAAAGCGTTATGTTCCGACTGTAACAGAAAAAGCGGAAGAGCAGCTAACTGATGAGGCAAACAATCACGACAGCAGTGAACAAGCGGAGGTAGTAAATCAGACGGTGGACGAAGGTCAAGAAAAAGTGCCAATTGCTGCAGAACCGCAACCTCAGATAGCCTCTTTGGACAATGCCTCTATGGAAAATCTAACTTTTGAAAGACAGCCTTTAAAGTCCAAAGCTCAGTATGCCGAAGAGAAGAAGGAAGTGTCGCGGAAGTATATAGAGTATTTGATAGAACGTCTAAAGATTGCAAAATCCGACTGTTTGAACCATCAAGAAGCCATAGACGATGAAACAGTGGAAGTCACCGATGATATCATACAAGGAACTACGGAAATTCCTGAAAATGAAGAAAGCATCAAGATAGTAGGCGAAGATGACGAAGCAGAAGAGGGCGGCCCAGAAACCGCTAAGAATGACGAGGAAGAGATTTATGTTTTGGATTCAGAATCCCCATTTGAAAACCTGACATGGGAAGTGGATTGCACCGAAAACGTGTGGAAAACACTACAAAGCAGAAAGGTTTCGGAAAATATGAAGAGGAGAATTGTGGGGAAGATACGCATGCTAGCAGAAGGTCGATGGAGTAAGACGACGTGCAAGAGGATTAAAGGTGAACCAGAAAGAAATAGGATTCTTTTGTACGAGTCCAAACTAACAAAGGGGGCAAGAATATTGTGGGAGAAAACGATTGCATTTTCTCCAAGATGTAGCAATGACCCAGCATTGAGACTACAGGCATCTGTCAGTGAAGATGGGGCGAACAACGGTGGTGAAAGTAAAGCTAATAGTGGTGGTGGTACTGGAAAAATATACTCTGATATTATCAGGGTTTGGAGCATTGTACTAGACCATGGAGACTTGCAACACCAAATAGAAAATGTTGTTAAATCACACGAGCGTGGTTCTCATTGCATCGTTAAAGCAGATCTAAAAGGCTTCAGAAACAGTAAATCAGACTCCAGTAATAATCCAGTTTATTACATGGAACGCAGCAAAAAGGACTCTTCTGCTGAGAACGAAGAAACATTCTTCCCACCTGCAAGTTCCAAAGAAAATGAATTCCACATCCTGAAGTTTTACTCCGTTACCTCAGCTGTCATCAACACACTGTTGGATGGTGATGGAAAAACTAAGATTGACTTTCCATTCAAAGTCACTGAGCTTGAGCATGCCATTATCAACCTACAGCCAAAGCCACCATGTCCCATTATTCTGCTTGGTCGAAGTGGCACGGGGAAAACAACTTGTTGTCTGTATCGTCTTTGGACAGAGTTCCAGAACTACTGGGAAAATGCTTCTACGGCTGGACCTTATATTCCAAAGTACATTGCAGCAGACGAAAACCTCGAAGAAGAGGAAGCCCCAGGACAGGTTGCTGCGTCGAGTTCTGGGGAAAATTTGCAAACTCCAATAGCTGAACACGACGATGTTGATGTCTGTGATGATGACTCAACGAACGAACCCAATATTCCTGACGAAGAAGAGAATAGGGCCGCGAATGCACCAGAACGTTGTGAACACTTTCATACCTTGTTCATTACAAAAAACACTGTACTGTGCAGTGAAGTGCAAAAGAATTTCAAAGAGCTAAGAAATGCTTGCCCAGTTACAAAAGCCATGACGAACGCACCTGATAATTCTCTTCCTATTCGTATAGAGGATATCGGAGACTCTTCATGGCCTTTGTTCATCGGTGCTCGTGATTGGCTGCTCCTGCTGGATGCTTCATTACCAGGAAGAACCTTCTTCAAAAGGGCAAAAGATGGCAGTTTATTGAAAAAAATTGAAGGATGGGGCGAAGAGGACACTCACTTACACTTTATACCGGAAGAAGAGGAAGGAGATGATGCTGATGATGACGATGATGATGAAGAAGCTGAGCGTGTTGCTGAAGAAGACAACACTAAACGATCAAAATCTCAAGCGAAGGACATCAAGAGAGAAGCTACTTACCAGGTGTTTAAAGACGAGATGTGGCTCAAGATGAACAAGTCAATCAAATCAGCCTACCATCCAACCCTTGTTTGGACCGAAATCAGATCATTCATTAAGGGATCTGTAGAAGCTTTACAAACAGAACATGGATTCCTATCGCTACAGCAGTATCAGGAACTTGGCCGAAAAAGAGCACCGAACTTCATGGGAGACAGAAGCACAGTCTACAAATTATTTCAAAATTACCGACGCATCTGCAGTCATCAAGGATTGTTCGATGAAGCAGACCTTGTCTACCATCTCCACAAACGTCTTTCTGAGAATCCAGAACTGCCATGGTCCATCCACAGTGTCTATGTAGACGAAACACAAGACTTCACTCAAGCTGAGTTATCTCTTCTCATCCGGTGCTGTCGCTTTCAGAATCGAATGTTCTTCACTGGGGATACGGCTCAGAGCATCATGAGAGGAATTGCTTTCCGCTTTGAAGATCTTAAAACTTTGTTCCATGGCATCAACACATTCAACGTGACGACACCCGACGAGCCTGTTAGAATTCCTGACCGCCTCTACCAGCTTACCCACAACTATCGTTCCCATGCAGGCATTCTGAGGTTAGCATCCAGTGTCGTAAATCTATTGTCACACTACTTTCCTGAATCTTTTGACAAGCTCGAAGAAGACCGTGGCCTATTTGATGGTCCCAAGCCAGTCCTCCTTGAGTCTTGTAGTTTGTCAGACTTGGCTATGATCCTTCGGGGAAACAAACGGCAAACTTCAAGAATTGAATTTGGTGCCCATCAAGCTGTTCTTGTGGTTTCTGAAGAGGCTCGTGATAACATGCCAGATGAATTGAAACATGGCTTGGTACTCACTATATACGAGGCAAAAGGTCTGGAGTTTGATGACGTCCTCATCTACAATTTCTTCAAAGATTCGCAAGTAAGTGTCAGATTAAAGAAAATCAACAATTCATGCTGTAGTTAAATGTAAAAAAAATGCCTCAAAATTATTCTAATCAATGCTTCACTTTTTGTTTTTAGGCAAAAAAGGAATGGAGAGTCGTAACCAGCTATATTGAGGAAAAGCAGAAAGAAGCGCAGTGTGGAACTTCAGGTCTTGTGGAACTCTATGAGAAAGACCTCACTTTAAAGACGAGGCCTCTTGAATTTCAACCTGAGAAGCACAAAGTCCTTAACTCTGAATTCAAGTATCTGTACACGGCAATCACAAGGGCTAGAGTGAATGTCTGGTTCTTTGACCAAGATGAAGAATCTCGCTCCCCGATGTTTGAATATTTCAGACGATTGAACCTCGTGCGTGCCATAACACTCGAGGATGAAGGAGAAGGAACGGCAACAAGTCTGTCGTCGATGTTTGCTGAGAGCTCTACCAAAAAAGAATGGCGAGAACAAGGAATGTTTTTCTACGACAAAGATCTTTGGGTGGTTGCTGAGAAGTGCTTCGTGTTCGCCGAGGATCAAACTATGGTTCGCAAATGTAAGGCCCAACAGCAAGCACAGGAGGCCTTGAAGCATCGACGAAGTAACCCTCTTCTGATGAAGAACAAGTTCATCGTTGCCGCTACGCAGTTCCTGGAATGCGATATGGCGAAAGAAGCTGCAGTCTGTTTGTACAACGCTCGTGAAAGGTTGCTTCTAGCGAAGCTGTACAAGAAAATGGAAAGGGTAAGATGACTTTTTTTATATTACAATACTTACAATTATAAAACCCTAGACATTTTTACAACTGAAAAATGTTGAAGACCTTGATGATGATGAGCAACTGTAAATGACATGTATGTAAAGTTGATTTGAACATTTCTTTTTTCAGTTTGCAGAAGCTTCCAAGTTTTTCCGTTTGGTAGCGCACTATGAGGAAGCCAGTGAATGCATGGAAATCACGAACAACTACAGCCAGGCCATCGAAATCGTTTGCGAGGCTAAACTCTATGAAAAAGCAATCGAAGTGCTGGAACGATACAACTCATTGAAGATTGACGAGATGGAGGGTTTCGTGCGACCTAAACCGAACAGAACCATTGAACGGCTTTGCTACAAATTGGCGGAAACGCATTTGAAGGACAGCAAAAGAGAAGACATGGAACGTGTTCTGCAACGCCTTCCCTCGGCGGACGATCGCATTTCTTTTCTCATGAAACACGAATGCATCGAAGAAGCGGCTCGAGCACTTGTTGATAATAACAGACGAGAAGAGGCCGCCCAGTTTCTGCAGCTGCATGGAAAATTTAAAGCCGCAAAAAGATATGCAAATGATTCCAAATTCCTTGGTGACTGCAGCTTGTACGAAGCACGTGTGTTGTTCCAGAAGCAGAAACCTGAAAGTTGTGATGAGATTGTACAGCTACTGGAAGATGCAATCAAGTACTACCATCGGTGCAAAGACAAAACCGGTGAAGCTGAAGCGCTTCTTTCTCAAGGACGCCTAAAAGATGACCCAGATTTGATCAATGAATCTGGAAAAATATTTGACCAGTGTCACAATATTTGTGGAGAATCCGAAGTTGCAGGTGAACGGCTTAAACGTGGAAATCTTACCCAGTTCTATTACAGAATCACGGTGAGAACAATCGAAAGGCTCCTAGACTTAATCATTGCCCTCCACAAACCGTATACAATGCTAAAGGCAAATCAGCAAGAACAGATTGCATTATGTGAGCAGTTCTTTGGACTCGTGAGAGTCGAAGATACGCGAATACGAAGTTGCCGAACCAGTTCCTGCGAAAGGTTTCATCAAATTGCCCCAAGAGAGCTTTTGAATGAAAGCAAGAATATGCAAGTGGAGGTGGGTGTCAAGGATGCTTATCAGGCTATTTCACATCACCTTATTGCCAAAGTAATCGATCTCAGTCAAAAGGCAAAGGAGTTTTTTATGACCAAGCTCGAATTGAAAGGAAATGATGAATCCTACCTTCTGGCTGACATGCCGTTCCACGAGAAATTCGAAGTGTTATTCAATTGGATATATCTGGACAGTGTAACAGTCAAGTTTTATAACCGCCTGAAACAGCTAATAGTGGGAAATTCTCCTATCCTGTCTAAAGCGGAGAATGTCATTCCTAAACAAAAAGAGCGATTTCTGTCCTGTAAGCTCTTTACAAAATTTCTCTTCCCAGAAGCAGGATGTAAAGTGCAACACCCCACAGCTGAACAGATTAGAAAGATTAGAAAACACCACGCAGTCAGACCACGACTCATGCAGTTTTGCGGTGATCAGTGGAAGTCCTTGGAAACAGAAAAAGGAGTTCAAATAACTGATGTTTTCCTTCAGGTTTCCCAAGTGATGCAGCTGTTGGACATGCCACAAGAACAAGGAATAAACGTGTACCTCAATGAAAAAGAACAATCTTTCCTTCAGGCGTTCAAGAAGGACCCATCCAATAAGAAGTTAATTCCTGAGAGTGGAATGCTGACCTTGAAAGGAAGAGCTGGGCAAGTTTCATTTGAGATTTTCTTGCGCCATTGGGAAATTGGAAAAAAGACGCTCCACGTGCACTGCGATGTTGTGCAGTCCCTACATGAAACATTGAGGCGTTTCCTGACCTACACGGCAAAATCGCGTTCCGGATTTTATCCTTCAATTGCAAACACGTTAATGATCCTTGAGCATCAGTTGACCGTCTCCCTGATATTGTTTGCCAGGTTAAAGTGTCAAATCAGAAATTTCTGTTGCTGCATCCCAGAAAGTTATCTGAAAAGGCTGGAATTTACAGATTTCCTGAACTGTGCAAGACAGGGGCTGTTCACAACTATCAGTGCTGTTGAAAGGCATGCTCGCTCATGCTCTTCATCACAAGAAGAACAAAAGTGCTTAAGAGCAATTCAAAGTCTTCAGTCTTACATCGTCGAATTGATGTTCGGGATTATTTCCTTCGATTTTAACGTATTTTACGACACGTTCTTCGCTGAGTCTTCAGACAAACTGATTGCAAATGGTGTGGCCGACAGAACGCTCATTCTGTCATTAACGATGCTGGTGAACTGCGGCAAGGTATTGTATGCAAACTGCGAGGAGGTTATATTACATTATATCTTTACTGTAATTCCTCATTCCTCTTTGCCTGAGCACTTGAAGACTGCCTTTCAATCGATGAGTGAAGTGAGCAACATCAGTGACGCTGTCAAGGTCCTTAAGAACCTGCTTAAAGCTCGGAATGGTGAGAAATTATTTGATGTGCGATGGAACTATGCCCCTTTGGGACTAGACAAGAGCATTTCAAACCCAGAGAACTACGATTTTCTGTTTGATGGAAATGTATCAGAGATCAAGGAAAAAGCAAAGGCAGAGTCTTCACGTCCAGTTGACTCTGGTCTTGGCCCGGAGAAACAACCGGAGGAACAAGAGGAAGAGAACACCGCAGAAGCAGATTCAGAAAGGATCCTCGAAATAGAAAAAGAAAGAAAGGATAGAGAGGTTCTTTTGCAAGCAGTCATAAAGATGCAAAGACGAATTCGAAGAAAAATGGCACTACTGAAAGAGAAAAAATTAGCAGAGGGAAAAGATTATCTTGACCTAACAGAAGAACATTTCTCAGCGTTTAAGGTAGATTCTACAGCATGTACGATTTGCGGAGTGGATTTTCAAGGTTCTGAAGGTATGACGATGTTATGCTTGTAATATGTTTTCCTAACTTAGCTCAAACCAATTGCAAACTCGCCTGTATTTCTTGTTTTCATATAGATTCATTGGTCAATTTTGTGTTAATAGTGAGCCAACCCAGATCATTTTCCCATTTTAGATCACTAAGTGTCATTGGTATTTCAGATAACCTGTATTTATTGCAATTGATAAGATTTGAAAAGAATCAATATTTTTTTAAGATTGCGTTTGTTTTACATTTGCAGATTCTACTAACACTCATGCAAGCCATGTCGCAAGTCCAAACCACAATATCAGACAACAGCAATTTGAAAAATATAAATTTCTGTACGTATCTAGCGTCGAGCAAGTACTTAGACGAATCAGGAGCTTACGAAATGTAGGTGATATCGGATTGGATATGCAACAGCTTGAGGTGCTCAAAACGAAGTTATGGGAGAAAGTGAAGCAGATTGAAAGTGGGCGGGAGTGGAATGACGCTTCGGTTTTAAATCCATTGTTAAAAAGTCTTGAAGAGAAAGTACAAGAAACTGAATCACTAGTGCAAGCGTCATCTGCGACTGAATTAGATGAGAAGGATGAAAAAGATGATGCTGAAGGTTACGTTGATGAGGATGAAGAGGAGGATCTAGAGGAAATACTGCCCGTCAGAAACCAAAAGAAGACTCAGGGCCAGAGAAGCAAGGAAAGAAAGAATCGAAAAAAGAATCGTTGAAATATACCCATGCATTGGGCATGGCCGCTTACTATGGGGATAGTTATAGTTTTGCCATTGATTTTCTGCTGCAGACAATGCGGAAAATGAGAACCCATTAGTCTCCTTTTCAAGAAACCCGTTCAATTCAAAAAGTCATTTATGGCTCAACTTGATATAGTTTTTAGTTAGTTGTTTTAAGCACGTTTGAGTGGTATTTCTTTCTTAATTATATCCATTTTGAAATCACTAGCAAATCCTGCAATCTGATTGGTTCTCAGCAGTGCGATTTATTCACAAATCGCACCATTTTGAGTTTTAAATCGCACTGTTTTTGAAGAGCCAATAAAATTGCAGAAAACCTTAAATTTGACCAATCAGATCACAGAAAACAAAAGCCAATTCAAAGCATGAGATCAATTTTTGAAGGAGGTTTTCTAGGTGAAAATGGGTGATATTGAAAAATTGGATTTAAATTTGAAATTCCTACAGTAGTGATTTCAAAATGGATATAATTAAGTGGTAATTGAACTTCGTGTCGAGCAATTTTGGTCTGAAATCAAACTCGTGATTAACAAATTGCACTCCCGCTACTCGTTCGTGCAATTTTGTAATCACTTGTTTGATTTCAAACCAAATTGCACTCCACTCAGTTCAATTACCATTATTTACCGGGAAGATTTGCAAACAATTTAGAATAATTGAAAGTTAGCCGTGCCTTTGCATCGAAGCGAGACATGATAGAGACCCTTTTTTAGCACCTTGGTCAAGTATTGACCTGTCTTTTTCATTGCAAGGTCACCTCTTCCTTTCAAGGTCACGACTACCTATCAAGATGACACAGGGAACTGTGAAGGGGACTGTTTATTCCCTAGAGTTTTGAATTAATGCGAAAGAGTCAAAAGATATATTAACTTCAATATGTTCATGTGTCAGCGGCACTGATATTGAGACATCAGTGATATGCATACAGTAATAAATTCTTAGCAGATTTTTAGCAGATTTTTTAAAAGAAATTGTGTGCAGGCTAAAGTCGTTTTTATTTAGAAGGATGCAGATTGGTGCAAATCAAGAGATGATCTTTAATTCAAACACCCTTCTAAACAACGTTTGCTCCGTCACCCTCCAAGACATAGTCTTCTACGGCACTTTTCCTTGTAAAAAAATTAGAAATCATCTCTCGAGTTCCGCCAGCGTCTAACCAGTGATACGTTTGTAGGTTTGCAGCCCAGCGTAGTTTCACAATCTTGACTTGGTCCTTTTTCACCTTCCTATTCGACGTATAACGATGAAAAATGATCTTTATTTTGTAGTTATTACAGTTTAACAAAATATAAATAAATGTTTTGTAGAATCGTTGATATTCCTAGAATCCACAGATGCATGCACCACAAGGCCGGCATTGGGAAGATTAAGACACTAGGCGTTGAAATTATGGTATGTCAATATATATATATATACTACTATATATGCCACACATCTAAAGGGAATTTTAGCTTAAATTCAGGAGAAAAAATTCCCTATTACATATTTAATAAGGGGAAATTTTCTTGCGTTTCAGAAATACATAGTGTATTCAAAGGTACGTTGAAAAAAATTCCCGGGAATAAATAGCAAACGAAAGCAAAAATTGCCACTGGAATCACTTGCATACCAAATATCAAACTACTACGTTAGTAATAAAAGCTAAAATCCTTTCAAGGTATTTTCATAGGGTATTCCCCTAGATCTATTTATTTATACAAGCTTGACGTCATCACAGAACAAATACGTCACTCATTGCGATTTCTTGGAAAAAAAAAAAACCAACATCAGACAGGTAAATATTTAAGCGAAACGAAGGAGAATGAAATAGTCTTCAATTCTTCAGTGTATAACACAAGTTAAAGCTCATATCTCTTTGCCTATTTGATTCATCTTAGAATAATGTAAGTTGTCTTGCTTGATTCGAAGATGTCGTTTAGTTGAGAATCAGTCGAGCCAGGCAATGAAGCTAGAGATGTCAGATACTGAATATTCTTCCATTCTTAATTTCATGAGAAACAAGTAGATTGGAATATATTGGAATCATCATTTCTCAATTTTTAATGCCACTAAAATGTAATAATTTCTGGAGACCCTGGGTCTGAAGACTGGACAATTGCCTTCTCATAAACGAGAAGCGTTCTTCTCTTTTTGATTCATCCGATTTCAACGTTCATATTGCCTTTGACGGCGCCAGAGCCAATAGTGAGGTAAGTGGTTTACATATATTGTGAATCTGCCAAGAAAGTAGGAAATAATCACTGTATACCATAGGCATGTACAACCCATATGTTAAATGGATCAATGATTCATTTTCATCAAAGCAGTTTTATCAATTTTTACCCGATACAAGTATAAGATTTAGTATTCTCGGACTTATAATGTTGATGATGTTTTCTCGATGATCTGCTGTGAAGAATTTTGACTCTTCAAAGATTTCTTTCAAAACATGTCTCGTCACTCTTCACTGCTTCAAATGATTGTCATCTCCAGCAATTACTGTGGGCTAGGAAGAAATTTTATACGTATAGTAATTTAAGATATTAATCAAATAAAAATCAGGCATGACTTTATTAAGATTAGAAAGGCACAAGTGTGAGTGTGAGCCGAAACTTCGGCTGTCTTCATAATGTGAATTTAAGTCAGAGAAAGCAATTATAAAACAATGAATCATAAACCTGACTGCAGTAACTAGAACAAGATTTTTAAAAGCACAAAGGATGCAATTATTCCGAATTTGTGTTTGATTTACCACGTCGGTTCCAGTCTAGAAAACCGCTAACTAACGTTCGTTATTACATTTTTGTTTATATATATTTATTCATTTGGCAGACTGGAAAAGTGGCTATGGATCCAAATAAACAACTCATTCCAGGGACTGCACACCACCAAATGATACACGAAAAGGAATTACATCGTCTTACAAACTCTTGGCAGAAAATTCCTTTACATCAAAAAGGCTACTTTCTCAACCAGTTTCTTTTGAAACGGGCCAATTTGTTTTGGATTTTAGGACGCTATGAAAAGTGCTTATTGGACTTAGATGAAGTTAACTCGAATGGTCTACCGATTCAGTTACCATGCTGTGAATGGATATTGGTAATGATATATCCATACATATTCATTTACCTAACTGAGTAATGGAACTTTCTCGAACTGCTGTATTTCAATGACGTGAAGATATATGGTAATCCATTGGCACTGATGCGCTGAATTTCCGAGAAACTGTTTAGCGTGAAAATTAGACTCTGAAATTATGTAATATAGAATTCTTTGCTTTGCGCTATTGTCTAGACGTTTCTCTGATGATCGTAAATCAGATTTACCCTTTTCGTACCACGTGTCTTTCCATTGAAAATCATTTGTTGGTTGGCAGTAAATATGAAAAGATACACTAATCTACGCAAGAGAATGATACATGAAAAGGAGAAACATTGAAGTTTTTAAATACTTTATCTTTTATAGATATACCGGACATGGAGGTATAGAGCAAGTGAGGTTTTAGAAAGTTCTCCTTCGCTAGCTAAATTTCTCTTGGACTGGTGTATTCCTCATGCCAGAACATTACAGGATCAAGCGCAATGCTATCTCTTCAAAGGCGTAGCAGCGTGGTTGTCAGGAGATCAAGTAGAAGGGATAAAGCTTATTGAAGATGTTTCTAAGTCGTATCCCGATATGATAAAGGTGGAGTATTAGTATACATGAAATATCATCATTGTTCCTAAAATTTAGCATCAGTTTTATGTATTTCAATATATGCAGGAAACAGTCCTTTCTTGGAAAAAAGGTGGCATAAAAGCGCTAAAAGATAAAGACTTCACAAAAGCCAAAGACATTTTCCAAAGATCATTGATTCTCATTCAAAATGAGATGAACCAATATAAGGAAATCAAATGCGATCTTCTACACAACCTCGCTACTGCGTACTTTGACCTGAATGAATACGAAACTGCTCTAGAAAAAGGAAAGGAAGCTCATGCATTGAGCCCAGTTTCTTCACAGGTAAGTAAAGTTATTTCACTTCACGTACAGTGGTACCTACAAAGACCACGGTGCACCCTAAAACATGAGGGCCGGCTTAGATTGGAAAATATAAGAGACTTGTATGCAAAAGAATAAAAGTGGGGGAGGGGGACTGGGATTGGAAAATTTAGTGGATATTAGCAAGATAGTCCCCAGCCTCTCCCCCCTCCACAGTCCCTGACCTTTACATCACTAAAATTAGGTGTATGTGTAAGCAAAGTTTTTTAATTTAATCATTAGGATGAGGCAGAAAGATGGAAAGAAAGAGCTGAAAAAATTCTAATAAAAGGCAACTTTGTGCTGTCCATTGAGTACTGCACACTGGCCATTAAATTGATCCCAGAGGAAGCGAATTACACAAACCTGCGTTGCACTTTGTTGGCATGTCGCAGTGTTGCTTACGCTAAGACGAACCTCTACGAAAAAGCCGTGGAAGATGCTGAGGAATGCCTAATATTAACTTCAACAACAGACACCTCAATGGTAATTTATTTATAAATGAAGCTGAGTGATATTTTCTTTAATTTCTCGCGCAATTTGTCTCGCAACAAATATGAGACAAGGTACAAGGAGCATTGCCAATTGTTGCACCAACTTTTGTTCACCTCATGAGATTGGCAGATAGCGATGTTTATATTTACAAGAAAAATGTTAAAGTTTTGCTGTGACATTGTCGGAAAAGTTGCATCGTGTATCCATTCTTTAGCTTCCTGATCACTAGCCTCCTTTGCAGCCGTTCTTAGGGTCGTCACGTCGTCACGCAACGTTTCTCTCCCCGTGGTATTGCGTGACGACCCTAAGAGCGTCTGCGTAGGAGGCTGCCTGCTCACTGATTCGAAATCTGTTCTTATAATGTCAAAATCATGGCATGTGCAAGTTTAACAAACTTAGCGTAGCCTTTAAACTGTAAGTCGTTTTTGAAGTCATAAAACTCTTTTAGCCGCTGCAATATCGTGACATTATAATCAAATAAATTATAATTTATTTATTGTTGCAGGAGATGTACATAAAGTTCACGGCTGTTTGTGGCAATAGCGTCTTAGAGAGTCATCCTTCACTTGCGGAACTATATTTCACTTGTTCCTTTCTCCATGCCGTTACACCATTCGATGAAGCACGTTGTCTCCTCTACAAAGGTATTGCGTTATGGTTGTCAGGTAAGCAAGGACAAGGAATGACGGTTATCCAGGAAGCTTCTCAGATATATCCAGATATAATAGAGGTAAGATGTAAACGAAACTATATGACTGATAAAATGAATTTCAAGCACTTACACCAGTACAGTTTTAGACCTTTTCGCCATAATTTTCGTATGCACTTTGCGCTATTTTTAGGAAACAGTCCTTACTTCGAAAAAAGGTGGCATAAAAGCGCTAGAAGATAAAGACTACATAAAAGCCAAAAACCTTTTCCAAAGATCGTTGATTCTCATTCAAAGTGAGATGAACCAACACCAGGAAAACAAATGTTATCTTCTAAGAAACCTCGCTACTGCGTACTTTCACCTGAATGAATACCAAACTGCTCTAGAAAAAGGAAAGGAAGCTTATGCATTGAACCCAGTTTCTTCACAGGTAAGTAACTAAGATATAGTAAATACGGCTGAAGGTTTTGGGCGTGCCCTTCAAGGTTCTTCAGAATTCGCTTTATGTAACCGAGTGGCAAACTTGGTGCACTAAAAAGAATTTCCATTGTTTTTGCCGCTAGGAAGAAGCAGAAAAATGGAAAGAAAGAACAGATAAATTCCTTAGACAAGATAACCTTGAGCTTTTCATTGATTACTTGACACTGGCCATCAAATTTGCACCAGAAGGAGACGATGTCGGAGACATACGTTTCGCGCTTTTGTCCAGTCGCTGCAATACCTACGTTAAGATGAATCACTACGAGAAAGCTCTGGAAGATGCTGAGAAATCTTTAGAAATAAAACCAAACTGGTTAAAGGTAAAATGTCATTCAATCTATATTTGATTATGAAAACCTTGTAGCTTGTTTTTTAAGGAAATAACAAAACAAAAGGGCATTTGTACTATTGCACACAGAATGCAATCTGTATTTAAAATCCTTTTCAGAAGATGCTTGCCTCCAATATATATATGTATATACTTATATATATAAATGTAATAACGAAGAGGCAAGATTTGCTGTTACTCCGAGTTTCGTGCTTACGCACTCGTCAGACAGTATTTAATACTGTCTGACGAGTGCGTAAGCACGAAACTCGGAGTAACAGCAAATCTTGCCTCTTCGTTATTACATTTATACTTTGCTCTACACCATATGTGTATTGAGCACTCTTTAATGGGATCAGCCACTTCCTCATATGATTACTTATATATATATATATATATATATATATATATATATATATATATACACCGAATCCCTAAAACTTTGACACTTTTGCGATATATATACATATATATGAAAGACAGCGATTTCAGTCGTTTTTCAACAAACATTTGTTACCAAGTTGTTCTAGAATACCTAATGAGGCTTTTTAACATGTTTGCAGTTGATTTTCTTCTTGTTTATTGTTTATTTTTCAACAAAAATAGCACTCAAACATACATGTATATATATCGCAAAAATGTCAAAGTTTTAGGGATTCGGTGTATATATATATTTATATATATATATTTTGGAGGCAAGCATCTTCTGAAAAGGATTTTAAATACAGATTGCATTCTGTGTGCAGTAGTACAAATGCTTTGACAACGTGACATCAGTTCAAGGCATCTTTTTTCAGGGACATCAGCAGTTAGGAGACATCTTGGAACATCTTGGAAGACACCGTGAGGCTGTCCATTCCTACTATAAAGCTTTTGGTTACGCTGACATCCCTGAGAAAAACATCATCATACAGCAAATTTTGTTAGTCTCAGAAAAAATTGCAGGTTAGTTCTTAATTCAGCTGCCTATAAACTAGATACTATTTAAGAATAAACCTTTAGGTAGTAGACTTGTGGTACCGTTGATTTCGAATTTCAGCTCCATTCGAAACCACTATTTTCAGAATACAATAAAGTTCTTATGCAAGTAGAAGATATGATAGATTGCAAACAGATTGGACATTTGACATATCTTTTTTACTTCGTAATCAGTTTTACTAGCTTTTTCCAGTTTGCGCACCCCAGCGGAATTCCGAGGAAATCGGCGATCAAGTAGAAGTGGCGCTACGCTTGTGCTGTACGTTATACGTACCTTAAAATTATACTTCTCTTGTTACATTACTTGCCAGATGGGACTGCTGATGTTACTCTGGATGTACCAATAGAAATTGTCAATGACATGGTAAAGCGATGCTTGTGTAATCAAGACTGGGGAAAACTCCGCCTGTTGTTCATAGGAGGAGGAGGACCACAGAAGTATGATTATGGCAAAGGGGGCTTGGCTGTTGGCTGCGACGCCTCTGATGTTCCCCTGGAACTTGTTGTTTATTGGGGTATAGATAATAGCGTCGATTATTTGCCAGAGTTTTTAGACGAGCTTCTTAAACATGGGGCTCCCATCTCGGGGTCACCAGGCTGCAACGAATCGCCACTGGAAATTGCTGATAACAGACAAGAAAAAGGGGTTCTTCAAGTATTTGAAAAGTATAAAAAGGTATGAAAAATAATTATGTTTTCTACCTTTTTTCTTCAATTTAACTTTTTTGAATTTCCAAACTGCATACCGGTTCATGCCTTTTGCTATCTGCCATGAAATAAAGAAATATTCGAGGGCCAGACCCAGCCAGAGGTTTCTGGTACTATTCACACATGTCACATAGATCATTTATCCACGCAGTTTTAGTGCCTTATGTAACAATGTGATGTCATAATTTCCGCAAACGCAAAACCCGGTTGGCTCAGTTAGTTGAGCATCGCCGGGGAAGTCGTGACATGGTTCGCGTCCAGGCCAGCCGGACCAACACCCAGGGTCTTCAAATAACTGAGGAAAAGTGCTGCCTTTGTAATTACATCTACAAATGGTTAGACTAAAGTGATTCGGATGGCCACTTTAAATGGCGGTCCCGTCTAGATCCATACATCGTTACTATAACCAATATCAAAGGGACGTAAAAGAACCACTGAGGACGTAAAGAAACCTTGGCAGTGCCCAACCTCAGTGTCTATACCTCATACTGACCATTTCTCATGATTGTAAAGCGCCTTTGATTATATACATATAGAATGAAGGGTGCTATATATCATAAATCATCATCATTATTATTTTTTCGTTCTTTTTATTCAAACAGTCTCAAGGTACCATGTGGAGAAAGAAAGGAACAGAAGCATACGATTCTGGAGACCTCGAAATAGCTGTATTTGCCTTTAAAAGATCAATTCAGTGTGAGATGGAATTTCAAGAGCGCATGGAGGTTCACCTTGCATTATCCAAGGCCTATTTTGAAAGAAGGGATTATCAAGATTCCATCAGTACATGTAATAAAGTCTTAGAATTACCAGACGCAAAGGTAAAGATTGAACATTTAGTTGAATATTTCAGCTTCATGTTTAATTATTTAAAAAGACATCATAAATTGGATTCATCGAGGGAAGAAGACTTGCATGAAATATGAACTTGGTTGGGTTAAACCCTCAGCGACACAGAAACAGATACAATTAATTGAGAACACAGGTGCCCTGTCCCTGGATGTGGTCATAAATGATTCAGTTCAAACTCAGTAACTGATCCTCTCATTTTTATACTTTGTATAGAGCGGCTTTTTTCAGTTATGACATTGATTGAATTGATAGAATCGACACATTCAGTATTACTTCTATTTTATAATATTTATGCAGAAAGAAGACCCATCACCAAACATAAAACCGCTGCTCTTTGAGTTGGTATGCCTACGGGGTTCCGCACACTACCATCTAAACGATTTGCAGCAAGCTCTTCAAGATGGCATCAAGGCAACAACGATAAACTCTGACGAAGTGAAGGTACGTTGGAAGGACAAAGTTCGGCATTCCCCTGATGAAGGGTCAATGTTCGCCGCAATGTTACCGTTTTCTGTAACATATATAAAAAACTGTTGTATTGCATTTTCTCACTTTTTGTTATTGCTCTCACAGGGCTATGCCTTGTTAGTTTCCTGTTACAAGGAGCTACAACGACACAGTGAACTGTTATCTGCATTGAACGAGTGTCTAATACGAGGGCGCGGCAATTCGGAAGAGCAGTGGACATTCCTCAAAGAAGCCATCAAAGTCGCGGTGGATTTGCCAGGTAAGTGTATACTAGCAAAATAACGAAGTTTAGTAAGAATTGCTATTTCTGGATGTGATGATAATTAGAGTCCAGGGAGATGCACTGGAATACTTAGAAAAAGGTATTGATGAAAGAATTACTATTTGCAATACATGATTGGGAAAAAATAAACCTCTGCCTTCGATTTTTGACATATTTTGACAAATCAGTTCATGTACTAAAAAAACGTTTGGCCTTTCTGTATTTTGTACCTTATTCTTTGCTACTACTTTTCCCTCTGGCTTCAGCAGCGTAGGGAACTGCCAAACTTTATTAACTAACGTATCTCCATTTGCTGCTTCTTTTTCATTTTAGAGGAAACAACTGGCCTCACTGCTCAAATTTCGGAAAAGCTGTTGAAGCGTTTTTATAAAGAGGCCGTTAGCTTAAAAGACTGGAACCTTATTCGCATACTTTATCTGGGTGGAGGTGGGCCAGAAAAACATCAAAAGGGAAAAGGAGGTATTGCAACAGGACGTGTCAGTGCTAGCAAAATAGCAATAGAAGATGTTATATCAGCAAAATTCAAGGGAAGGCAAGAAACATTGTCAGTTTTGCTGGAGCAAGGAGCATCAGTTAATGGTCTACTAAAAAAGTCAAACCCACTGGTAGCTGCGGTTGAAAAAGGACAAGTGGAAGTTGCTGGAACTCTTTTGAAGTACAATGCGAACCCTTGTGTAAGAACAGATGATAATCAACCACTGGTGCATAAAGTAGTCAAGAAAGCAATTGAAACAGGTACTAACCAGGACCCAGGGCGTGTATAAATACCACCCTGTTGAAATAAAGTCATCCATCATTACTTTTGCAAATTCCAAACCTGTATAACCACGTATGTTAACAAGTTCTGAAAGTATCTCATTCAATTTTCAGGTGATTTAAGAATGCTGAAGTGTTTCCTTGATTCACACCATCCCTCTAAAAGTATTACAAATGTAAAGGACTCTAATGGAAACAGTCTTTATCATCTCGCCGTGAAGGATAAATATAGTGTCAAAAAGTGTAATGTCATAAGATGTCTTATAAATGCAAACGTTGACCCTACAATTAAAAACAAACAAGGAAAACTACCAACAGATTGCTGTAAGAAGAACGACGACCGCAGCAAAATGATCTCAAAATTTATCAAAGAAAGGAACGCAGATTCAATGGTGCTTCCGAAGTTTAACGATGGAACGGCTCAAGCTCCCCCTCAGCAGTCGACTGAACAAGATTTATCCTCTACGTCGAAAACCACCGTGGCAGCAACTAGCAAATCAGTATCAAAGAAAATAAAGAAAAAAGACGTGAGAAAAGAACTGGAAGAGCTGATTGAAAATGTAACTATCATAGACAGAACTAATGACATGCACTTTGATGATGAAGTCAAACTGGAGGCAAGTGAATTACCAGAAGCTGCGAAGGGACCTGGTGAAGAAGTGCTAGCTCGTGAAAGTGCAAGTGAAGAGAAGGGCGAAGCGGTAATCCAGGAAATAGATGAAACCATACCCGATGATCTCCCATGGGAAGTGGAATTTAGTGATAAGTTTATGAAGCGTCTTAGAAGTAAAAAGATACAGCAAGAAACGAAGAAAAGTATCAAGGAGAAGATAACAATGCTGGCACAGGGTCGATGGAATGCAACTTTGTGTAAAAGGCTAGAAGGGCAACCGAAACAGAAAGGAATCCTTTTGTATGAGTCCAAGTTAACAAAAGGTGCGAGAATCCTGTGGGAAAAGACTATCGCGTTCTCCCCAAGATGTACCACAGACAAAGACTCAAGGATTTACACAGACATAATTCGCGTCTGGGATGTAGTGATGGATCACGGAGACTTAGATCGCGAAATAAAAAATGTCGTGGATAGCATCGTCAAATCTAATGAGCGAGGATCGCAGTGTGCGATGAAAGTTAAGCTCAAGGTCATTGGAAGAAAAATGGAAGGATCAGAGAGGGGAGTCACTTATCCTTCTCTTTATCAGAAATGCGAGAGCGGCAATCGAACTCATACCGAGCAAAATATTGATGACAAAAGAGTATATTTTCCACCTGCGAGTTCCGAAAAAAATGAATATAACATTCTGAAATTTTACTCCTTCACGCTTCCTGTAATCGAAGCTCTTCTGAACGGCGATGGAAACGCTGACATTAACTTCCCATTCAAAGTTACTGAGCTTGAACACGAAATCATTAACCTAAAACCAGACCCACCTTGTCCCATTATTCTGCTTGGTCGAAGTGGCACGGGGAAAACAACTTGTTGTCTGTATCGTCTTTGGACAGAGTTCCAGAAATACTGGGAGCAAGCAGCTACAGATGGGCCACAATTCCCAAGTTACACTCCATCAAGGAACAACTGCAGTACGAGGGAAGGAACCTCAGCGAGTTGTCAGGGAGCGTCATCATCTGCTTCCTATGAAGGAGCCAAATCGATGGAGGACAGCTCAGTGAAGCTCGAGCATTTTCATCCCCTTTTTATCACCAAAAATGATGTTTTGTGCAGCGAAGTTCAAAAAAATTTCAACGACTTAATAAACACTAATCCAGCCTTAAAATCAGTAGTGGTATGTGAGGATTCACTTCCCAATCGGATTCAGGATTTGGGAGAAACTTCTTGGCCTCTAATTGTTAGTTCCCGTGATTGGCTGCTCCTCCTGGATGCGTCGTTACCTGGGGATTCGTTTTTTCAAAGAAAACCTGATGGAAGTATGCAGAACAAAATCATAGGATGGGGCAAAGAGAGTAAACACATGCGCTTCCTTCCTGTTGATGTCGAAGATCAGAAGACCAGAGAAGTGCAAGAGGTAATTCATGCAGAAGATACTGATCCACAGCGTCGCCAAAAGCCTCTCAAGTCTAAAAATCGTAAGAGAGAACTCACGTATCAAGTATTCAGGGACGATTTCTGGGCGAAAATGGAAAGAAGAAAAAAGAAAAAGATTCATCCAACTCTCGTATGGACAGAAATCAGGTCATTTATCAAGGGGTCGGCCGAGGCTTTAAACACGCCTCAAGGCTTTCTCTCGAGAGATGAATATGAAGAAATCGGCCAAAAAAGAGCTCCCAACTTCGTGGGAGACAGGGACGTAATTTATGACCTTTTTGAGTTGTATCAGAGGTTTCTTACTTCAAAGGGGATGTTTGACGAGGCCGACCTGGTCCATCACCTCCACAAACGTCTTTCTGAGAATTCAGAACTGCCATGGTCCATCCACAGTGTCTATGTAGACGAAACTCAAGACTTCACTCAAGCCGAGTTATCTCTTCTCATTCGGTGCTGTCGCTGTCGAAATAGAATGTTTTTCACTGGGGATACAGCTCAGAGCATCATGAGAGGAATTGCTTTCCGTTTTGAAGATCTTAAGACTCTACTTTATCACTTGAAATCGTATGACGCTGCAATAAATGTTCCAGAGAGTCTTTTCCAGTTGACACACAACTATCGTTCGCATTCCGGTATAATAAAGTTGGCCTCCAGTGTAGTCAAGTTGTTGGGAAGGTTTTTCCCTCAGTCGTTCGACAAGCTTGAAGAAGACACCGCCTTATTTGATGGTCCCAAGCCTGTCCTCCTTGAGTCCTGTAGTGTGACAGACTTGGCTATGATCCTTCGGGGAAACAAGCGGCAAACTTCAAGAATTGAATTTGGTGCCCATCAAGCTGTTCTTGTGGTTTCTGACGAGGCTCGTGATAACATGCCAGAAGAATTGAAACATGGCTTGGTACTCACTATCTACGAAGCAAAAGGTCTGGAGTTTGACGACGTCCTCATCTACAATTTCTTCAAAGATTCTCAGGTAAATATTTGCAGTTAGAAATTACGATGCATATATCCAAGGCCTGCATTGCGGCCCGAGTATGCTTGTGATCTCCCTTGCCCTGCAAGTAATGGCCCGCACTACATTTGTATGCATGACTGTGTTTTGGGTGGACCGAGGAAGGGAATATTTGTCCAATTTTGTTGGGAGTCACCCTCCTCATGGAATCAAATCCTAGATATAAACCCAGGCATGAAGTTATTAGGTAATAAGACAAAAAATATATCTCAATTATCGCTGTTACTAGATAGCCACAAACCGTCCAATAGCTCTGTAAGTTCCGTGTTGCCAACAGCTGGGGATGACCAGGAAACAACTATAACGTACTATTCCGACTTCTCACTTAGTCACCGAATTTTAGGATTACCCTATACGACCATTTCGATTACGCCTTTTAATACTCGACTGGTCAAAAACATTAAATTTTTTTGGTTTGTGAATTTCAGGCAACCGAGGAATGGAGAATCGTGACCAGCTATGGCCTCGAAGAGCAGCAGAAGCACACTCAATCAGAAGCTGGAGCGACTGGCCTTGTGGAAATCCATGAGAGAAACCTCGCACCTACATCAAGACCCCTTGAATTCGACTATGAACAACATAAGGTGCTTAATTCCGAGTTTAAGCTCTTATACACTGCTATAACTCGAGCGAGGGTAAATATATGGTCCTTTGACGAAGATGTTAAAGCCCGTGGTCCAATGTTTGAGTACTTCCAAAGGTCAAGTCTTGTTCGAATGAACGTTCTCAAAAACACAGAGGAGACAGATGAAGCTTTGTTGACGCCGAGTGCTTTTGCAGAAAGTTCAACAGAAGCAGAGTGGAGGGCCAAAGGGATTCATTACTTTAATATAGAAAAATGGACTTTGGCTCAAAAATGCTTTACAAATGCTGGTGATGAACTTATGACTAATAAAAGTAAAGCCCTAAGAATGGCTCAACAAGCTACAACAAAGCAAGATAACGATATGCTTTGTGAAGCTGCTGTTGAATTTTTGAAGTGCGACATGATGAAAGAAGCTGCAGACTGTCTGAGTAAAGCTGGTGAAATCCTACTTCTCGAAAAATTGTGCAAAAGAATGGGAAATCTTAAGCTTTAGGTATTTAAAGATCTATTTTAGTGTAATTGTTTCGTTTTTCTATTCTCTCCTAAACCGCAATTTTATCATATATATCCTCTTACAGTTCTTCTTCCTTTTTAGCCATTAATTTTGTTTTGTGGTGTTTCATGTATTTTACTCTCTGAATAATAATAGCTTTTTCATTTAGTCTGAAGATGCTATGTGGTACTAGTTCTTTTGGAAGCCGGTGCACAAGGAAGAGCCCGAAAGAATAGACAAGATATATAAACCAGCTTTGAAGTTTATGTGTCCCATTTACTCATGCACTGCACCTGACTGGAACCTGCAAAACGCATTTAAAGCAAAGATTTCTGCAACATTTGGTTAAGCTTACTATTTTTAATTATTTTTTTATTCATTCAGTTTTATTCCGACTTCTTTTAAATACTATTACTTTCATTTATCATCTTGTATATTAAATAAAAAGCATGAAACATAAATTTAGAACCAATGAATCTTTTTTTTTTTAAAACTGCAAAATCCTAACCGACCTCCCCGATGTCCGATACCCTTCTCCGTGTCAGCTTTCTAACGAAAAATCGATTTTTCATTAGAAAGTTGATCAGGGTCTGGGTACTAGAATTTCCCTCGCAAAACCTGAATTTCCCAGAATTCTTTGCGCATGACAAAGAAGCGGGAAAAACTCCCGCCATTTTTGAATCAAAGTTGAAATTGGAGAAGACGACGAGAAAAGGTAAGTTTTTCTTGTTTTCTAAACCTTGAAAACTAGATAAAAGTACGGTTTTTGTTCTAATAAGTATAATTAAGTTTATAAAACAGCTTTACGCATTGCCATGTGCCTTTGAAGGAAATTAAGCTTACTGCAGTCCCGTTGATGTCGTAGTGGGCAAATCCTAAGTAAAATTATTTAGTACTAGTTAGAGAAACACAAAAGTGATTAAGAAACTACAATGACATATATAACTTTTAATTAACATAGATTTTGGGTCCACTCTTATAAACAAAAGCCGGCCAGCAAGTTTGAAGCAGAAATGACCTCGAGTGCTAGCTCGACATTTAAGCTTACTATAATTAATTCCTTTCACTGTCAGTCCAAGATTTACTTGCTGCCAGAATGTTTTTCATAGTCTTCACTGTAACTTTCAAAATAAAAGCTTTTTAGGTAGACTTTACACTTCAGTCTTAGTTTATTCACACGCAATAATTAATTATATATTACGAAGTGAACGTATAAATTGATAAAGAATCAATCAATGATAGGTATAAAATTATAGAAATAACACTACCACCGTCAGTAGTTGACGTGGTATATATGATAGCTCCAGGTGGAGGTTGTTGATAGCTCCCTTGATGGGGGAGAATAGCTATGTTGGGGTGCTGGATAGTGAACAGTTGGATAAATGAGATGGACACTTGTAGGGTTTTCATCGTGTATGACAAAATAGTATCTATTCTGTATTTTTAGAGGCTTAATGGTTCTATTAGGTTAAGAAGCAGAACCTAATAAGATTAAGAAGTAGTTGGGTGTTGTGTAGTGGATATGTGTGAAGGATTCGGAGATATTCCTGGATAAGGAGGAGGAGGTACATCTGGAACTACCTCTGAGTAGGTAGGAGGAGGGTCATTCAGAAATGTACCTGAAGGATGGTCAATAATTATTGGTGCAGAAGGTTGGGGAGTATATACAGCATCACCAGTGCTACCAGGTGGAGGATGTTGATAGCCCTCTTGAGGTGAAGGGTGCCCACTTGATGGGGGAGGATAGCTACTTTGGGGTGCTGGAGAGTAGTGAACAGTTGGATAAGATGGGGCGCTTGTAGGGTTTTGATTGTTGTAGATGAGTGTTGTTTGTGTTATTGGCTGTCTCATTTGAGCACGATTTGGGAGGCTTCTTCTTCTTCTTCTTCTTCGGAGACAAACCACAATGATGATGGTCGCTACAACTATGGGAAGGACAATACCAATTATTTCTCCAACTGCAACTAAAATAGTTGAATATAAATATCAATTATGAAAAAGTGAAGTTTTCTTTAGACCCTACTTTCTCATTGCTCATTTCAGTGGCGGATCCAGGGTTTTTCAAAACGAGGTCCAGATCGGGGAATAGATTGCTATGACGTCATATTGACGTCATATGATGTCAAAGTAAAAAAAAAAAAAAAATGGCGTTGAAAAAAAAACCCGGGTGCAGCGGACCCCGTCGCACTACCCCTAGATCCGCCACTGCATTTAGTCATAAGCTGGAAAAAAATGATGATTTTTTATCCAGCCCTTTTGACTGCAAAGAAAATATGTTGCTTGGCTACTATTGGGGCCATATAGATAAGTTTAACCAAGTTTCAAGTCATTTCCAATTTTCATTCAAGTGCCCCTTAATGCATTTCATTGGTTCATCAGCATCAGATTTAAAGGTATGCTTTGAAACGTTTAACATTCACAGTCCTGTGATTTGCAAAATATGCAAACTTATATACATGAATTAACAACTCAAGTTGTTGTACTGTAGTTATATGGTATGTTATGATTTACTTACTTGACATATTTTCATCTTCATATCTAGCTCTGAATCCATTTGTATTCCCACTTTCATCAAGATAATTGTCACTGTTAGATTTGAAACGTATCCACATGTATCTTCCACTTGAGTGAATAGGTGAAGGTTTAGAGCTCGAACAGTATTGACCAATCTGTTGACTTGCCTCAAATCGTCCATCCCTTATTTCTACATAGTCATGTCTTCCTTCTGTGCAAATGTAAAAATTTTGTCCTACACTGAAATCTAGGAATGTCAGCTTGATTATCTTTCCCTCTGGAACTGTTATAACCCAGGTGCACTTCATGTTGCTTGGGTACTTGGTTCCATACAAGGGACTTTCAATATAACCTGATGATGCAGAAACCTGAATGTCGTTGTTTTGAGAATAGGTATTGAAAGGACTGCAGATGGAGCTATCTGGTTCTGGAAAGTAATAAAATACCAGTAAAATTATACTGAGTTTCATCATTTAACTTAGATTTTCAGTGATTTAGCATACAACTTTCTTGATGACTTAGTACTACAGTAGTGAATTTTCAAAGGTTCATAAAACAAGCCATTCAAAATTAATCATTTATATTAACATATATTATATATTATATAGATATTACTCACTTGGGACTGCTGCTGAGTATTCCAGCTTAAAGCCTCTTCCCTTTGTAAACATATCACTTTTGAATTCTAAGAACAATGATGTTCCAGAGGAGAATACTTTGGGGGGCAGGTATGTTGAACAGTACCTTCCAAGAAGTTTTCCTTCTGCGTTATGTCCAACTATATCATAGATTTCTAAATGAACAGTTATCCAATCTGAACACCCACTGCTTCTAAAATTATTAATACGTCCTAAGTAAAAGTCTAGAAATGTCAGCACAACCACATGGCCAGCTGGTGCTGTAATTTTCCAGTGACATTTTTGTGAGGGTGGGTAGTTAAATGGATAGGATGGACTTGTGAGATTTAAAGAAATATGTGGAGAAGCTTCAAGTTCAAAAGTAGAACTGCCACATGCTAAAAGAGAAAAATGGGAGAAAAAGAAAAGATTGATTAATATTCTGGAGTTAGGTTATGTCGTGGTTCAGCTTTCATTGTAAAAAAATCTGGGATAATTGGTTGGGGGCAATAATAATAATAATAATAATAATAATAATAATAATAATAATAATAATAATAATAATAATAATAATAATAATAATAATAACAATAATATTATTTAAGAGTATTTAAGGAATATAAAACTCTGATCTAACACATGGCCATGGGATGCTGAGAGCACCAAGAGAAGCATACTAGGAAACCATAACGTGTAGTTGAGTGGTTTTCAGCTTCTCAAGTGTTAATTCTCATCTAAAATGGAAAACTGTCTTAAATAAAATAACAAATTAATGAAAAATATTGTTTTATTTTTCCTATGAAAGTTCAAATTCAGAGTGTGTGTGACATTTCGACCAATCAGAGCATGTGTTGGAACTCAGTTATTTTATAAATGAGGGCATTCTTGACCAAGTACAGTGCCTGGATTGTCAGTTTTTTTTTCTGATCACTTAGAGGCGGACCAAGCAAATTGCTCAATTTTATCCACACAGCTGGCCAGTTTATTATAACCAATTGCATTGCTGATAAAATTCTGGACATTTTCTCTTTTAGTTTATGAAATTTAATTTGCCCAATGTGGTGATTTGGAATCAATGCAATGCATTGCTAGCCTCAGTGTGCAGTCTGACTTTAACTCATGCAGGCTATATTTATGCAAGGTTTGTCACATCAAAAATTTCCAAGTATTTCCAAGTCATAACGAAGTATTTTCAAATATCCACCAATGTAAAAACAATGACAAAATATTCTATTTCTTAAAGACATTTGGCAAACCTTTTCAAGGAAGCTGTTGTTTATCAAGCCTAAAACCTATGAAACTGCCAGAACTAGAAAACATTCAGCTACAATAGAACAAAATACAAACTGATTGGCTAATTATAATTCATTTGGCCCGAGAAGCAAAATATGTCCAAGGAAATCCCTAATTCAGGGATATTTTAATATTTAACATTAAAATTTTCTCAATGATATACTTACAATTAGCTGATGTCCTTGAAATTTCCACAAGAATTATTAACACCTGAACTTTAAAAACATGAAGGAAAATGAAAATATGAAGGAAAAAAACAGATTTAGTTGTCGTATCCCACAACTATGAAAATGAAAAATTATGAAATTGAAGTATGAGAAATCTGAGAATTGTGAAGGAGAAAAACCAGAGGAAAACCCAACAACAATTAATGGAACTCTTGGCATCGGAATCCATTATTCAATTTCCAGTCACGGGTCTGGTCACACACCCCTAGTATCAGTTAAGTATATTTTCTGGAGTGATGGAAGCCAAAATGGGCGTAAGAAAAGGGAAAAGTCTATGCAGGGAGAGTCGCATTCATGAATAAATTTCTTCCCATACTGGACCACAAGCTGCTGTCACTAAAGAAAATTCTAGTTTTGTTCCCGGCCGCTGGGGTCAAATTTTAGCCCAAAGGCATCAGCTTTACATAAAGTGGATGAAATAATGAGGGAGAGGAGATGAAACACAATATTTTGGTTCCAGATTATTAAACAGAAACAATTTACGGGCTGCTAGACTACATGGGTATGGATTATTATTTTTACGGTCCTAAATTCTGGTTTTTAAAGCACGATCGTTTGTTTATAGATATCTGTAGATACAGCTCTCTTACTGACCTACGATACGATACGATACGATACGTTCTTAACTAGTTTTATGTCGCGAGGTTTGATTGCCAAAACAGACAGAAAAGTCTCAGCCTGGAAAGGCCTTTTCGTATTCTAATGTCCCACCAAAATCACAAGCTGTTTATGATCACATCGATTCTACTTACCCAGTACATATTTACCTAGCCAAACCATAGTTTTCCCCTCGTAAATCCCGACAGAGAACTCTTGAAAGTACTGATATATTTAAAAACCCATTATTCCCTTCGTTTTTCCGTAAATATTATCAGATTTTTGACACAGTCCGTACGCCATTCCTGGGCGTTATTTAGCTTAAAATTCCATATATGGGCTTCCTGTGTCAACTCAGCAGGCGAGCGAGCAGAATTTTCGACTGTTAACCTGATTGGCGAGGGATCTGTCAGTCATGTGTAAAGAAAGCATGATGAAAAATCACCACTAAAGCCTGGTTTTCACTTGCGAACACATCGAGCGAGGTCTTCTATTAAAAATATTTTAATTTACATGTAAAACTCGTGGATGGTGGAGCACATTTTAAAGTGGGGGGGGGGGGGGGGGGGCACTCTCTTAAAAAGTCGGAGTGAAAGAATTAATCCCTGAAACTGCCATAATAGAAACAGAAAAAAATATTTCTGTACCCACCTATGCAAGACTGACAGAAGCACACAGCAGCATTCCAGTTAGGGACTGTTCATGGGTTGGGCTACCTGGATCTTGAGGGGAGGGGAGGGGAGGGGCACTATTTTTTTTCAACCAAAATTAAGGGGGCTAAAGTTTCGCTTTGCCAACAGCTGGGGATGACCAGGAAACGACTATGACGTACTATTCCGACTTCTCACTTAGTCACCGAATTTTAGGATTGCCCTATACGACCATTTCGATTACGCCTTTTAATACTCGACTGGTCAATAACATGACATTTTTTTGGTTTGTGAATTTCAGGCAACAGAGGAATGGAGAGTCGTGACCAGCTATGCCCTCGGAGAGCAGGAGAATCAGAAGCAGGAGCTGCTGGCCTTGTGGAAATCCATGAGAGAAACCTCGCACTCCTACATCAAGACCCCTTAAATTCGACTATGAGAAACATAAGGTACTTAATACACTGCTGTATCTCGAGCGAGGGTAAATATATGGTTCTTTGACGAAGATGTTAAAACCCGTGGTCCAATGTTTGAGTGCTTCCAAAGGTCAAGTCTTGTTCGAATGAACGTTCTCAAGAACACAGAGGAGACAGATCAGTGAAGCTTCGTTGATGCCGAGTGCTTTTGCAGAAAGTTCAACGGAAGCAGAGTGGAGGGCCAAGGGGATTCATTACTTTAATATAGAAAAATGGACTTTGGCTCAAAAATGCTTTACAAATGCTTTGCTACAACAAAGCAAGATAACGATATGCTTTGTGCAGCGGCTGTTGAATTTTTGAAGTACATGATGAAAGAAGCTGCAGACTGTCTGAGTAAAGCTGGTGAAAGCCTGCTTCTCGAAAAATTGTGCAAAAGAATGGGAAATCTTAAGCTTAAGGTGTTTAAAGATCTATTTTAGTGTAATTGTTTCGTTTTTCTATTCTCAGCTCTTCTAAACCGCAATTTTATCATATATATCCTCTTACAGTTCTTCTTCCTTTTTAGCCATTAATTTTGTTTTGTAGTGTTTCATTTATTTTACTCTCTGAATAAAAATAGCTTTTTTCATTTAGTCCGAAGATGCTATGTGGTACTAGTTCTTTTGGAAGCCGGTGCACAAGGAAGAGCCCGAAAGAATAGACAAGATATATAAACCAGCCTTGAAGTTTATGTGTCCCATTTACTCATGCACTGCACCTGACTGGAACCTGCAAAAGGCATTTATAGCAAAGATTTCTGCAACATTTAGTTAAGCTTACTATTTTTAATTATTTTTTTATTCATTCAGTTTTATTCCGACTTCTTTTAAATACTATTACTTTCATTTATCATCTTGTATATTAAATAAAAAGCATGAAACATAAATTTAGAACCAATGAATCTTTTTTTTTTTAAAAACTGCAAAATCCTAACCGACCTCCCCGTTGTCCGATACCCTTCTCCGTGTCAGCTTTCTAACGAAAAATCGATTTTTCATTAGAAAGTTGATCAGGGTCTGGGTACTAGAATTTCCCTCGCAAAACCTGAATTTCCCAGAATTCTTTGCGCATGACAAAGAAGCGGGAAAAACTCCCGCCATTTTTGAATCAAAGTTGAAATTGGAGAAGACGACGAGAAAAGGTAAGTTTTTCTTGTTTTCTAAACCTTGAAAACTAGATAAAAGTACGGTTTTTGTTCTAATAAGTATAATTAAGTTTATAAAACAGCTTTACGCATTGCCATGTGCCTTTGAAGGAAATTAAGCTTACTGCAGTCCCGAAGATTGATGTCGTAGTGGGCAAATCCTAAGTAAAATTATTTAGTACTAGTTAGAGAAACACAAAAGTGATTAAGAAACTGTATTGTATTGTATTGTATTGTAAACTACAATGACATGTATAACTTTTAATTAACATAGATTCTGGGTCCACTCTTATAAACAAAAGCCAGCAAGTTTGAAGCAGAAATGACCTCTTGCTAGCTCGACATTTAAGCTTACTATATTTAATTCCTTTTACTGTCAGTCCAAGATTTACTTGCTGCCAGAATGTTTTTCATAGTCTTCACTGTAACTTTCAAAATAAAAGCCTTTTAGGTAGACTTTACACTTCTTAGTTTATTCACACGCAATAATATATTATATCTTACGAAGTGAACGTATAAATTGATAAAGAATCAATCAATGATAGGTATAAAATTATAGAAATAACATTACCACCGTCAGTAGTTGACGTATGATAGTTCCAGGTGGAGGTTGTTGAAAGCTCCCTTGATGGGAGAGAATAGCTATGTTGGAGTGCTGGAGAGTAGTGAACAGTTGGATAAATAAGATGGACACTTGTAGGGTTTTCATTGGTTCTATTAGGTTAGGAAGCAGAACCTAATAAGATTAAGAAGTAGTTGGGTGTTGTGTAGTGGATATGTGTGAAGGATTCGGAGATATTCCTGGATAAGGTGGAGGAGGTACATCTGGAACTACCTCTGAGTAGGTAGGAGGAGGATCATTCAGAAATGTACCTGAAGGATGGTCATTAATTGGTGCAGAAGGTTGGGGAGTAGATACTGCATCACCAGTGCTACCAGGTGGAGGATGTTGATAGCTCACTTGAGGTGAAGGGTGCCCACTTGATGGGGGAGGATAACTACTTTGGGGTGTTGGAGAGTAGTGAACAGTTGGATAAGATGGGGCACTTGCAGGGTTTTGATTGTTGTAGGTGAGTGTTGTCTGTGTTATTGGCTGTCTCATTTGAGCACGATTTTGGAGTCTTCTTCTTCTTCTTCGGAGACAAACCACAATGAGGAAGGTCACTACAACTATGGCAATGACAATACCAATTATTGCACCAACTGCACCTAAAATAGTTGAATATAAATATCAATAATTAAGAAAAAGTGAAGTTTTCTTTAAACCCTACTTTTTCATTGCTCATTATAGGGGCACTTGGATGAAATGGAAACTCCAAATAATTCAAATATTTGAGGTTAAATTTGGGAAACATTTTAGCCCAGGAGCCACTTTCAGTTGAGAAATTTTGGTTTAAAAACTAAAAGAACAATAGGGTTGAATGTATGATGTCATTTAGTCATAAGCTGAAAAACCTGGAAAGAAAATATATAGATAAGTTTATTCAAGTTTCAAGGCATTTCAATTTTCAACAATTTTCATTCAAGTGCCCCTTAATGCATTTCATTGGTTCATCAGCATCAGATTTAAAGGTATGCTTTGAAATTAAATCGATTTAAAAGGATGAATAATATCATTGATCATGTTTAACATTCACAGTCCTGTGATTTGCAAAATATGGAAACTTTTATGCATGAATTAACAACTCAAGTTGTTGTACTGTAGTTATATGGTATGTTATGATTTACTTACTTGACATTTCATCTTCATATCTAGCTCTGAATCCATTTGTATTCTTCCCACTTTCATCAAGATAATTATCACTGTTAGATTCGAAACGTATCCACATGTGTCTTCCACTTGAGTGAATAAGTGAAGGTTTAGAACTCGAACAGTATTGACCAATCTGTTGACTTGCTTCAAATAGTCCATCCCTTATTTGTACATAGTCATGTCTTGCTGAGCAAGTGTAAAAGTTTTGTCCTACATTGAAATCTAGGAATGTAAGCTTGATCTTCCTTCCCTCTGGAACTGTTATAACCCAGGTGCACTGCATGTTGCTTGGGTACTTGGTTCCATACAAGGGACTTTCAATATAACCTGATGATCCAGAAAGCTGAATGTTGTTGTTTTGAGAATAGGTATTGAAAGGACTGCAGATGGAGCTATCTGGTTCTGGGAAGTAATAAGATACCAGTAAATTAAAAAACTCATGAATATTTAATGAGGAAAACAAAATAGAAATCATTGTCTGTGGAGGAGGTTTTAAATCTGATAAAACATCCTCTTCATTTGCATAAACTTTAACTCGGATTTTCTCTGGTAAACTTGGTTCATTCGTCAAAAATTCAGTAGAAAATGCGAAGATACACCTCAAGGTTTTTTAAGCTGTTCAATAAACTCGCAGATCATGTTTTATCAGGCTTAAAACCACTCGGCTTCGCCTTGTGTTTTAAACCCTGATAAAACACTCCGACCTGCTCGTTTATTAAACAGTACATAATACTGAGTTTTACCATTTAACTTAGATTTTCAGTGATTTAGCATACAACTTTCTTGATGACTTTCTACTACAGTAGTGAATTTTCAAAGGTTCATAAAACTAGCCATTCAAAATTAATCATATATATAAACATATATTATATATTATATATTATATATTATATATTATATATTATATAGATATTACTCACTTGGGACTGCTGCTGAGTATTCCAGCTTAAAGCCACTTCTCTCTGTAAACTCATCACTTTTGAATTCTAAGAACAATGATGTGCCAGAGGAGAATACTTTGGGGGGCATGTATGTTGAACAGTACCTTCCAAGAAGTTTCCCTTCTTCTGCGTTATGTCCATCATAAATTTCTAACTGATCGCTTAACCAATTTGAACACCCACTGCTTCTAAAATTAATACTTCCTTCTATGTCAAAGTCTAGAAATGTCAGCACAACCACATGGCCAGCTGGTGCTGTAATTTCCCAGTGACATTTTTGTGAGGGTGGGTAGCTAGACGGGTAGGATGGACTTGTGAGATATAAAGAAATATGTGGAGACGCTTCAAGTTCAATAGTAGAACTGCCACATGCTAAAAGAGAAAAATGGGAGTAAAAAGAAAAGATTGATTAATATTCTGGAGTTAGGTTATGTCGTGGTTCAGTAGGTTTTATTATAAAAAAATCCAGACAAACCCAGTATACAAATCTGGGATTATTGGTTGGGGGCAATAAGGAGGATAATAATAATATTATTATTTAAGAGTATTTAAGGACAATAAATTCTGATCTAAACACATGGCCATGGGATGCTGAGAGAACACAATAGAAGCATACTAGGAAACCATTTGTGACGTGTAGTGGAGTGGTTTCTAGATTCTCTAGTGTTCTCAATTAAAATGGAAAACGGTCTTAAATAAAATAACAAATTAATGAAAAATGCTGTTTTATTTTTCCTATGAAAGTTCAAATTCAGAGTGTGTGTGGCATTTCGACCAATCAGAGCATGTGTTGGAACTCAGTTATGTTATAAATAACAGCTTAAATGAGGGTATTCTTGACCAAGTACAATGCCTGGATTGTAAGGTGTTTTTCTGATCACTCACAGGACTGATGAAATGGCTCAATTTTATCCACACAGCTGGCCGGCTTATTATAACCAATTGCATTGCTGATAAAATGTTGGATATTTTCTCTTTTAGTTTATGAAATTTAATTTGCCCAATTTTTCCAGGTGATTTGGAATCAATGCAATGCATTGCTAGCCTCAGTTTGCAGTCTGACTTTAACTCATGCAGGCTATATTTATGCAAGGTTTGTCACATCAAAAAGTATTTCCAAGTCATAACGAAGTATTTTCAAATATCCACCAATGTAAAAACTATCATCCTTTGTTGCTGCCCTACATGCCAGCTAGGCATTATGGGTAATAATAAGAAGAATGTAAAAACAATGACAAAATATTCTATTTCTAAAAGACATTTGGCAAACCTTTCCAAGGAAGAGTTATATTTTCTTTAGTTTTGAATTAAAGCTGTTGTTTATCAAGCCTAGAACCTAGAACTGCCAGAACTACGAAACATTCAGCTACAATAGAACAAAATACAAACTGATTGGCTAATTATAATTTGTTAGGCCCGAGAAGCAAAACCATCTGATTCCTTTTTATTATCTTAAATATGTCCAAAGAAATCCCTAATTCAGTGTTATTATGTTCTCAATGATATACTTACACTGAGCTGCTGTCCTGGAAATTTCCACAAGAACCACGTATACTAACACCTGAACTTTTAAAACATAGAGAAAAAATGAATAGAAAAAAAAATAGTTTTCTGTATCCCACAACAATGAAAATAATCACACACCCCTAGTATCAGTTAAGTATATTTTCTGGAGTGATGGAAGCCAAAATGGGCGTAAGAAAAGGGAAAAGACTATGCAGGGAGAGTCGCATTCATGAATAAATTTCTTCCCTGATACTGGACCACAAGCTGCTGTCACTAAAGAAAATTCTAGTTTTGTTCCCGGCGGCTGGGGTCAAATTTTAGCCCAGAGGCATCAGCTTTACATAAAGTGGATGAAATAATGAGGGAGAGGAGATGAAACACAATATTTTCGGTTCCAGATTATTAAAAAGAAACAATTTACGGGCTGTTAGACTACATGGGTATGGATTATTATTTTTACGGTCCTAAATTCTGGTTTTTAAAGCACGATCGTTTGTTTATAGATATATGTAGATACAGCTCTCTTACTAACCTACGATACGATACGATACGTTCTTAACTGGTTTTATGTCGCGGGGTTTGATTGCCAAAACAGACAGAAAAGTCTCAGCCTGGAAAGGCCTTTTCGTATTCTAATATGTCCCACCAAAATCACAAGCTGTTTATGATCACTTCGATTCTACTTACCCAGTACATATTTACCAAGCGAAACCATAGTTTTCCCCTCGTAAATCCCGACAGAGAACTCTTGAAAGTACTGATATATTTAAAAACCCATTATTCCCTTCGTTTTTCCGTAAATATTATCAGATTTTTGACACAGTCCGTACGCCATTCCTGGGCGTTATTTAGCTTAAAATTCCACATATGGGCTTCCTGTGTCAACTCAGCAGGCGAGCGAGAAGAATTTTCGACTGTTAACAGCTGGCGAGGGATCTGTCAGTCATGTGTAAAGAAAGCATGATGAAAAATCACCACTAAAGCCTGGTTTTCACTTGCGAACACATCGAGCGAGGTCTTCTATTAAAAATATCTTAATTTACATGTAAAACTCGTGGATGGTGGAGCACATTTAAAAAGTGGGGGGTGGGGGGGGGGGGGGGCACTCTCTTAAAAAGTCGGAGTGAAAGAATTAATCCCTGAAACTGCCATAAAAGAAACACAAAAAAATATTTCTGTACCCGCCTATACAAGACTGACAGAAGCACACAGCAGCATTCCAGTTGGGGACTGTACATGGGTTGGGCTACCTGGAATTTAATGGGAGGGGAGGGGCACTATTTTTTTCCAACCAGGCAAAATTTAGGGGGCTAAAGTTACGCTTTGCCAACCGTTGGGGATGACCAGGAAACAACTATAACGTACTATTCCGACTTCTATCTTAGTACCGAATTTTAGAATTACCCTATACGACCATTTCGATTACGCCTTTTAATACTCGACTGGTCAATAACATGAAATTTTTTGGTTTGTGAATTTCAGGCAACAGAGGAATGGAGAGTCGTGACCAGCTATGCCCTCGAAGAGCAGCAGAAGAACACTCAATCAGAAGCTGGAGCTACTGGCCTTGTGGAAATCCATGAGAGAAACCTCGCACCTACATCAAGACCCCTTGAATTCGACTATGAGCAACATAAGGTGCTTTAAAATTCCGAGTTTAAGCTCGATGTTAAAACCCGTTGTCCAATGTTTGAGTACTTCCAAAGGTCTAGTCTTGTTCGAATGAACGTTCTCAAGAACACAGAGGAGACAGATGAAGCTTCGTTGACGCCGAGTGCTTTTGCAGAAAGTTCAACGGAAGCAGAGTGGAGGGCCAAGGGGATTCATTACTTTAATATAGAAGAATGGACTTTGGCTGAAAAATGCTTTACAAATGCTGGTGATAAACTGATGACCAATAACAGTAAAGAATGGCTCAACAAGCTACAACAAAGCAAGATAACGATATGCTTTGTGCAGCGGCTGTTGAATTTTTGAAGTACATGATGAAAGAAGCTGCAGACTATCTGTGTAAAGCTGGTGAAAGCCTGCTTCTCGAAAAATTGTGCAAAAGAATGGGAAATCTTAAGCTTAAGGTATTTAAAGATCTATTTTAGTGTAATTGTTTCGTTTTTCTATTCTCTCCTAAACCGCAATTTTATCATATATATCCTCTTACAGTTCTTCTTCCTTTTTAGCCATTAACTTTGTTTTGTGGTGTTTAATGTATTTTACTCTCTGAATAAAAATAGCTTTTTACTGGGTTGCTATGGTAGCAAACCAGTCTTAAAATGAGATCCGTTTTTAGGGCGTCAGGTAGACCATAATTTCACACGTCATGATTGGTCGAGAACTTGTAAATAGTGTCCAATGTCCAATGAAGTTGCCACACGACATCGAGGACGATGTATTTATAGTTTTTAGTGTTGTGTCACCATTAATTCTTTCGTTCAGGGTTCGTGAAGTACTAGTTTGTCTGTAGACATGTTGCGTACTGTTGTCTTTAGGTTTTTTAACGCTACGCTTAAACTACTTACAAACACACACGCCGTACGTGGTAGACACAAACTAAAAGATGTTATTGAGCGATTTTGGAACGGGTTGGTCCACATACTCAAAGAGAGAAGTCTGAGAATGTATGAGCTATCTTTGAGAATCTATGAGCAAACTACGGTATGAGAATCGTAGAACTAGACAAAATAGACTAAGAGAATCTATAAACTACCTAGCTATGATCAAACTAGATCTTACCTGATCTCAGATACAAAAAAATATACTGAGACAAACTACAGAACGAGAGACAAACTACAAAATGAGTGACAAACAAAGCTTTGATGAAAGCTGACTCCAAGAACCTGTAGAAGTCAGACAAGCTGATAGTGATCTACAAGAAAGCGAACTGCCAAGGTTCCTTGTTGGATATTTCCATTTATAAAAATACAGAAAACAAAAACTGAGGGGAAAACAAATGAACAGTTAAACACATTTTGGCTAAGAATATTTACATTGATAAAACGTTTATTTCTACTCTAAGAAATAGTAGAGTATATAGGATTAGTGAGTGGGCGAGCTTTCGCACAGGCAACCCAGTGAACGCTCCTAGAGCGTCTAGTTTCATTTAGTCTGAAGATGCTATGTGGTATTTCTTTTATTCATTCAGTTTTATTCCGACTTCTTTTAAATACTATTACTTTCATTTATCATCTTGTATATTAAATAAAAAGCATGAAACATAAATTTAGAACCAATGAATCTTTTTTTTTTAAAAAACTGCAAAATCCTAACCGACCTCCCCGATGTCCGATACCCTTTTCCGTGTCAGCTTTCTAACGAAAAATCGATTTTTCATTAGAAAGTTGATCAGGGTCTGGGTGCTAGAATTTCCCTCGAAAAACCTGAATTTCCCAGAATCCTTTGCGCATGACAAAGAAGCGGGAAAAACTCCCGCCATTTTTGAATCAAATTTTAAATTGGAGAAGACGACGAGAAAAGGTAAGTTTATCCTGTTTTCTAAACCTTGAAAACTAGATAAAAGTACGGTTTTTGTTCTAATAAGTATAATTAAGTTTATAAAACACCTTTACGCATTTTCATGTGCCTTTGAAGGAAATTAAGCTTACTGCAGTCCCGAAGATTGATGTCGTAGTGGGCAAATCCTAAGTAAAATTATTTAGTACTAGTTAGAGAAACACAAAAGTGATTAAGAAACTACAATGACATATATAACAGTGGCGGATCCAGAGGGGGTTCCATGGGTTCCACGGAACCCCCCTTTGAGCATCAGACCCTTTGAAAAGGGGTATATGAAATAATGAGAATGCGTCCTGCAATGAAGTTTTACGTATCAGTTGTTGAAAGAGTGAAGACGAAATGGAACCCCCCTTTGTAAAATTCTGGATCCGCCACTGTATAACTTTTAATTAACATAGATTTTGGGTCCACTCTTATAAACAAAAGCCAGCAAGTTTGAAGCAGAAATGACCTATTGCTAGCTCGACATTTAAGCTTACTATAGTTTTAATTAAAATTCCTTTCACTGTCAGTTCAAGATTTACTTGCTGCCAGAATGTTTTTCATAGTCTTCACTGTAACTTTCAAAATAAAAGCTTTTTAGGTAGACTTTACACTTCAGTCTTAGTTTATTCACACGCAATAATTAATTATATCTTACGAAGTGAACGTATAAATTGATAAAGAATCAATCAATGATAGGTATAAAATTATAGAAATAACATTACCACCGTCAGTACTTGACGTATGATAGCTCCAGGTGGAGGTTGTTGATAGCTCCCTTGATGGGAGAGAATAGCTATGTTGGGGTGCTGGAGAGTAGTGAACAGTTGGATAAATGAGATGGACACTTGTAGGGTTTTCATTGTGTATGACAAAATAGCATCTATTCTGTATTTTTAGAGGCTTAATGGTTCTATTAGGTTAGGAAGCAGAACCAAATAAGATTAAGAAGTAGTTGGGTGTTGTGTAGTGGATATGTGTGAAGGATTCGGAGATATTCCTGGAAAAGGAGGAGGAGGTACATCTGGAACTACCTCTGAGTAGTTAGGAGGAGGATCATTCAGAAATGTACCTGAAGGATGGTCATTAATTGGTGCAGAAGGTTGGGGAGTATATACTGCATCAACAGTGCTACCAGGTGGAGGATGTTGATAGCTCACTTGAGGTGAAGGGTGCCCACTTGATGGGGGAGGATAGCTACTTTGGGGTGTTGGAGAGTAGTGAACAGTTGGATAAGATGGGGCACTTGGCTGTGTCATTTGAGCACGATTTTGAAGCCTTCTTTTTCTCTTTCGGAGACAAACCACAATGAGGAAGGTCACTACAACTATGGCAATGACAATACCAATTATTGCACCAACTGCACCTAAAATAGTTGAATATAAATATCAATAATTAAGAAAAAGTGAAGTTTTATTTAAACCCTACTTTTTCATTGCTCATTATAGGGGCACTTGGATGAAATGGGTCAATTTTTTTAAAACTCCGAATAATTCAAATATTTGAGGTTAATATGACTCAATTATGATTACAAAAACCAAATTGGGAAAAATTTTAGCCCAGGAGCCACTTTCAGTTGAGAAATTTTGGTTTAAAAACTAAAAGAACAATAGGGTTGAATGTATGATGTCATTTAGTCATAAGCTGAAAAAACTGCAAAGAAAATATATAGATAAGTTTATTCAAGTTTCAAGGCATTTCCAATTTTCAACAATTGATATTCAAGTGCCCCTTAATGCATTTCATTGGTTCATCAGCATCAGATTTAAAGGTATGCTTTGAAATTAAATCGATTTAAAAGGATGAATAATATCATTGATCATGTTTAACATTCACAGTGCTTTGTTTTGCAAAATATGCAAACTTATATACATGAATTAACAACTCAAGTTGTTGTACTGTAGTTATATGGTATGTTATGATTTACTTACTTGACATATTTTCATCTTCATATCTAGCTCTGAATCCATTTGTATTCCCACTTTCATCAAGATAATTGTCACTGTTAGATTTGAAACGTATCCACATGTATCTTCCACTTGAATGAATAGGTGAAGGTTTAGAGCTCGAACAGTATTGACCAATCTGTTGACTTGCCTCAAGTCGTCCATCCCTTATTTGTACATAGTCATGTCTTTCTGAGCAAGTGTAAAAGTTTTGTCCTACATTGAAATCTAGGAATGTTAGCTTGATCTTCCTTCCCTCTGGAACTGTTATAACCCAGGTGCACTGCATGTTGCTTGGGTACTTGGTTCCATACAAGGGACTTTCAATATAACCTGATGATCCAGAAAGCTGAATGTTGTTGTTTTGAGAATAGGTATTGAAAGGACTGCAGATGGAGCTATCGGAGCTATCTGGTTCTGGGAAGTAATAAAGTACAAGTAAAATAATACTGGGTTTTATTATTTAATTCAGATTTTCAATTATTTAGCATATAGTATACAACTTTCTTGATATATTCTACTACTAAAAAATAATGACAATTCTGAAGTTTTTTTCCCTTCTTTTTTTTTACTAATTAAATTTCTATATTTTACTTACTGGTACTTGATTGAGTTTCGTATTTGGCTTTAAATCCAGTATTATTCCTAGTATTGTAGTTGTTACTTTTAGACTTGAACCGTATCCACAAGTATCTTGCACTGGAGTAGACTGGAGATGGCAAACGTTTTCCACAGAGAGTTTTCGGAGAAGTGCTAGAGGAATTTTGTCCCTCCCATATTTGAAGTTGGTCATCAGTTAAATGAGAAGAAGAGCAATTATAGCTTTCCCCAAGTGTAAAATTAGTAAATGTTAGCTTGATCTTCTTTCCCTCTGGAACTGTTATAACCCAGGTGCACTGCATGTTGCTTGGGTACTTTGTTCCATACAAGGGACTTTCAATATAACCTGATCCAGAAAGCCAAATGTTGTTGTTTTGAGAATAGGTCTTGAAAGGACTGCAGATGGAGCTATCTTGTTCTGGGAAGTAATAAAATACAAGTAAAATAATACTGGGTTTTATCATTTAACTTAAATTTTCAATTATTTAGTATATAGTATACAACTTTCTTGATATTCTACTACTAAAAAATAATGACAATTCTGAAGTTTTTTTCCCTTCTTTTTTTTTTAATAATTAAATTTCTATATTTTTACTTACTTGATTGAGTTTCGTATTTGGCTTTAAATCCAGTATTATTCCTTTTATTGTAGTTGTAACTTTTAGACTTGAACTGTATCCACAAGTATCTTCCACTGGAGTAGACTGGAGATGGCAAACTATTTCCACAGAGTTTTTTCAGAGAATTGCTAAACGAATATTGTCCATCCCTTATTTCAAGTTTATCATGAGTTGAATAATAAGCATTGCAATAGGAGTCTTGATCCCCCACTGTAAAATCAGAAAATGTTAGCTTGATTTTCTTTCCATCTGGAACTGTTATAACCCAGGTACACTGCATGTTGCTTGGGTACTTGGTTCCATACAAGGGACTTTCAATATAACCTGATGATCCAGAAAGCTGAATGTTGTTGTTTTGAGAATCGGTATTATAAGGACTGCAGATGGAGCTATCTGGTTCTGGAAAGTAATAAAGCACATACATGTAAAATTATATGCACAGTCCTATAGAGTGCAAACAGTATATTCACGAAACATTAGGCAAAACAAAATTGCACAAATTCGTGAATTATAGTCAAATTTGCCAATTTAGTGAAAGCAATTATAGCATTTTCTACGGTTACTAAAAATATATTTATCGCAAAGGCTTGTGGGATTGAAATTTAAATGCAGACAAACTATGTAAAAAAAGGCTTCGGCATGGAAAAGGAGAACAATATCAGCCGAAAAACTATGGTTTTTCCACGAATTTACCATTCCCCTTATTACTCCTTGATACCACTACCACTAGAATCTTCTTTGAATCATTTTTCTTATTCAAATGTTTTAACTCCTTCTGAAGTGGCAAGATAACTAATGGTCTTAACTAGGCCAACGAAAGGAACTAAGAACAGGATTCTGTAGAAGTGGTATCAAGGGAATCAAGAATTAGAAACGACAAGACAAGAAAACATTGTTGCAGCATATTAGCATGTGTTTTTGGCTTGGCTTGTCCGCATTTCAATCCCATGATGCATTATTGTGACTTCATATATATGTGGAAAGCACTATTTAAAGTAATCACTGAACTGCAAATAGTCTAGGTGAAAATTAAGTCAAAGTAAACAAGGACAGACGTGAAAACTGGATTTAAGGATACAGAAATAAGGAAATTTGGAAGTGTTTAGGAATTTTGAATAGGAAAAAGAAAATAAATTAATTTTTGTACTATTTAGTATATATATATATATATAACTAATGTTTCAGGGATATACTGTTTGCACTCTATAGTCTAGACTAGTCTTATCAAATTCTTTTGAGTCAATTTAGTGGTTCTTCACACTTCAACAATTTTTCAACAAAATTGTACAAAATTGTACAAAGTCTTACAAATCTGCAATTTCCATTTTATTTCAGGGACATATTGACAGTTTGCACTCTACTAGACTTCCACTTTGTCTACCACCCAGGAGACAAACCCTGAAAAGATATAAATATTAGAGCAGTTTTCATATGACTATAAAAAACTTATGGCATGCATATAGGATCCGAATGCTAGGCAAGATCTTGAATAGGATCCTATAATCCTAGACAGGATCCTGTAGCATCTTACAGGATCTTGCAGGATCTTACAGGATCCCGGCCAAGATTTACATTAGGGCAGTGTTGTGTCTGTGCTGTGCAGTAACCTTGCTATGTGCTGTGAATTTTTCCATCCCTCTTTATATAAAGGGGCACGCACTCCTTAAGCACTGATTCCTTCAACAAAGGGTTTATGGATACTTTCTACTACTATTATATGTAAAGTGAATGCATATAATTATATGCCCCTGAACAAAAAGAAATAGCAAACTCCAACCATATACTAAACAAATTGTATATTAAATAAATACAGCAACTTAATAGTACATACTTGGTATCACTGCTTTGTATTTTATTTTGAAGCCTTTTCTCTGTGAAGAACTGTGACTCACGAATCTCAGGTACAAAGATCTGCCAGAGGAGTACACATTTGCAGGCAGGTAATTGTTGCAATACTTGCCACGTAGTTTACTACGTATACTAGAATAGTATCTCCCATCATAAACTTCAAGTGTATCACTATAGCTGTTGCATGATCCTAAGCTATAGTATACGTAGGAACCTTCTGTATTAAATGTGACAAAATTCAGCTCCACCCTGTAGCCTGAAGGTGCTGTGATAATCCACTCACAGGTAGTTGATGAAGGGTAGTCAGAAGGGTAATTTGGACTTGTGAGGACGTAAGTATAAAATATCGATGCGTTACGGTATCTTGTGTCACAAGCTAATAAAAGAAGAAACACTAAAATGATGCAGACTTCTGTTAATTATGACAAGAATCATTAGAAAGACTTAGAATGTATCTTATCATAAATATAAAGCAAAATAGCTATAACATCATGAAATATTCAATGTTTTCAAGTCTAGATATAGCTGTAATTTAAATGCTACATATATAGGATCTGGTCAACACTCTTTCCAAATTGAATTGTATTTAATTGTGTGTTTATATATATTGCTCTTAATTTTTTCTTAAACCCATGATTTTATATTTCCCCTTTTGTATTCAGAGAGTCATAGAGTTCAAAGGTAGGGATTTCTTAGAGGTTACCTGAATCTCAATATCCATACGACTCTATCATATGAAACATCCCTTTACTTACATTGTGCTGTCATTACAGAAACACAAAAGAATGCCGAAAATAGGGCTGTAACAAAAAAAATTTTTGTAAGGTTTTTTAAATGAAAAATCATCTTTTTCCACAGTTTACTATTAGCAAGTGAGCAACTAATGTAACAATTTTATAGAAAAACTCATTGGATGACTTGGGAATTTGGAGCCGTTGATTGGAGATTTGAAAGTCTGGAAGTCTTTGAAGTCTTAAAAACTCCATTTGAAGTCTCTGGTCACACCGGATGTAAATTAGGTGTAAGAGAAGTGTTCAAGAAGCACAGCATATATAGCAGAGAGCTTCTCAATACCAACTACCAATCCTTTAGTGCTTTATTAATGCACACATACGTATACAGCTAGCTATAGCACAGCGGGCAAGTATTTGATTTCTTCATAACATGCAAATTTAAAATAGCCATTTGATTTTAAATATGAAAAAAAAAATGCTGTATAAGGCTCTCATGAACCAGGTGCCCCAACCAATTAGAAAGCGAAGTTTATAACAGCATTAATGTTATGATATCTTGTACATTTGAACAAGATGTACTTGCTACTGACCTGCAACATTTGATGCTATTGTAAGTGAGACACTTGCTGTTGAGGAATAAAAATGCATTAAAAAATTGTCTCCTATAATAAAACATTGCCAATTCTTAAATTCCTCAATACAAAACCTTAAATTTGGCGAAGATCTACATCCTGCATGACATGGTTAAAATGGCGCTGTTTTCAGTGTTTACTTTCTGTATGAATTCGTACATGTGAAGATATCGTAGTTTATTTATAACTAATGCATTTTTCGAAGCGATAAAAATGGAAGCAGCAAATATAAGGATTGAATAAGATAGAAAAACATAAAAGTAGATATGACAACGATTCGAACACAGCACATGCATCGAGCAAGGTCCTTCCTTATCATTACGAGTAAAAGACAGGAGAAAAAATATTCCTGTGCTTACATAGAAGACTCAGAAACACAGCAACAGTCCAGTTCGTCCATATTTTAGACTGAGCCATCGCTTTTAACCGATATAAAACACTAAACCATCACCCACCAGCTGTGTTATGACAAACATGTTATGAATGAGGCGCGGACTCTTGCATGATCGAAGTGTGCGGGAAAAGCGGAAACGGTCGGAGCACAGGGAGCCCAATTTAGATAAAAGTAAAAGGTGAAAATAAAATCGGAAAAAAAATCGCGTTTAATTAATTTTTTAATTCCAGGTCAAGATAATGTCCTCTATAATACGAAAAAGCAAAAAAATCCATAAAAAATGCACTAGAACATTTTTTTTCGCGCGCGCCTTTGTTTTTCAATGTAATTTCTCTATGGTATCCTACGTGTGGATTTATGTCAATATAATTTAACAAGGTTAAAAGGTACCGACTGATTAGTTAAATTATTTAAGGAATAAAAAACAGTTTTCCGTGTATTATACTCTGATAAAGACACGCGGGATGTGGAGAGAACACGAGAGAAGCGTAGGAAACCATAGGGAAATTACATTGAAAAACAAAGGCGCGCGCGAAAAAAAATGTTCTAGTGCATTTTTTACGGATTTTTTTGCTTTTTCGTATTATAGAGGACATTATCTTGACCTGGAATTAAAAAATTAATTAAACGCGATTTTTTTTCCGATTTTATTTTCACCTTTTACTTTTATCTAAATTGGGCTCCCTGTGGTCGGGAGAACTGCGGGATGCGTTGAAGAAAATATATCCACAGGCAGCCCAAGCAATTTCTTTGTAAAAGTAAAGTTTTCAAATATAGGAAAACTCGAAAAATAAAATAAAAACACAGAAACTCAATATTTAGTGAAACACATTTTAATGACTATTTGCACAACTCTGTAATATATCCTTCTCCAAAATGGTTGCAGAAAATTCAAATGAAAAACGAATAGCAGCACTAGAAAGAGCACCTTCACTTTAGTAACCCTACGAAGATATATTCATCATGTCAGGTGTTATGTTGGCTGAGAAAATGTTTTTTTGAAAATCAACAAATTTACAGATGTTTGACCCCCAACCATACAAATTAACATCTATAAATTTGTCAATTTTCAAAATAGGTTTTCTTCGCTAATAAACACCTGACATAATTAATGAACCTTCATAGGGTTACTAAAATATAGGTGTTTTTTTTTCTAATTTGTTTTTTCACTCAGTTGAATTAATTTAACTCATTTGAATTTTCGGCCAATATTTAGGAGAAGGGTCTATTGATGCTTCACATGATATTTTACAGAAAGTCATTTTTAAGCGATTTTTTGCTATTTCTGTTATTTACTGGCCTTATCATCCTTGGGAACCCAGGGGGAAAATTCTGTCGCTCATTTCTCGCTACCAGAAGAAATACCCCTGTGCATGAAGTCTGTTGGAACTTAATTGTTCCAGAAGTCAAATTAGAAATTTTCCGATTAGTTGACCCCAGCAGATCGGCCAATCAGCATGAAGTATAGTTAGACAAAGGATACAATGTTGTTACAACTAGTGCAATGTGCCTAACCGAGAAATGAGCGAGAGAAGTTTACCAGTAGTTTATCAGTACATAAATAATTTACCAAGCTGATGTCAGATGATAAAAAAATGTTAACTTGACACAAGCCATTACACAGGGTTGTTAGTTAATCTTCTGTAATCTTGGCTAAATGCCTTTCCATTTCAGACCATGTTATTACCTAAGTACAATTTTCCTTGCTAGTTGCACTAGAGAATACAAAAATGAGGATACAACTCATACAAATCTTTAAAATTTCACTTTCATACCCTGAAGTGATGGCTGCTAATGACCGAAAGCTTGGTTAGAAATTAAATTGTAAATTATTAAAAAATATTAAATAGTAAATGCAGCCGTGAGAAGCCTTATAGTAATTATTAAATACAAATCTTGTTCTCAAGAGAATAATGTGGTCTGAAAGTTTATTTGAACATAATATTATGGCGTTCTGATCATGCTTAAATCTGCCATTATAGTCAAATAACTTTTTCAGGAACCTCAAACACACTAATTGATACAAACATAACACACTCAAACATTTTATGTGTCTGTCATTCAGTTTCAATTTTGTTTTCTTTTTGTGGTGCCTAGAGATTTTGGTCTTACCTCTCTACAAATGTAAAAAAAAATTGTGCAAAGAGCAGCATGATATGAATACACTACCATGTATATGCTGTTGAACCAGGAGGCAAACTCATACTCTATGTGAATGATTCAACAGGTTGTTTAATGTCCCCCATATGCAAATTGGGAGACAGGCTGCCTAAATATTAAATTGCCTTATCCAAGAGGACTTGAAGGTCTTTATTTTGTCCATAGTAGTAGTGGTGTAAGGTGTGTGCAATATGAAACATTTATTTATTGAGTATGACGTGACGCAAGGGGTGTACAGTATAGCATTTTTAAATTCTATATTGCTTATATATTTAGAGGTTTGGAGCTTTACTGGTTTTTATAGTTGGTGTGATGTCTCATGACTTTACCAACTTAATAAAATGTAGATGTAGATGTAGATGTAGATGTAGATGTAGATGTAGATGTAGATGTAGATGTAGATGTAGATGTAGATGTAGATGTAGATGTAGATGTAGATGTAGATGTAGATGTAGATGTAGATGTAGATGTAGATGTAGATGTAGATGTAGATGTAGATGTAGATGTAGATGTAGATGTAGATGTTTGAGTATGGGTGTTCAAAAAAGCACCCTAACACTATCTATTACAGTGCGACACACCTTACCATAGCCACCCAACAAACTTTTTTACAAGTTAGCCAATCAGAAAGCGAGAATCTGTAAATTTGAATGTGAACTTGCTTTGTTGTTACTGCAAATATTTGAACTTCAGACCAAGAACTTGAAGAAAATGCTTAAAAATCTCTATCTCTAATACCAGTTTTCCTCTTTTGACTTGCTAACACTTAATACTTTCGTAGGCAGTCTTTTTCATGTGGAAATTCTTTGCAAGAAGTGATTTATCGTACTTGTACAAAAGTTTGTTAGGTGGCTACGGTAAGGCGCATCGCACCTGTAGTTGTAAGAGCTTGTTCTATTAAAGTAACAAACTCTACTGTTTTTAAACTTAGGGCAACAAATACTCAGAATGGAGGAGGTGCAGTTGCCTGTATTGTGTCCTGTGCTGGAGGATATGGTGGAGAAGACTGTTGTGTTTCTGCACCCTGAGGTGGTGGATAAGATGGATTGGGATTGCTGGGATCTGGCTGTCCTGTAAAACCTTGTGGAGGATATGCTGGTGGACCTGGATATGCTGGGGGAGGATCATTTGGAATTGCCTGCTGAGGATACGGCATCATTGGGACTGAAGACTGAGGTGGGTAGCCAGGAGCTGAGGTACCACCACCAGTAGTTGACATTGGGTAGCTACCGGATGGAGGATATTGGTAGCTGCCTTGAGGAGGTTGAGGATACCCAGTAGATGGTGGAGGATAACTACTTTGGGGTGCTGAAGAGTATCCAACATATGGAGGGAGTACAAATCCACCTTGTGTCTGTTGTGGATATTGACATGTAGTAGCTGCTGGGTTTTGGATGCCTTGGACTGTTGTTGTTTGTGTCCCTGTTGGGGCTTGAACAGTGACATGACCAGGAGTTCTTTTTCGGTGTGCAACGCAAACACAAATACACACCAGAAAAATGACTATACACACAGCAATTACGATGCCAACCACTAAACCAATATTATCTTCTGAATTTGAATACAAACAGAGAATTCATTAATATTGATTAATAATTATGATACCAAACAGAATACTTTGAAATAATTAATAACTGCAATTCTGAAGTTATTCCTTCTTTTTTTTTACTAATTAAATTTTGATGTTTTACTCACTTGACACAGTTTCGTATTTGGCTTTAAATCCAGTAGTACTCCTAGTATTGTAGTTGTCACTGTTAGACTTGAACTGTATCCACAAGTATCTTCCACTGGAGTAGACTGGAGATGGCAAACTTTTTCCACAGAGAGTTTTCAGAGAAGTGCTAAAGGAATACTGTCCATCCTTTATTTCAAGTTTATCATCATTTGAATAATAAATGCAATAGGAGTTTTCCCCCACTGTAAAATCAGAAAATGTTAGCTTGATTTTCTTTCCATCTGGAACTGTTATAACCCAGGTGCACTGCATGTTGCTTGGGTACTTGGTTCCATACAAGGGACTTTCAATATAACCTGATGATCCAGAAAGCCGAATGTTGTTGTTTTGATAATAGGTATTGAAAGGACTGCAGATGGAGCTATCTGGTTCTGGAAAATAATAAAGCATATACATGTAAAATTATATGCACAGTCCTATTATTAGCAGACTTCCACACACTTTGACTATCACCCAGGAGATCAACCCTGAAATTACTGGTATAAGCATTAGAGCAGTTTTCACATGACTATGAAAAACTTATGGCGCAGACTGCACCTTGCCGTGAGCATGTCAGTGCTATGCTCTGTATGAAAACATTTGTCATTCAGTGTTGTGTCTGCAGTGCTGTGCCGTAACCTTGCCATGCCCATGTGCCATGAATTTATCCATCCCTCTCAGTAAGGGGCTCTCAGTTCAGCACTGATTCCTTCAACAAAGGGTTTATGGAAATTTTCAGGTGCTATTATTAATAGTAATTGCATTATATGTACATCATTGAACAAAAGGAAATAACAAAATTATCCAACCATATACCAAACAAAAATTTTTTTAAATATAACTAAGAGTACATACTTGGTTTCTCTGCTTTGTATTTTATTTTGAAGCCTTTTCTCTGTATAGAACTGTCACTCTTGAATCTCAGGTACAAAGATGTGCCAGAGGAGTACACATTTGCAGGCAGGTAATTGTTGCAATACTTGCCACGTAGTTTACTACTAGAATAGTATCTCCCATCATAAACTTCAAGTGTATCACTAGAGATGGAGCATGATCCTGAGCTATAGTAACCTTCAGTATTAAATGTGACAAAACTCAGCTCCACCCTGTAGCCTGAAAGTGCTGTGATAATCCACTCACAGGTAGTTGATGAAGGGTAGTCAGAAGGATAATACGGACTTGTGAGGTTGTTAGTATAAAATAGCGATGCGCTACGATATTTTGTGCCACAAGCTAATAAAAGAATTAACAATGAAATTATGTAGACTTCTGCCAGTTCTGCATGATTTAAGCATCTAGAAAGACTTAGGATGTATCTTATCATAAATATAAAGCAAAATAGCTATTCTATATGGACTTTTCAATGCTTTCAAGTCTAGATATAGCTGTAATTTAAATTTTTTTAAATGCTGGATGTACTGTATAGAATCTGGTGAGCACTCTATCCAATAGTATTGAATTGTGTGTGGTACTGAAGAGTATCCAACAAATGGTGGGGGTACAAATCCACCTTGTGTCTGTTGTGGATATTGACATGTAGTAGCTGCTGGGTTTTGGATGCCTTGGACTGTTGTTTGTGTCCCTGTTGGGGCTTGAACAGTGACATGAACAGGAGTTCTTTTCCTTTGTGCAATGCAAACCACCACCCAGTTAGTTGAGCACCAGACTTTCGTGGGGGAGGTCATGGCCGGTTCAAGCTGCGTGTAATGTAATTTTGGTCTAAAATCAAACTTGTGATTAACAAATTGCACTCCCACTATATTATGTGGCCGTGCGATTTCATAATCACTCATTTGATTTCGGACCAAATTGCACTCCACTCAGCGCAATTACAATAATGATTATTAATTAACATTGATTATTAAACATGTAATTTCAAACAGAATACTTTGAAAAAATAACGGCAATTCGGAAGTTATTTTTCCTTTTTTTTTTACTAATTAAATTTCTATATTTTACTTACTTGATATAGTTTCGTATTTGGCTTTAAATCCAGTAGTACTCCTAGTATTGTAGTTGTCACTATTAGACTTGAACTGTATCCACAAGTATCTTCCACTGGAATTGACTGGAGATGGCAAACTATCTCCACAGAGTGTTTTCAGAGAAGTGCTAAAGGAATACTCCCCATCCTTTATTTCAAGTTTATCATTATTTGAAAAAGTACTGCAATATAAGTCTTGACCAACTGTAAAATTAGAAAATGTTAGCTTGATTTTCTCTCCATCAGGAACTGTTATAACCCAGGTGCACTGCATGTTGCTTGGGTACTTGGTTCCATACAAGGGACTTTCAATATAACCTGATGATCCAGAAAGCTGAATGTTGTTGTTTTGAGAATAGGTATTATAAGGACTGCAGATGGAGCTATTTGGTTCTGGAAAGTAATAAAGCACATACATGTAAAATTATATGCACAGTCCTATAGAGTGCAAACAGTATATCCATGAAACATTAGGCAAAACAAAATTGAACAAATTTGTGAATAGTCAAATTTGCCAATTTAGTGAAAGCAATTTAGTGTAATCACTGAACTTCAAATAGTCTAGGTAAAAAAATTAACTCAAAGTAAACATTCAAGATCTGTGAAAACTGGATTTAAGGAAACAGAAAGAGGGATTTTGGAAGTGTTTAGGAATTATATAACTAATGTTTCACAGATATATTGTTTGCACTCTAGTCTATAGACTATGTATAAATTTGTACAAAGTTTTACAAATCTGCAATTTGTATTTCACAAATATATTGTTTCATTCAATCTAGTAGACTTCCACTTTGTCTACCACCCAGGACTCAAACCCTGAAACTACAGATATAAATATTAAGAGCAGTTTTCATGTAGTATATAAAAAACGAGTAGCAGTGTTTTATCAAGGATAAAAACCCGAGCGCAGCGAGGGTTTTTGATCCTTGATAAAACACGTGCTACGAGTTTTTTATATGGCTTAAAAAGGCTCATTAATGTTCAATAGCCATTTTGTTCAATATCGATAGAAAACAATGATTAAAAAATGCTTTTGAAATAAAAAGAGATGCGTGGTTTTCACTTGGGAATTTGCTTTATTGAGCAATAACAATGAAATGGCAATCGTGATGTATTCAGTACTTCAGTATATTCAGTATTGCAATCAGTCGCGCAGAAAGCAATTCATTGCACATTGGCAAGATCAACGAACATGGCACCAAAACGGAAATTTCGACTACCAAAAACATCTGAGGAAGAAAAGAAGGTGATTTTCAGTCCTTATTTGATTTAGATTTAGATATTGCCGATGATATACTTGCAAATATATCAGAACCGTCTAGCTCATCTGCTAATCCTGAAAGCACATTGTCAGCACCCGGTGGAATATTTAATAATTGCGTATTTCATTTCACTCGCTAATAGAACTTGAACTGACATAGTCAAGCATAGTTATAAATAAGATAAGAAATTAGGTTACCAACAAATACAGTTATGTTCAAAGATAAATAGCATGATTTGCAATTCGTATGATATAAATACTGTGGAACTATAATATAAGAACGTTGTATTTCTTTATCTATCTCCACACGTACCTTTATATAAAGACACATGTAACTTTAGATATAGATTAAAGCTCATTAAAAACCATTGTCTGTGTATTATACCCCGTTATTCCCCTGGGCTGAATTCAAATCCCTCCCCGCGCTTTAAATTTGTATAGTACTTTATAGAGTATAAAGTGCTCTCCACGTGACTACTGATGAGTATCGGATTGGACAAAATGGCTATTGAATATTAATGAGTTTTTTAAATGACTATAAAAAACTTATGGCACAGACTGTGCCTTGCAATGACCATGATCATATGATATGCCAGTCCTAGCTGTGCTGTGTATGAAAACATTCGTCTTTCTCTACATACCCTGGTGCAAATCTTAGCCAGGATCCTGCAGGATCCTGGCCAAGATCCTTATTATTATTCTTAACAAATCCTGCATGATCCTACAGGAACATATACTAACAGGATCTTGCAGGATCCTAAACCTACATAAGATCCTAAATAGGATCCTAATCCTAGACAGGATCCTGTAGGATCTTACAGGATCCTGGCCAAGATTTACACCAGGGTAGTGTCATGTCTGTGCTATATGCTGTAACCTTGCCATATATATGTGCTGTAAATTTTTCCATCCCTCTTCAAAAGGGGTGCAGTCGCTCGATCCTTAAGCACTAGCTGATTCCTTCAACAAAGGGTTTATGGATACTTTCTAGTGCTATTATATATAAAGTGAATGCATATGCCCCTGAACAAAAAGAAATAGCAAACTCCAACCATATACTAAACAAATTGTATATTAAATAAATATAGTAACTAAGCTAAGAGCTAGTACATACTTGGTATCACTGCTTTGTATTTTATTTTGAAGCCTTTTCCCTGTATAGAACTGTCACTCATGAATCTCAGGTACAAAGATGTGCCAGAGGAGTACACATTTGCAGGCAGGTAATTTTTGCAATACTTGCCACGTAGTTTACTACTAGAAGAGTATCTCCCATCATAAACTTCAAGTGTATCACTATAGCTGGAGCATGATCCTGAGCTATAGTAACCTTCGGTATCAAATGTGACAAAACTCAGCTCTACCACATAGCGAAAAGGTGCTGTGATAATCCACTCACAGGTAGTTGATGAAGGGTAGTTAGAAGGATAATTTGGACTTGTGAGGTCATAAGTATAAGATAGTGATGCGCTACGGTATTTTGTGCCACAAGCTAATAAAAGAAGAAACAATGAAATGATGCAGACTTCTGCTAATTATGACAAGAATCATTAGAAAGACTTAGAATGTATCTTATCATAAATATAAAGCAAAATAGCTATAACATGGAATATTCAATGTTTTCAAGTCTAGATATAGCTGTAATTTAAATGCTAGATATATAGGATCTGGTCAACATTCTATCCAAACTGAATTGTATTTAAGGAGGCTCCCTAGAGTTTACAGGTATTTGGAGCTATAAGAGAAATCCTTTTATAGCAAAAGCATATCTGCATATCGATACCTGATAGATATAATTTTTCTTAAACCCATGATTTTATATTAATAGACCTCTGTATATAATTAGCTTGGGAATTGTTTCCCCATTTCACAGGTGTCATTATCTTATTGAGGATAAGAGGTCTATCGTACAGTTATGTATACTGGCCCTCCTCAGACTATACCCCCCACCCCCTTTGTATTCAGAGGCCTAGAGTTTGAAGGTAGGGATTTCTTAGAGGTTACCTGAACCTCAATACCCATAAAACTATTATATGCAACGTCCCTTTACTTACATTGTGCTGTTGTTACAGAAACACAAAAGAATGCTGAAAACAGGGCTGTAACAAAACAAAATATTGTAAGGTTTTTTTTTAAATGAAAAATCAACTTTTTCCACAGTTTATTATTAGCAAGTGAGAGTAATATTTTTTCACAACTAATGTAACAATCTCATCCATAATCAATAAAATAAATCCAATTTTAATTTGTTCATCTACATTATAGTCATTTAGTTAATTATTCATGGATTGATATCGATAGTACAGCTTTGGTATTTTTTTAGAGAGCCTCAGAAAACTTCAATCCAGTTACGTTGGTGCTTGGCAAGTGTTTTGCAAAGATGCCCAAATTGATCACGGGACTTTCAAAAACTTTCATTGATAAATTTTTAATCAGGAGTGGCAAATGTTGTTCTATATATATTAGGTATGGATTTTTATGAAATTCCACAAAATTGATGTTTACTTTATGACAAGATAATTCAACTTATCTTGTGCATTGAGCAGCTACAAGATAAATGGATTGAATGTAAACGCAAAGACTTTATTTTCCGATTTGCATATCATTATTTTCTTAAAAGAGAACTAGCTAGAAAAATTTTGTGATTTTTTTTCACTCGATATTTGTAACTTCAACTCGCATTTAGCCCTGCCAATTGTCTTATCGGAATTTCGAACCATGAAAATACAATATGCACAGCATATACACTAACAGCTGAATACAGGGTGTGATCTTGTGTTTGTTCCCTGGCATCAGCTATAGCTACGTGTTTCAGTGAAAGTAAGTCTGCGAGCTTAAAGAACTAGAAGCTTGTTCAAAATGCTTTCTCTATGACAACGCTAAGATAACTCTCCGATACATCATTCTATTTCTTGTTTGTTCGTTGTTGTTTTTTTTCGCTCTTTCGACACTAAAAACACTCAACATAAGCATATACTAAAAGGTTAAACACTTCAAGACTTGGTCCTCCGTAGGGCCTATATATGAGCTTATCGTTTGTGATCAGCTCTGTACATACATGTCAGTGCAGAATTGTTGATTTCAAAAAGGTCAAATAGTTGGACAAAAGTAATATGTTTTTAACTTCAATATCTGTTAGTAAAGAAACAATACTCACCAAGCAGAATCGAAAACATCTTCAAACTCATCGATATCCCAGTTGTTTTTTTTGTGCCTTCTTACGTACCTACGTAGTTAGTCTTCTTCCTTCTTGGAACTGCTCATTAATATTATATTATTACACAGGTATCCCAAGCTGCGTTTCTGTGGTATCCTATCGAACTTACTGAAGGCAATGTATGGCGATTTTTAGAAAAAATTAAAAATCGGTAAATCACACAAATAAATGTTCCTACTTGTGTTTCGTGTTTTCCTTTGAGTCTCTGTGAAGTTTCAGGTCATTTGCAGCAATATTGAGAGAGTATCGTGGTGGAGTATCCCTCGTACTTAAAAAAATTTATATGAAAGGGGTACCTTTTTGCTGAAATTTGGTATATAAAAGGGTAAGGGGTCGAGAGTCCGGGCTGTTTGTTACGGCGGGGCCCCGATCCTGATATCTCTTTTTGTTGCAGAGATATCAAAAGTTTTCCAAATATGCAAATTAGCGAATAATGACGTAATCAGTCATAAAATGATTTATATATCTGTAGAAATAAGACTGAAATGATCCACTATATGCCCATAGGGGATGATTCTTACAGCCATTTCTTCAATATCTAATTAGAAAGAAGTATTTTGTAATTTTTGTTTAAAATAGCTGTCACAGTTTTCTTTCAATTGTAAGTACTTAAAGCTTTGCTCATGTGTCTGTTTTAAAAAGTACATTAATCATGTGAAGTTTTAGTCATTTTTACAGAGAAATTCTTTATTATATGTCTTGTTAACTGACTCTGTCCAGCCAATGAAGTCATCAGTTGCTAATTTGCATAATTGGAAAACTTTTGATATTTCTGCAACAAAGAGATATCAAAGAACTGTAAACGCCATTCTGACTTTTTTAAACCGCACTTCCATGTTAGCGCTAAAACTTGAAGGAATTCTCTTTGTTTCATATAAATTTTGATAAAGTTTATCCATCTAGTAGAGAGTGTGGCGTTCCTCCCCCCGACCACTTTATTTTGGCACCCACCCCTAAATCTGTTTAGTATGCCCCAACGAACATTTGTGCCAAGTTTGGTGCTTGTACTCAAAAGTGCACGATCTTTTTGCTAACAGACCTGACTATAAGAGAAAACTCTTTTCCTCTACACTTCAAGAGCATTTATTTACTAAATATATGTGTAAATTAATTTATTTACATCAGATCATGACAAACGAATTCAATGTAATTACACGAGCTAATGTACAAACCAGTACATAAATAATTTATCAAGCTGATGTCAGATGATAAAAAATGTTAACTTGACACAAGCCAGCTAGTACACAGGGTTGTTAGTTATAATCTTCTGCCTTCCCATTTCAGAACACAATATCATTCCCTAAAGTATAATTTTCCTTGTTGGTTGCACAAGAGAGTACAATGAGGATACAACTCAAGCAAATCTTAAAAATCTCACTTTCATACCCTGAGGATGGCCGCTAATGGCCAAAATCTTGGTAAGAAATTAAATAGTAAATGCAGAAGAAGCCTTATCAAATACGAATCTTGTTCAATTTCAACTGTTTTCTTTTTGTGGTGCCTAGAGATTTTGGTCTTACCTACAAATGTAAAAAAAATTGTGCAAAGAGCAGCATGATATGCATATGAATACACTAGCTACAACCGTATATCGATGAACAAGGGGGCAACAAACATATACACCAGAAAAAAAAATGCAATCACAGCAATTATGATGCCAACCACTAAAGTAGGATTATAATCTGAATTTGAATAGAAACAGAGAATTCATTAATATTGATTAATTATTATGATAATTCCAAACAGAATACTTTGAAATAATTAATAACTGCAACTCTGAAGTTATTCCTTCTTTTTTTTTTACTAATTAAATTTTAATGTTTTACTTACCAGTCGTAGTTGATCGAGTTTCATATTTGGCATCAAATCCAGTAGTACTCCTAGTATTGTAGTTGTCACTGTTAGACTTGAACTGTATCCACAAGTATCTTCCACTGGAGTAGACTGGAGATGGCAAACTTTTTCCACAGAGAGTTTTCAGAGAAGTGCTAAAGGAATACTGTCCATCCTTTATTTCAAGTTTATCATCATTTGAATAATAAGTGCAATAGGAGTAATTTCCCCCCACTGTAAAATCAGAAAATGTTAGCTTGATTTTCTTTCCATCTGGAACTGTTATAACCCAGGTGCACTGCATGTTGCTTGGGTACTTGGTTCCATACAAGGGACTTTCAATATAACCAAATGATCCAGAAAGCCGAATGTTGTTGTTTTGAGAATAGTTATTGAAAGGACTGCAGATGGAGCTATCTGGTTCTGGAAAGTAATAAAGTATATACATGTAAAATTATATGCACAATCCTATTATTAGTAGACTTCCACTTTGACTATCACCCAGGAGATCAACCCTGAAATTATAGGTATAAGCATTAGAGCAGTTTTCACATGACTATGAAAAACGTATGGCATGGACTGCACCTTGAGATGAGCATGTCAGTGCCATGCTCTGTATGAAAACATTTGACAATGATTCAGTGTTGTGTCTGTGCTGTGCCATAACCTTGCCATATGTGTCATAAATTTATCCATCCCTCTCAGTAAGAGGCTCTCAGTTCAGCACTGATTCCTTCAACAAAGGGTTTATGGGAACTTTCAGGTGCTATAGTGATTGCAAAAACAAAATGTTTTTGAAATACAGTATAAGCTAATCTTGAGCACATACTTGGTTTCACTGCTTTGTATTTTATTTTGAAGCCTTTTCTCTGTATAGAACTGTGACTCATGAATCTCAGGTACAAAGATGTGTCAGAGGAGTACACATTTGCAGGCAGGTAATTGTTGCAATACTTGCCACGTAGTTTACTACTAGAACGGTAACTCCCATCATAAACTTCAAGTCTATCACTATAGCTAGAGCATGAGTCTGATATATAGGAACCTTCGGTATTAAATGTGACAAAACTCAGCTCCACCCTGTAGTCTGAAGGTGCTGTGATAATCCACTCACAGGTAGTTGATGAAGGGTAGTTAGAAGGGTAATTTGGACTTGTGAGGTCATAAGTATAAAATATCGATGCGTTACGGTATCTTGTGTCACAAGCTAATAAAAGAAGAAACAATGAAATTATGCAGACTTCTGCTAATTATGCATGATAAACATCTAGAAAGATTTAGGATCTATCTTATTATGAATATAAAGAAAAATAGCTAATGAACTAACCAACGTTTTCAAGTCTTAGATATAGCTGTTAATTACTTTGAAATTTTAAATGTTCAAAATATAGGATCTGGTCATGCAGCGCATTCTATCCAAACTGAATTGTATTGAATTGTGTGTCTATTGCTCTTAACTTTTTTCTTACCCCTATGGTTTTATATTAAATAAATGGACCTCTAAGCTTGGGTGTAATGTTTCCCCATTCCACACCACGTGGTATTTTCTTGTGGATAAGACTTTGTTTGAGTTGTATATCCACGTTTATGTGTCTCCTCATGTGCAACCATTAAACAAAGAAATGATACTTTAGGAATGAAACATGGTCTGAAATGGGAAAGCATCATACCTAAACTAAAGAGGTCTATCGTACAGTTATGTAATATCAGCCCTCCTCAGACTATACATCTCCCGCCCCTTTTTAATTCAGACGCATAGAGTTGGAAGGTAGGTATTTCTTAGAGGTTACCTGAACCTCAATGCCCATACAACTATCATAATATGCAACGTCCCTTCACTTACATTGTGCTGTTGTTACAGAAACACAAAAGAATGCCAGAAACAGGGCTGTAACAAAAAAATGTATTGTAAGATTTTTATCAACTTTTTTAGATACTCTTTGAAATCCTTGAAAAGCCCTGGGATCCAAAACCCATTTTCAAGTGATCTTGAAAAGCCCTTGAAAATAGAAAAGCTGTTGAATACTCCTGGAAAAGCCCTTAAAAAGCCCTCTTTACCTAGTTTATTATGATCAACTGTAACCTAATTTTGTATTTTACCCTAAAGGGATACTTTTTTCAAGCTGCACGTATAGAAAAGGGGTGGAAATTTGTGAGTTTTGGTATGAAAAGGGGTAGATTTTCTTCAAAAGTATATGAAAGGGGTACCTTTTCAGGCAAAAAGGAAAAAAAGGGGCATCTTTTTGCTGAAATTTGGTATAGAAAAGGGTAAGGGGTCGAGAGTCCGGGCAGAGCATCCCCGTATGAAACGACCCGAAGTACCCCCCCCCCCCCCCAATGCTACTTTCCATCATTTTATGTCGATGTTATCAAGCTTAAAATACTATACTAAATTACTAAAGATTAAGTTCCTCAACCTTAGTTTTAATCTGTTTGTTAGAGTCTGTTTGTTATTTTTGAAGAAGTTTCTTTTTGAAAACAGACTTTTGAGACAAACAAGACGCTGGTGGCAGCGAGCACTGGGTTACCTGAACCGGGTGGGACAAGGGGCAGGGGGTGGGGAGGGTCCTAGGATGCACTTGACCCACCCTGTATGGAAAAGGAGTGATCAATTATAAAATAAGCTGGACTGTAATTTGGTTTTTAATATTTCTGTATCGTACTGTCGAGGCCCTCGTTTTCTGTTTTCGTCGTTTTTCAAAAGACAGTGAGAGATTGCCTACTATTAATGTGCAGTGAAAGCCATTTTGGAAAAAAATAAATCAAAAACTAAATCATCGAAAATACCCATTTTGGTGAAGTCCAACTTCCATATCCTTCCATTCCAGTCCGAGTTTTATCATACGTAATTAAGTCGCAGACAGAAAGTCTGCAAAGCGAGCTGACGGAGACACGTTTGCTTGAGGTCAGCATTATTTGTTTACTACATGAATCCTTCGTTTAGAACGGTAAGACGAGCAAATAATTGCTCAAAACTACCCTCAGGATTGCTTTACATTTTATAATTTTCTATGTTCATATATATTTGTAAATCAATCGACAGTTCGTAAATGTTTGACGAGTGAGCCGCGAGTTGAATTACTTTATAAGAGATCGATCTGAGAATCAAAATACATGCGTTCGATTTAACAATATTTAATATTACTCTTCAGTTCTTAATATCAAAATGAAAGCCCAAATAAACTTCTTTGTACCTCATGTTTATTTGTAGTAGTCTTGTTGAGTCAATCCATTAAATATAGCATCCGAGAATCGGGTCGGTAAAACTCGAATGAAGTCAGGACGTCCCATCGGTTTGATTTAGCTTGGAGTGCGTAGAAATTCTTTAATACAAGAATTAAATATCGGCCACGGCTAGCTTTTTCCTTTTGTACTGAAACTGCAGATAATACTGCTTTAGATAGCCGAGTCAAAGCACGAGTAGTTAATCAAAGTTAGCGGATATGCCGTGAGCAATGCAAATTCTTCAGAATTCCGGTTCGAATTAGAATTATCCTTGTTTACGAATAAATTAAAAACTCTGACTCGGCTCAGTCTTGAATTACAGCAGTCAACGAAATAGAGCATGCGTAGACATTAAATTATGTCACGTGATAAGCTAGCTCCGCCCTCTCTTAATCACTTAGCAACCTAGTGACATTGATTGACAGTTGGCACATGCTAATTGATCGGATTCATAAATGGGAACCCTGTGTCTGATGCGCGCTAAGGACTCTTGGGTAAGGCCGCAATGACCCTCTGGGTAGTATTGCGCAACTTTGCCATTTTGTCGCGAAGGAAAAAGAAAACAAGACGCTGGTGGCAGCGTGCACTGGGTTACCTGGAGGGGGTGGGACCAGGGGCAGGGGGGAGGGTGAGGGTCCTAGTGCCCACTTGCCCTTTGTGGAAAAAGAGTGATCAATTATAAAATAAGCTGGACTGTAATTTGGTTTTTAATATTTCTGATGTATCGTACTGTCGAGGCCCTCGTTTTCTTTTTTCGTCGTTTTTCAAAAGACAGTCAGAAACTGCCTAATATAAATGTACAGTGAAAGCCATTTTGGAAAAAGAAAATTAAATCAAAAACTAAATCTTTGAAAATACCCATTTAGAGGAAGTCCAGCTTCCATATCTCCGATTCCAGTCCGAGTTTTAGACAGAAAGTCGGCAAAGCGAGCTGACGGAGACACGTTTGCTTGAGGTCAGCATTATTTGTTTACTACATGAATCCTTCGTTTAGAACGGTAAGCGAGCAAATAATTGCTCAAAACTACCTTCAGAATTGCTTTACATTTTACAATTTTTTATGTTCGTATATATTTGTAAATCCGTCAATCGACAGTTCGTAAATGTTTGACGAGTGAGCCGCGAGTTGAATGACTTTATAAGAGATCGATCTGAGCGTCAAAATACATGTGTTCGATTTAACAATATTTCTCATTACTCTTCAGTTCTTAATATCAAAATGAAAGCCCGAATAAACTTCTTTGTACCTCATGTTTATTTGTAGTAGTCTTGTTGAGTCAAACCATTAAATAAAGCATCCGAAAATCGTGTCGGTAAAACTCGAATGAAGTCAGGATATCCCATCGGTTTGATTTAGCTTGGAGCGCATAGAAATTCTTTATCACAAGAATTAAATATTGGCCTTGGCTAGCTTTTTCCTTTTGTTCTGATACTACAGATAATACAGTATTAAATAGCTGAGTCAAAGCACGAGTAGTTAATCAAAGTTAGGCCCGTTTCAAACGCCGCGCTACAGTCGCGCCGAACTTCTAGTCGCGCCGAATGATTAAGTTCGGCGCTGTTTTAAACGTCGAACTACACTCTGTAGTAGGTAATTAAGAAATATTCTAGAATCATTGAAACACAAACAAATGAAATAAAATTTAAAATATATTTAGTTCAAAAGACATTTATAATACAGAGATACACTAACAAAATGTCCATTTGAAGATTTACAAATATTGAAATATAGTCTGACCTTCTCGAGACATGCATACTTCGAAGTTGTTCTAAATTGAGTAGTAGAATCGGTCATTTTTCATCATGAAATCGGAGTAACTATAGAATACCCCGCATCCTAAAAAGCATCCTATGATTTGATCATAGCAACGCGTCGAATTTTCTTTTAATGTACACTTATACATATCTTTAGAGAACGAGAAATTCTTATATGTAGTGGCTACGCGTCAACGCGTACTACGCGTCAAAAATGTTGTTTCGGTATACCTGTGTCTATAGACTTATACATATCTTTAGAGAACGAGAAATTCTTATATGTAGTGGCTACGCGTCAACGCGTGCTACGCGTCAAAAATGTTGTTTCGGTATACCTGTGTCTATAGACTTATACATATCTCAGTTAGAGAACGAGAAATTCTTATATGTAGTGGCTACGCGTCAACGCGTGCTACGCGTCAAAAATGTTGTTTCGGTATACCTGTGTCTATAGACTTATACATATCTTTGGAGAACGAGAAATTCTTATATGTAGTGGCTACGCGTCAAAACGTTGACGCGTTGACGCGTAGCCAAAAAAATATGTCTATACTAAGGTGGCTACGCGTCAACGCGTTGACGCGTAGACAGCTACGCTTTAGTTGTCCGAGGTGCGGGGTATTCGATAGTTGTACCATGAAATCTATCATGGATTGTAAAACTTCCATCATCAATGTTGTATTTTACTCCATTTTTATAGCAATTTTTGACGCATAAATTTTTGAACGCATGTCGGTCGCCATCTTGTTTTTGCTTCTCGTGAAGATATTGCGCATACTCACTAGGACAACCGCTGATATTTGCTCCAAAAATAATGTATGCATTAAAGGGGCACTTGGATCAAAATCGATGAAAATTGGAAATGTCTTGAAACTTGGTTAAACTTATCTATATGGCCTCAATAGTAGCAAAGCAACATCTTTTCTTCACAGTCAAAATTTGCGGATAAAATTTATATATATTTTTCAGCATCTAAATTGTGAGTAAATGACGTCATTTACTCAACCCTATTGTTCTTTTAGTTTTTAAACCAAAATTTCTCAATGCGTAGTGACTCCCAGACTAAAATTGTTGCCAATCTGGTTTTCATCATCAGGATTGAGTCATATTATTCTTAAATAATTGAACTATTCGGACTTTCAAAATATGGGGCGTTTTCATCCAAGTGCCCCTTTAAGTTTGGCACATGAATAGCTCGACGTTTGAAACAGTGTCGAACTTTTGCCGTGCGGAGCGACTGACACGGTCGAGCTCAAGTTTGTGTCGCACCTACCTCGTCGTGCCGAACTTAATTGTTTTAGACGTCGCGCTATTCATGTGCCAAATGAAAACTATTTGGTTCGGCGCGACTGTAGCGCGGCGTTTGAAACGGGCCTTAGCCATTTGCCGTGAGCAATGAAAATTCTTCAGAATTCCTGGCTCGATTAGAATTATCCTTGTTTACGAATAAATTAAAATTTCTGACTCGGATCACTCTTGAATTGCAGCAGTCAACGAAATAGAGCATGCGTAGACACTAAATTATGTCACGTGATAAACTAGCTCCGCCCTCTGTTAATTACTTAGCAACGTAGTGGCATTGATTGACAGGTGACACATGTTAATTAATCGGATTCATAGATGGGAACCCTGTAGCAGATGCCCGGTAAGGACTCTTGGGTAAGGCCGCAATGAACCTCTGGGTAGTATTGCGCAACTTTGCCATTTTGTCGCGAAGTAATCAGGAAAAAAAAAAACAAAAAAAAAAAAAAAGGTATTTTATGACTGGTTTACCACAGGTAACCCAGTAAAAAAAGAAGGTATTTTATGACTGGTTTACCACAGGTAACCCAGTAAATAGGCTTACATCATCAAGTCACGTCCCTTTGAAAATATATATGACGTAATAAATATAACGATCGAAACCCAAACGATAAATAAAATACAAATATCATCCATAACTTCATAATAAATATCAAATGAAAGACTACTTGACTTGTGTTAAGTGTATGCCTCGGAAATAACGTACAAAATAGCGAAAAACGTCGAAAAATCTACCAATATACGCAGGATATAGCTGAATGCAGTTGAGCATTTTCAGTGCCTGTTAGGGTCTCACATCTGCGAGCTTAAAGACGCTTGTTCAGAATCTTTTTTCTATGACACCGTTTAGATAACTCTCCAATATAACATTCTATTTCTTGTTTGTTTGTTTGTTTTTTTTTTCTTTCTCTTTTAACACCAAAAAACACACAACATAAGCTTAAGCTCAAGGCTGAAACACTTCAAGACTTGGTTCTCCATCGTTTGTGCTGTCAGTGGAGAATTGTCGATATTTCAAAACGTATTCAACACAGCTTGGACAAAAAGAATATGTTTTAAGCTTCAATATATGTTAGAAACAATACTCACCAAACAGAATTGAAAACATCTTCAAACTCATCGATATATACAGTACCAGACGTTTTTTGTGCCTTCTTACGTACTTTGTTAGTCTTCTTCCTTATAAAGCTTCTTGGAACTGTTCAATAATATTATTAAAAAGATCTGTCAATCATTTATGGTTGATTAATTTAAAATTATTTCTCGCGTTTTTCTTAGCTTTTTTAAGATTATTAGCATGATTTTCATAGTTTCCTATTAAAATATTGAAAGCTAGACTAGAATTTGTATAGGAAATCGCACGACCTCGAGTACAATTTATAATGGTACAGTGTGTTGCCCTAATTCGGGACGGTCCCTAATTCGGGACACTTCGTGTTTGAATCGTAGTTATTCTGTGCACATTATGAATATATTAAAACAAACGTGACAACATCAAATGTAAATAAGTTTCCTTGCATGAAGAATATTTTGGGTTTTATGCATTAATTTACAGCAGAGAACAAGAGCATTTTGTAAAGGTAAGTCACTACATTATTTCTCAGAATACGAGTTTTCGCTTGACTTAACATTACCAAACATAGCTCTAAAATCGTTTTTTGATAAAGTATAACTCCTGGATTATTGTTTTTAAGCTGAGTTCACACCTAAATCATTGTTCTATTCGGTGTGTAAAAAAATTATCAAACAATTCAAACTTATTATACCTGAGACTACATTCAAAACATTGGTATATTTTAACCATGTGTGCCTAATTCGGGACAGCCTTTTATCACGGCGTTTTGGATAATCACACGAGCCATGCTTGTTAGAGCGAACTATATACGGCACGTTTCGGTTGAATGTGGTGCAACAAGAGTTTTATCTTTTGGTTTGCATGTTATAAAATCGATGATTTTCAAGTAAAATTGCCATTGCCAAAAATTGCCAAAATCCGTGCGAATTTTTAGCGTTAAACAAACACGCACGTGCGTTGCCTTCACATCTTCTTGATTAGGCTTATTTGTATATATTAAATCTCTATGAGAATGACAAGCAATATTCCTCTAATTTCCCAATGAACCAGCCAGTAGGAAGCGAGGAAATCGAAGAGCAAATCGCATAGTGTTTGTGTCCAGAATTAGGACCAACTGTCCCGAATTAGGACCACCAACTTGGGCGATAAATTTGTAAACTATGGTAAGTTACTCGTGACTTAAACAAATGAGCTTTAGTGACCGACTTCATGATGTTCGACTCTATCTTCATGGTAAATATTGCATCGCTACAATGATTCTGGGCTTTGATATAACGGTTATTCCTAAAACCGTCCCGAATTAGGGCAACATACTGTAATAGAACTGAGTTGAGTGCAATTTGCCGGCTGAAATCGCAAGAGTGATTACAAAATTGCACGACCGCGCAGCGGGAGTGCAATTTGTTAATCACGAGTGTGATTTCTGCCCAAAATTGCAAGACACTCAGTTCTATTACCTATTAATCATTTCCATTTTGAAACTTAATCTATTAAAATACTCAACAGTTATATGTAGCTTCAAAAGTGATTGTTTGACAAAATGATGCAATTAATGATTCAAAATAGTGCAATTAGGAAATTAATTGCACTATTTTGAATCATTAATTGCATCATTTTGTCAAACAATCACTTTTGAAAATAGTGGTAAAGCAAAAAGGTCTATTCAAAAGTCAAATTTAAGTTGATTCTTTACTCATTTTCTGTGGGCCGTTGAAGAGACATTTAGATGAATAACCATGCACGCATCACTAATTGTGATTGTGACATTCCATCATGGCTTCGTTATATCCTTGTATCACGTCTATTCATTTGTTTTATATTACTTGGCATGGACCGCGGAGCACCCTAAAAGGCTATATAAGAGACTAGTATGGGAAAAAGTGGTTGGGCTAAGATTGGTAAATATAAGAGACTAGTCATGGCAAAAGGGAAAAAGTTGATATAACGAACATTTTCGAAATCTCGTGCTGTTGGAACAAAGATGTACGAATTCTTTTGTGATTTTGTTGTTTAGAAATAATAGTAGTATTGGTAATGATAATTAGACTGAATCAGCGTTTCACACGAGCAATGCCACATTTATAATAGTCTAATTATCATTACCAATAAATTGTTATTTATTCGGGTTTTTTTGTGTGTGTAAAATTGTATTTACAAATTACCAAGAATGCGCTTTACAAGCCTCAACATGCATAGTTGGTATTCTATAAGTTCCAGAACTTTCTTATAGCCCTTGGTCACGTCCCTTCAATTTGTTTTCTTAATTTATCATTAGTGCATGGCAGAGCGGCGTTTTTTAATCGGCTGTATAAAGATCGAGTATTTTACCGCAAGGGATATTTCAAATTTATATATATTTCATGTTTGCTAACATAGCATTGTGATGTTAAATGCTACTCATGACGCGTGACATCATAGCCTCCAGGTTGGAAGGATGATTGAAAATAATTAGCAGACGCAGATTGGAAGACAGTCATACTTCATATACAAGAGTAGCCTTTCAGAATGTTGTTTACAATGAGTTACTAGACTGTGTCAGGCGCCTGTCTGCGCTGTCTTTAATTACTAGTTTTAACCTTGACAGGCCGAGCCCCCTAGCTTTTTCAAAAAGTTGTAAGCCCCCCCCCCCCCCCCCCCCATCCTAACTTGTAGGGATCATTGCCAAATAAAACTCGCAAACAATTAAAACAAAAAGAATAGCTAGTACTCATGCTTCTGATAATTTTTTCACACCCGGTCTGATAAGTAGGACATCCTGGTACACGAGACAAATGTCTTAAAACCAAAAGGTCTAATAGGTACGAGTAATGTTTTGAAAGTTCTTGTAATTGCACGAGCCTTTAGGCGAGTGCAATTAAAGAACTTTCAAAACATTACGAGTGCCTATTAATTCCAAATTGTACGAGAAGGTCGTGCGATTTTTTATTTATAGTTCACTCGACAAAATTTTATAAAACATGCGAAGCGAAGGCATTCATTCATCTTCATTGCCTTTGCTATAACCGACTCTTCTCCAAGAACGCTAAGTCAAGAACAGCATAGAAAGTGTTAACGTTGCTGTAAAACCTTTTTAGATTAGTATTTTATGTATAATTTGAACTACAAAATACTAGAAAATGATTTTACATCTCAAGTAAAAACCCATTTTAATGCATGTTTACAACTATTGAATGACAGTATTGACAGCAATCTCGTACCCAGAGCCCGCGTTTCTCCTGGCCAGCGCCGAAAAACGAGAGACTCTGGGGAAACGGAATTTTTTGAGGTTTTTGATTGGTTCTCTAATAAACAATAGAGAAACCGGAAATGAGCGGACTGAAGTACTTTCATTGGATAACCTGAAAAGGACTTTCCCTGACATAATAATAAAAATTTTACGGAATATCTAGGGACTTCTGCTCTCAATTAGCTTTTTTTAAATAAAGTATAATTTATATTATAGCTTAAGGATTGATTAATTTATCTTAGACTTGCATAAGAGTTAAATACAATAAATTCAGCTCTTAAACCCGAAGTTGTTTGCGTTCACGTTCGAACTTGCCTTGGCGCGAAAGTTTAGTACGTCCAAGAAACACATACTTGTAAACATGAAGTGCCGAAGCTGCAAGAAGTATTTGCCTAATTTTTACAACTCAGTACATTTGTTTGGGACAAAAGCCTTGAGTGAAGCCATAGGCGAAGCAGTAAAAAAATACGGAGGATTTAATTTTACCGAAACAGAAGAAAGAGAAAATCTTTATATTTGCAAATCTTGCTATCTACTTGTGAAAGGGATAATCGAGATAATCCAATCGGCAGTACTTCAATCGTGTCATTTCCCTTTAGAACTGATGTAATGCACTCTCGCTGTTCATTTTTTAAAGAGAATTTTATACTTCTTTTCTTCATTGAAAACGCTATCGCTGCGTCAAAATCTCGAGCAAGAACTTTGGACGCCATCTTTAAATTATGCTTACACGCATGCGCATTAAGAGAACCGGTTATCCAAAATCAGATAAAAAATTCCGTTTCCCCAGAGTCTCTCGTTTTTCGGCGCTGGCCAGGAGAAACGCGGGCTCTGGGTACGAGATTGTATTGACAGCTAAACAGCGAATCAAGAAGCGACTTTTCTTTGAAAACGTACTGTGGACTGTGTGAAAACTAAGCCAAAGTTGAGAGTTTACAGTTCCCTAAGGGAGCATTCATTTTTTAGGAGGGGGGGGGGGGAGGGGCGGAGGAATTGGAGGAATCAAATAGAAAATAATTGAATATTTCGATAACCCCCCACTTCCAAATATAAAAATCGACTAAAAAAAACTGTATTTTTATAATGACCCCCCCTTGGTTCAACGTTAAAAAAATGCGACCCCTCCTTTTTACCTAGTATTTTTTTAATGACCCCCCCCCCCCTAATTCCTCCGCCCCCCCCCCCCCCCCTCCTAAAAAATGAATGCTCCCTAATTTAAGTTTTTTTCCTCTTAGCATTTGCTAATAACTGCTAAAACACAATTTCAAAAATACTTTCTTTGAAAACAAGTTAGCTGGACAACATCAAAAGGGATAAAAGCGACAAATATGTCGTTCAAGTTAAGAGTTTTCAAGTACAGCTTGCCGTGAACGAGTCGCCAGTGATCAGACCATGTGCTTTGGATATTATTCCCTCCTGTAGCTTGAAGAATTTCGCTGCTATTTTCTTTGAATGGTGAATTATCTGAAGATTTTATTATTTCAAGACTGGATTGACAACTTAGGATCAATTAACTTGTGATAAATAGCTGAATTCGTCTCTCTACAACTACTCGACAGTTTGCCGGTAAGATTTGATCTTAACTATTTTCAAAACAAAAAAACGAGCCTCTACTCGCTGTGTTTTTTTCGCTAAACGGAAAGAAATTTGCTTTAAAACTATTGTTAGCTGTTTTCTACATATTGTACAATTATTGTAGATGTGGTGTTGAATATATTTTTCGAGAAAACCACAGAAGACAACAGGTAGTAAAACGAGAACATTTAAAACTCCAACTCAAATTGTTTGGCGAAAACTAGAAAGAAAAAACGACTTTCTACTACAAAACATGATTTATTAGGTCTTGAATTTGTCTAGTTATCATAATTTGAGGCCTTCCTATGTGTGTATTAAACAGTTTTCTGAAATTTTTGCATTTTAATCTATAAAACACTTATTTTTTTGGGAATTTCACTCATTTAACTGGGGAAATTTGCCGCTTTTGGCATTGTTTCCATAGCGACCTAATTGGCACTCCCGCGGAGTACCAATTAACGCTCTAATTGTACTCCTCTAGACCAATCAGAATCGAGTAATTTTGTCGTGCGTACTATAATTGCAGAAATAGCAGCTAGTGAATCATTCTACAATACAAAATATGGAAATTTATTTCTTTTAAACATTTAGCTTGAGTATTCAGTAATAGTAGTAAAGTTGCCAAGTTTCTGAAATGCTTTTTTAATGTAACAAACCATTTCAATTTTCAGGCATTAAATCAAGAGTCAGGAGAATCTCAAGATGAATATGATTCTGAGGAGGTACAAGCACTTTGATAGCAACCATGTTATGTAATGTAGTTCGGGGGAACTGTTACAAACTTAAACCACAGCTATTATACAAACGGCCTTAATAACTTAAATCTAATTACAGGGATTACCCCATACCCAAGATGCCATAGTTCGCGACGTCGCAAAGTATGGTAATATGCAATTCCACCATACTTTGCGACGTCGCGAACTGTGGCATCTTGGGTATAGGGATTACCCCATACCCCAGATGCCACAGTTCGCGACGTCGCAAAGTATGGTAGTATACAATTCCACCATACTTTGCGACGTCGCGAACTGTGGCATCTTGGGTATAGTGATTACACCATACCACCAATTCCGAACTGGAAGACATATACAGATTGCCTAGATCAAGTAGACAAAAAAGAAGGCTATAGTCGTCCGTGATTAGTGGAAAGCTGGCTTTTCCAAAAGCATCACCAAAAGCAATTCTTAATGGACATAAACATCAGCAACAAAGATGTGACTTGAACCGTGAATAAAAAATCCGTGAATCCCTCACAGGACTGATGAAATGGCTCAATTTTATCCACACAGCTGGCCGGCTTATTATAACCAATTGCATTGCTGATAAGATGTTGGACATTTTCTCTTTTAGTTTATGAAATTTAATTTGTCCAATTTTTCTGGGTGATTTGGAATCAATGCAATGCATTGCTAGCCTCAGTTTGCAGTCTGACTTTAACTCATGCAGGCTATATTGATGCAAGGTTTGTCACATCAAAAATTTCCAAGTATTTCCAAGTCATAACGAAGTATTTTCAAATATCCACCAAAGTAAAAACTGTCATCCTTTGTTGCTGCCCTACATGCCAGCTAGGCATTATGGGCAATAATAAGAAGAATGTAAAAACAATGACAAAATATTCTATTTCTAAAAGACATTTGGCAAACCTTTCCAAGGAAGAGTTATATTTTCTTTAGTTTTGAATTAAAGCTGTTGTTTATCAAGCCTAGAACCTAGAACTGCCAGAACTACGAAACATTCAGCTACAATAGAACAAAATACAAACTGATTGGCTAATTATAAATCGTTAGGTCTGAGAAGCAAAACCACCTGATTCCTTTTTATTATCTTAAATATGTCCAAAGAAATCCCTAATTCAGTGTTATTATGTTCTCAATGATATACTTACACTGAGCTGCTGTCCTGGAAATTTCCACAAGAACTACTAACACCTGAACTTTTAAAACATAGAGAAAAAATGAATAGAAAAAAAAATAGTTGTCTGTATCCCACAACAATGAAAATAATCACACACCCCTAGTATCAGTTAAGTATGTTTTCTGGAGTGATGGAAGCCAAAATGGGCGTAAGAAAAGGGAAAAGACTATGCAGGGAGAGTCGCATTCATGAATAAATTTCTTCCCTGATACTGGACCACAAGCTGCTGTCACTAAAGAAAATTCTAGTTTTGTTCCCGGCGGCTGGGGTCAAAATTTAGCCCAGAGGCATCAGCTTTTCATAAGGTGGATGAAATAATGAGGGAGAGGAGATGAAACACAATATTTTCGGTTCCAGATTATTAAACAGAAACAGTTTACGGGCTGTTAGACTACATGGGTATGGATTATTATTTTTACGGTCCTAAATTCTGGTTTTTAAAGCATGATCGTTTGTTTATAGATATCTGTAGATACAGCTCTCTTACTAACCTACGATACGATACGATACGTTCTTAACTGGTTTTATGTCGCGGAGTTTGATTGCCAAAACAGACAGAAAAGTCTCAGCCTGGAAAGGCCTTTTCGTATTCTAATATGTCCCACCAAAATCACAAGCTGTTTATGATCACATCGATTCTACTTACCCAGTACATATTTACCAAGCGAAACCATAGTTTTCCCCTCGTAAATCCCGACAGAGAACTCTTGAAAGCACTGATATATTCAAAAACCCATTATTCCCTTCGTTTTTCCGTAAATATTATCAGATTTTTGACACAGTCCGTACGCTCCTGGGCGTTTAGTTTAAAATTCAAAATATGGGCTTCCTGTGTCAACTCGGCAGGCGAGCAGAATTTTCGACTGTGAAAAGCCCAGGGATGGTGGAGCACATTTCAAGGTTGGGGGGGGGGGGGGGGGGGGGTGGCACTGTCTTAAAAAGTGGAGTGATAGAATTAAAGAAAAAATTGCGGGATCAATAACACTCATGGCGACAGGATCTGTGGATATTTGATTTTACAGAGGGAAAAAGGAGACCAAAAGACCCTTAATATCCATGTATCCAATATCCAGAATCAAATGATTATTTAGTAATTTATTTCTACTAACCAAATAATAAGTCCTAATTTTTCATTTTGAGGAGAAAGAGGCTTTCAAAATTGAAGGTAAAATATTATCTAAATATTCAAACCTGCGTTACTTCTGGCTCTTATTTTCTATTCATCCAGCAAAGCATTAATACGGTGCCTGTTGACGTTACGCTGCATATAGCGGCGCCTACAGCTGACGTTACGTTGCATATAGCGGCGCCTGCAGCTGACGTTACGTTGCATATAGCGGCGCCTGCAGCTGACGTTACGTTGCATATAGGGGCGCCTGCAGCTGACGTTACGCTGCATATAGCGGCGCCTGCAGCTGACGTTACGTTGCATATAGGGGCGCCTGCAGCTGACGTTACGTTGCATATAGGGGCGCCTGCAGCTGACGTTACGTTGCATATAGGGGCGCCTGCAGCTGACGTTACGCTGCATATAGCGGCGCCTGCAGCTGACGTTACGTTGCATATAGGGGCGCCTGCAGCTGACGTTACGCTGCATATAGGGGCGCCTGCAGCTGACGTTACGTTGCATATAGGGGCGCCTGCAGCTGACGTTACGTTGCATATAGGGGCGCCTGCAGCTGACGTTACGCTGCATATAGGGGCGCCTGCAGCTGACGTTACGTTGCATATAGGGGCGCCTGCAGCTGACGTTACGTTGCATATAGGGGCGCCTGCAGCTGACGTTACGTTGCATATAGGGGCGCCTGCAGCTGACGTTACGTTGCATATAGGGGCGCCTGCAGCTGACGTTACGCTGCATATAGCGGCGCCTGCAGCTGACGTTACGTTGCATATAGGGGCGCCTGCAGCTGACGTTACGCTGCATATAGCGGCGCCTGCAGCTGACGTTACGTTGCATATAGCGGCGCCTGCAGCTGACGTTACGTTGCATATAGGGGCGCCTGCAGCTGACGTTACGTTGCATATAGGGGCGCCTGCAGCTGACGTTACGTTGCATATAGGGGCGCCTGCAGCTGACGTTACGCTGCATATAGCGGCGCCTGCAGCTGACGTTACGTTGCATATAGGGGCGCCTGCAGCTGACGTTACGTTGCATATAGCGGCGCCTGCAGCTGACGTTACGTTGCATATAGGGGCGCCTGCAGCTGACGTTACGCTGCATATAGGGGCGCCTGCAGCTGACGTTACGTTGCATATAGGGGCGCCTGCAGCTGACGTTACGCTGCATATAGCGGCGCCTGCAGCTGACGTTACGTTGCATATAGGGGCGCCTGCAGCTGACGTTACGCTGCATATAGCGGCGCCTGCAGCTGACGTTACGTTGCATATAGGGGCGCCTGCAGCTGACGTTACGCTGCATATAGCGGCGCCTGCAGCTGACGTTACGTTGCATATAGCGGCGCCTGCAGCTGACGTTACGTTGCATATAGGGGCGCCTGCAGCTGACGTTACGCTGCATATAGGGGCGCCTGCAGCTGACGTTACGCTGCATATAGGGGCGCCTGCAGCTGACGTTACGCTGCATATAGCGGCGCCTGCAGCTGACGTTACGCTGCATATAGGGGCGCCTGCAGCTGACGTTAAGCTGCATATAGCGGCGCCTGCAGCTGACGTTACGCTGCATATAGGGGCGCCTGCAGCTGACGTTACGCTGCATATAGCGGCGCCTGCAGCTGACGTTACGCTGCATATAGGGGCGCCTGCAGCTGACGTTACGCTGCATATAGCGGCGCCTGCAGCTGACGTTACGCTGCATATAGGGGCGCCTGCAGCTGACGTTACGCTGCATATAGCGGCGCCTGCAGCTGACGTTACGTTGCATATAGGGGCGCCTGCAGCTGACGTTACGTTGCATATAGGGGCGCCTGCAGCTGACGTTACGTTGCATATAGGGGCGCCTGCAGCTGACGTTACGTTGCATATAGGGGCGCCTGCTGACGTAACGTCAAGAGGCGGCCTTATATGCAACGTAACGTCAAGAGGCGCCCCTATATGCAAAATTGAAAAATTACTAAGAAAAATAGTTTTTTAAATGAATAAGATGTAAGAAAATTGTTATGTGGAGATGAGCCGTAAATTAAGAACCGAAATTTAATAGCAATTAAGAGATTATGCAAAGCGCCCCTATATGAACGCGCCCCTATATGCCACGCGCCCCTATATGCAACGTGCCCCTATATGCAACGCGCCCTATATGCAACGTGCCCCTATATGCCACGCGCCCCTATATGCAACGTGCCCCTATATGCAACGCGCCCCTATATGCAACGCGCCCCTATATGCAACGTGCCCCTATATGCAACGCGCCCCTATATGCAACGTGCCCCTATATGCAACGTGCCCCTATATGCAACGCGCCCCTATATGCAACGCGCCCCTATATGCAACGTGCCCCTATATGCAACGCGCCCCTATATGCAACGTGCCCCTATATGCAACGTGCCCCTATATGCAACGCGCCCCTATATGCCACGCGCCCCTATATGCAACGTGCCCCTATATGCAACGCGCCCCTATATGCCACGCGCCCCTATATGCAACGTGCCCCTATATGCAACGTGCCCCTATATGCAACGTGCCCCTATATGCAACGCGCCCCTATATGCCACGCGCCCCTATATGCAACGTGCCCCTATATGCAACGCGCCCCTATATGCCACGCGCCCCTATATGCAACGTGCCCCTATATGCAACGCGCCCCTATATGCAACGCGCCCCTATATGCAACGTGCCCCTATATGCCACGCGCCCCTATATGCAACGTGCCCCTATATGCAACGCGCCCCTATATGCAACGCGCCCCTATATGCAACGTGCCCCTATATGCAACGCGCCCCTATATGCAACGCGCCCCTATATGCAACGTGCCCCTATATGCAACGCGCCCCTATATGCCACGCGCCCCTATATGCAACGTGCCCCTATATGCAACGCGCCCCTATATGCCACGCGCCCCTATATGCAACGTGCCCCTATATGCAACGCGCCCCTATATGCAACGCGCCCCTATATGCAACGTGCCCCTATATGCAACGCGCCCCTATATGCAACGTGCCCCTATATGCAACGCGCCCCTATATGCCACGCGCCCCTATATGCAACGTGCCCCTATATGCAACGTGCCCCTATATGCAACGCGCCCCTATATGCCACGCGCCCCTATATGCAACGTGCCCCTATATGCAACGCGCCCCTATATGCCACGCGCCCCTATATGCAACGTGCCCCTATATGCAACGCGCCCCTATATGCAACGCGCCCCTATATGCAACGTGCCCCTATATGCAACGCGCCCCTATATGCAACGTGCCCCTATATGCAACGCGCCCCTATATGCAAAGCGCCCCTATATGCAACGCGCCCCTATATGCAACGTGCCCCTATATGCAACGTGCCCCTATATGCAACGTAACATTACCAACACTGCTGGTTTCTTCAGCCATTTTGAATAATAAACATACATTGGTATTATTTTCAGTCCAACAACTGGTAATTGTTATGCTTGCTTACTGATGAAAGTTCAATTTTTTTAGATCCATCAAAACTTTCTTATTTCATGTTCCACAGATAAGACATCATAAATTCTAGTAGTATAATCTCTTATCTGGGAACCTTAAAACTACACTATTAATATATTTAAAGAATAGTCCAAAATGTTATCATCTGATTTTGAATCCAAAAACCCATGTGCTAAATACTTGATTATAAGTAAATTAGGTAATAATATATGCAAATGCAATAAAATACATATAAACTACCCACTCCCACAACTACAGGTTATTCATACTATCCTTGGTTTATCCTTGACTGTATCAGAACACTAGTAGTTATCGATTATAGATCATGCAGAGGGTTTAATACTTCAGTGGTTCATTTTTTTTTATTTTTCAGTCTGACAGCTCCTCTACTAGAGGTACTGGATTGTTTTGAAGATGTAAGCCAGGAAGAAGAAGAAAGTGAAGAAGAGGAAAGGGATGAAGAGGAAAGGGATGAAGACTATAATTGCAGAAATGGCAGCTAGTGAATCATTCTACAATACAAAATATGGAAATTTATTTCTTTTAAACATTTAGCTTGAGTATTCAGCAATAGTAGTAAAGTTGCCAAGTTTCTGAAATGCTTTCTTAATGTAACAAACCATTTCAATTTTCAGGCATTAAATCAAGAGTCAGGAGAATCTCAAGATGAATATGATTCTGAGGAGGTACAAGCACTTTGATAGCAACCATGTTATGTAATGTAGTTCGGGGGAACTGTTACAAACTTAAACCACAGCTATTATACAAACGGCCTTAATAACTTAAATCTAATTACAGGGATTACCCCATACCAAAGATGCCATAGTTCGCGACGTCGCAAAGTATGGTAGTATACAATTCCACCATACTTTGCGACGTCGCGAACTGTGGCATCTTGGGTATAGATAACACTATACCCAAGATGCCATAGTTCGCGACGTCGCAAAGTATGGTAATATGCAATTCCACCATACTTTGCGACGTCGCGAACTGTGGCATCTTGGGTATAGGGATTACCCCATACCCAAGATGCCACAGTTCGCGACGTCGCAAAGTATGGTAGTATGCAATTCCACCATACTTTGCGACGTCGCGAACTGTGGCATCTGGGGTATGGGGTAATCCCTATACCCAAGATGCCACAGTTCGCGACGTCGCAAAGTATGGTAATATGCAATTCCACCATACTTTGCGACGTCGCGAACTGTGGCATCTTGGGTATAGGGATTACCCCATACCCAAGATGCCACAGTTCGCGACGTCGCAAAGTATGGTAATATGCAATTCCACCATACTTTGCGACGTCGCGAACTGTGGCATCTTGGGTATAGGGATTACCCCATACCCCAGATGCCACAGTTCGTGACGTCGCAAAGTATGGTAGTATACAATTCCACCATACTTTGCGACGTCGCGAACTGTGGCATCTTGGGTATAGTGATTACACCATACCACCAATTCCGAACTGGAAGACATATACAGATTGCCTAGATCAAGTAGACAAAAAAGAAGGCTATAGTCGTCCGTGATTTGTGGAAAGCTGGCTTTTCCAAAAGCATCACCAAAAGCAATTCTTAATGGACATAAACATCAGCAACAAAGATGTGACTTGAACCGTGAATAAAAAATCCGTGAATCCCTCACAGGACTGATGAAATGGCTCAATTTTATCCACACAGCTGGCCGGCTTATTATAACCAATTGCATTGCTGATAAAATGTTGGACATTTTCTCTTTTAGTTTATGAAATTTAATTTGTCCAATTTTTCTGGGTGATTTGGAATCAATGCAATGCATTGCTAGCCTCAGTTTGCAGTCTGACTTTAACTCATGCAGGCTATATTGATGCAAGGTTTGTCACATCAAAAATTTCCAAGTATTTCCAAGTCATAACGAAGTATTTTCAAATATCCACCAAAGTAAAAACTGTCATCCTTTGTTGCTGCCCTACATGCCAGCTAGGCATTATGGGCAATAATAAGAAGAATGTAAAAACAATGACAAAATATTCTATTTCTAAAAGACATTTGGCAAACCTTTCCAAGGAAGAGTTATATTTTCTTTAGTTTTGAATGAAAGCTGTTGTTTATCAAGCCTAGAACCTAGAACTGCCAGAACTACGAAACATTCAGCTACAATAGAACAAAATACAAACTGATTGGCTAATTATAAATCGTTAGGTCTGAGAAGCAAAACCATCTGATTCCTTTTTATTATCTTAAATATGTCCAAAGAAATCCCTAATTCAGTGTTATTATGTTCTCAATGATATACTTACACTGAGCTGCTGTCCTGGAAATTTCCACAAGAACTACTAACACCTGAACTTTTAAAACATAGAGAAAAAATGAATAGAAAAAAAAATAGTTGTCTGTATCCCACAACAATGAAAATAATCACACACCCCTAGTATCAGTTAAGTATGTTTTCTGGAGTGATGGAAGCCAAAATGGGCGTAAGAAAAGGGAAAAGACTATGCAGGGAGAGTCGCATTCATGAATAAATTTCTTCCCTGATACTGGGCCACAAGCTGCTGTCACTAAAGAAAATTCTAGTTTTGTTCCCGGCGGCTGGGGTCAAAATTTAGCCCAGAGGCATCAGCTTTTCATAAGGTGGATGAAATAATGAGGGAGAGGAGATGAAACACAATATTTTCGGTTCCAGATTATTAAACAGAAACAGTTTACGGGCTGTTAGACTACATGGGTATGGATTATTATTTTTACGGTCCTAAATTCTGGTTTTTAAAGCATGATCGTTTGTTTATAGATATCTGTAGATACAGCTCTCTTACTAACCTACGATACGATACGATACGTTCTTAACTGGTTTTATGTCGCGGAGTTTGATTGCCAAAACAGACAGAAAAGTCTCAGCCTGGAAAGGCCTTTTCGTATTCTAATATGTCCCACCAAAATCACAAGCTGTTTATGATCACATCGATTCTACTTACCCAGTACATATTTACCAAGCGAAACCATAGTTTTCCCCTCGTAAATCCCGACAGAGAACTCTTGAAAGCACTGATATATTCAAAAACCCATTATTCCCTTCGTTTTTCCGTAAATATTATCAGATTTTTGACACAGTCCGTACGCTCCTGGGCGTTTAGTTTAAAATTCAAAATATGGGCTTCCTGTGTCAAGTCGGCAGGCGAGCAGAATTTTCGACTGTGAAAAGCCCAGGGATGGTGGAGCACATTTCAAGGTTGGGGGGGGGGGGGGGGGGGGGTGGCACTGTCTTAAAAAGTGGAGTGATAGAATTAAAGAAAAAATTGCGGGATCAATAACACTCATGGCGACAGGATCTGTGGATATTTGATTTTACAGAGGGAAAAAGGAGACCAAAAGACCCTTAATATCCATGTATCCAATATCCAGAATCAAATGATTATTTAGTAATTTATTTCTACTAACCAAATAATAAGTCCTAATTTTTCATTTTGAGGAGAAAGAGGCTTTCAAAATTGAAGGTAAAATATTATCTAAATATTCAAACCTGCGTTACTTCTGGCTCTTATTTTCTATTCATCCAGCAAAGCATTAATACGGTGCCTGTTGACGTTACGCTGCATATAGCGGCGCCTCTTGACGTTACGTTGCATATAGGGGCGCCTGCAGCTGACGTTACGTTGCATATAGGGGCGCCTGCAGCTGACGTTACGTGGCATATAGGGGCGCCTGCAGCTGACGTTACGTTGCATATAGGGGCGCCTGCAGCTGACGTTACGTTGCATATAGGGGCGCCTGCAGCTGACGTTACGTTGCATATAGGGGCGCCTGCAGCTGACGTTACGTTGCATATAGGGGCGCCTGCAGCTGACGTTACGTTGCATATAGGGGCGCCTGCAGCTGACGTTACGTTGCATATAGGGGCGCCTGCAGCTGACGTTACGTTGCATATAGGGGCGCCTGCAGCTGACGTTACGTTGCATATAGGGGCGCCTGCAGCTGACGTTACGTTGCATATAGGGGCGCCTGCAGCTGACGTTACGTTGCATATAGGGGCGCCTGCAGCTGACGTTACGTTGCATATAGGGGCGCCTGCAGCTGACGTTACGTTGCATATAGGGGCGCCTGCAACTGACGTTACGTTGCATATAGGGGCGCCTGCTGACGTAACGTCAAGAGGCGGCCTTATATGCAACGTAACGTCAAGAGGCGCCCCTATATGCAAAATTGAAAAATTACTAAGAAAAATAGTTTTTTAAATGAATAAGATGTAAGAAAATTGTTATGTGGAGATGAGCCGTAAATTAAGAACCGAAATTTAATAGCAATTAAGAGATTATGCAAAGCGCCCCTATATGCAAAGCGCCCCTATATGCCACGCGCCCCTATATGCAACGCGCCCCTATATGAACGCGCCCCTATATGCCACGCGCCCCTATATGCAACGCGCCCCTATATGAACGCGCCCCTATATGCCACGCGCCCCTATATGCAACGTGCCCCTATATGCAACGCGCCCCTATATGCAAAGCGCCCCTATATGCAAAGCGCCCCTATATGAACGCGCCCCTATATGCCACGCGCCCCTATATGCAACGCGCCCCTATATGAACGCGCCCCTATATGCCACGCGCCCCTATATGCAACGCGCCCCTATATGAACGCGCCCCTATATGCCACGCGCCCCTATATGCAACGTGCCCCTATATGCAACGCGCCCCTATATGAACGCGCCCCTATATGCCACGCGCCCCTATATGCAACGCGCCCCTATATGAACGCGCCCCTATATGCCACGCGCCCCTATATGCAACGCGCCCCTATATGAACGCGCCCCTATATGCCACGCGCCCCTATATGCAACGTGCCCCTATATGCAACGCGCCCCTATATGCAAAGCGCCCCTATATGCAAAGCGCCCCTATATGAACGCGCCCCTATATGCCACGCGCCCCTATATGCAACGTGCCCCTATATGAACGCGCCCCTATATGCAAAGCGCCCCTATATGAACGCGCCCCTATATGCCACGCGCCCCTATATGCAACGTGCCCCTATATGCAACGTGCCCCTATATGCAACGCGCCCCTATATGCAAAGCGCCCCTATATGCAAAGCGCCCCTATATGAACGCGCCCCTATATGCCACGCGCCCCTATATGCAACGTGCCCCTATATGCAACGCGCCCCTATATGCAACGTGCCCCTATATGCAACGCGCCCCTATATGCAACGTGCCCCTATATGCAACGCGCCCCTATATGCAAAGCGCCCCTATATGAACGCGCCCCTATATGCCACGCGCCCCTATATGCCACGCGCCCCTATATGCAACGTGCCCCTATATGCAACGCGCCCCTATATGCAACGTGCCCCTATATGCAACGCGCCCCTATATGCAACGCGCCCCTATATGCAACGCGCCCCTATATGCCACGCGCCCCTATATGCAACGTGCCCCTATATGCAACGCGCCCCTATATGCAACGTGCCCCTATATGCAACGCGCCCCTATATGCAACGTGCCCCTATATGCAACGCGCCCCTATATGCAAAGCGCCCCTATATGCAACGCGCCCCTATATGCAACGTGCCCCTATATGCAACGTGCCCCTATATGCAACGCGCCCCTATATGCAACGTGCCCCTATATGCAACGCGCCCCTATATGCAACGTGCCCCTATATGCAACGTAACATTACCAACACTGCTGGTTTCTTCAGCCATTTTGAATAATAAACATACATTGGTATTATTTTCAGTCCAACAACTGGTAATTGTTATGCTTGCTTACTGATGAAAGTTCAATTTTTTTAGATCCATCAAAACTTTCTTATTTCATGTTCCACAGATAAGACATCATAAATTCTAGTAGTATAATCTCTTATCTGGGAACCTTAAAACTACACTATTAATATATTTAAAGAATAGTCCAAAATGTTATCATCTGATTTTGAATCCAAAAACCCATGTGCTAAATACTTGATTATAAGTAAATTAGGTAATAATATATGCAAATGCAATAAAATACATATAAACTACCCACTCCCACAACTACAGGTTATTCATACTATCCTTGGTTTATCCTTGACTGTATCAGAACACTAGTAGTTATCGATTATAGATCATGCAGAGGGTTTAATACTTCAGTGGTTCATTTTTTTTTATTTTTCAGTCTGACAGCTCCTCTACTAGAGGTACTGGATTGTTTTGAAGATGTAAGCCAGGAAGAAGAAGAAAGTGAAGAAGAGGAAAGGGATGAAGAGGAAAGGGATGAAGACTATAATTGCAGAAATGGCAGCTAGTGAATCATTCTACAATACAAAATATGGAAATTTATTTCTTTTAAACATTTAGCTTGAGTATTCAGCAATAGTAGTAAAGTTGCCAAGTTTCTGAAATGCTTTCTTAATGTAACAAACCATTTCAATTTTCAGGCATTAAATCAAGAGTCAGGAGAATCTCAAGATGAATATGATTCTGAGGAGGTACAAGCACTTTGATAGCAACCATGTTATGTAATGTAGTTCGGGGGAACTGTTACAAACTTAAACCACAGCTATTATACAAACGGCCTTAATAACTTAAATCTAATTACAGGGATTACCCCATACCAAAGATGCCATAGTTCGCGACGTCGCAAAGTATGGTAGTATACAATTCCACCATACTTTGCGACGTCGCGAACTGTGGCATCTTGGGTATAGATAACACTATACCCAAGATGCCATAGTTCGCGACGTCGCAAAGTATGGTAATATGCAATTCCACCATACTTTGCGACGTCGCGAACTGTGGCATCTTGGGTATAGGGATTACCCCATACCCAAGATGCCACAGTTCGCGACGTCGCAAAGTATGGTAGTATGCAATTCCACCATACTTTGCGACGTCGCGAACTGTGGCATCTGGGGTATGGGGTAATCCCTATACCCAAGATGCCACAGTTCGCGACGTCGCAAAGTATGGTAATATGCAATTCCACCATACTTTGCGACGTCGCGAACTGTGGCATCTTGGGTATAGGGATTACCCCATACCCAAGATGCCACAGTTCGCGACGTCGCAAAGTATGGTAATATGCAATTCCACCATACTTTGCGACGTCGCGAACTGTGGCATCTTGGGTATAGGGATTACCCCATACCCCAGATGCCACAGTTCGTGACGTCGCAAAGTATGGTAGTATACAATTCCACCATACTTTGCGACGTCGCGAACTGTGGCATCTTGGGTATAGTGATTACACCATACCACCAATTCCGAACTGGAAGACATATACAGATTGCCTAGATCAAGTAGACAAAAAAGAAGGCTATAGTCGTCCGTGATTTGTGGAAAGCTGGCTTTTCCAAAAGCATCACCAAAAGCAATTCTTAATGGACATAAACATCAGCAACAAAGATGTGACTTGAACCGTGAATAAAAAATCCGTGAATCCCTCACAGGACTGATGAAATGGCTCAATTTTATCCACACAGCTGGCCGGCTTATTATAACCAATTGCATTGCTGATAAAATGTTGGACATTTTCTCTTTTAGTTTATGAAATTTAATTTGTCCAATTTTTCTGGGTGATTTGGAATCAATGCAATGCATTGCTAGCCTCAGTTTGCAGTCTGACTTTAACTCATGCAGGCTATATTTATGCAAGGTTTGTCACATCAAAAATTTCCAAGTATTTCCAAGTCATAACGAAGTATTTTCAAATATCCACCAAAGTAAAAACTGTCATCCTTTGTTGCTGCCCTACATGCCAGCTAGGCATTATGGGCAATAATAAGAAGAATGTAAAAACAATGACAAAATATTCTATTTCTAAAAGACATTTGGCAAACCTTTCCAAGGAAGAGTTATATTTTCTTTAGTTTTGAATGAAAGCTGTTGTTTATCAAGCCTAGAACCTAGAACTGCCAGAACTACGAAACATTCAGCTACAATAGAACAAAATACAAACTGATTGGCTAATTATAAATCGTTAGGTCTGAGAAGCAAAACCATCTGATTCCTTTTTATTATCTTAAATATGTCCAAAGAAATCCCTAATTCAGTGTTATTATGTTCTCAATGATATACTTACACTGAGCTGCTGTCCTGGAAATTTCCACAAGAACTACTAACACCTGAACTTTTAAAACATAGAGAAAAAATGAATAGAAAAAAAAATAGTTGTCTGTATCCCACAACAATGAAAATAATCACACACCCCTAGTATCAGTTAAGTATGTTTTCTGGAGTGATGGAAGCCAAAATGGGCGTAAGAAAAGGGAAAAGACTATGCAGGGAGAGTCGCATTCATGAATAAATTTCTTCCCTGATACTGGGCCACAAGCTGCTGTCACTAAAGAAAATTCTAGTTTTGTTCCCGGCGGCTGGGGTCAAATTTTAGCCCAGAGGCATCAGCTTTACATAAAGTGGATGAAATAATGAGGGAGAGGAGATGAAACACAATATTTTCGGTTCCAGATTATTAAACAGAAACAATTTACGGGCTGTTAGACTACATGGGTATGGATTATTATTTTTACGGTCCTAAATTCTGGTTTTTAAAGCACGATCGTTTGTTTATAGATATCTGTAGATACAGCTCTCTTACTGACCTACGATACGATACGATACGTTCTTAACTGGTTTTATGTCGCGAGGTTTGATTGCCAAAACAGACAGAAAAGTCTCAGCCTGGAAAGGCCTTTTCGTATTCTAATGTCCCACCAAAATCACAAGCTGTTTATGATCACATCGATTCTACTTACCCAGTACATATTTACCTAGCCAAACCATAGTTTTCCCCTCGTAAATCCCGACAGAGAACTCTTGAAAGTACTGATATATTCAAAAACCCATTATTCCCTTCGTTTTTCCGTAAATATTATCAGATTTTTGACACAGTCCGTACGCCATTCCTGGGCGTTATTTAGCTTAAAATTCCATATATGGGCTTCCTGTGTCAACTCAGCAGGCGAGCGAGCAGAATTTTCGACTGTTAACAGCTGGCGAGGGATCTGTCAGTCATGTGTAAAGAAAGCATGATGAAAAATCACCACTAAAGCCTGGTTTTCACTTGCGAACACATCGAGCGAGGTCTTCTATTAAAAATATCTTAATTTACATGTAAAACTCGTGGATGGTGGAGCACATTTCAAAGTGGGGGGGGGGGGGGGGGGGGGGGGGCACTCTCTTAAAAAGTCGGAGTGAAAGAATTAATCCCTGAAACTGCCATAAAAGAAACACAAAAAAATATTTCTGTACCCGCCTATACAAGACTGACAGAAGCACACAGCAGCATTCCAGTTGGGGACTGTACATGGGTTGGGCTACCTGGAATTTAATGGGAGGGGAGGGGCACTATTTTTTTCCAACCAGGCAAAATTTAGGGGGCTAAAGTTACGCTTTGCCAACCGTTGGGGATGACCAGGAAACAACTATAACGTACTATTCCGACTTCTATCTTAGTACCGAATTTTAGAATTACCCTATACGACCATTTCGATTACGCCTTTTAATACTCGACTGGTCAATAACATGAAATTTTTTGGTTTGTGAATTTCAGGCAACAGAGGAATGGAGAGTCGTGACCAGCTATGCCCTCGAAGAGCAGCAGAAGAACACTCAATCAGAAGCTGGAGCTACTGGCCTTGTGGAAATCCATGAGAGAAACCTCGCACCTACATCAAGACCCCTTGAATTCGACTATGAGCAACATAAGGTGCTTTAAAATTCCGAGTTTAAGCTCGATGTTAAAACCCGTTGTCCAATGTTTGAGTACTTCCAAAGGTCTAGTCTTGTTCGAATGAACGTTCTCAAGAACACAGAGGAGACAGATGAAGCTTCGTTGACGCCGAGTGCTTTTGCAGAAAGTTCAACGGAAGCAGAGTGGAGGGCCAAGGGGATTCATTACTTTAATATAGAAGAATGGACTTTGGCTGAAAAATGCTTTACAAATGCTGGTGATAAACTGATGACCAATAACAGTAAAGAATGGCTCAACGAGCTACAACAAAGCAAGATAACGATATGCTTTGTGCAGCGGCTGTTGAATTTTTGAAGTACATGATGAAAGAAGCTGCAGACTATCTGTGTAAAGCTGGTGAAAGCCTGCTTCTCGAAAAATTGTGCAAAAGAATGGGAAATCTTAAGCTTAAGGTATTTAAAGATCTATTTTAGTGTAATTGTTTCGTTTTTCTATTCTCTCCTAAACCGCAATTTTATCATATATATCCTCTTACAGTTCTTCTTCCTTTTTAGCCATTAACTTTGTTTTGTGGTGTTTAATGTATTTTACTCTCTGAATAAAAATAGCTTTTTACTGGGTTGCTATGGTAGCAAACCAGTCTTAAAATGAGATCCGTTTTTAGGGCGTCAGGTAGACCATAATTTCACACGTCATGATTGGTCGAGAACTTGTAAATAGTGTCCAATGTCCAATGAAGTTGCCACACGACATCGAGGACGATGTATTTATAGTTTTTAGTGTTGTGTCACCATTAATTCTTTCGTTCAGGGTTCGTGAAGTACTAGTTTGTCTGTAGACATGTTGCGTACTGTTGTCTTTAGGTTTTTTAACGCTACACTTAAACTACTTACAAACACACACGCCGTACGTGGTAGACACACACTAAAAGATGTTATTGAGCGATTTTGGAACGGGTTGGTCCACATACTCAAAGAGAGAAGTCTGAGAATGTATGAGCTATCTTTGAGAATCTATGAGCAAACTACGGTATGAGAATCGTAGAACTAGACAAAATAGACTAAGAGAATCTATAAACTACCTAGCTATGATCAAACTAGATCTTACCAGATCTCAGATACAAAAAAATATACTGAGACAAACTACAGAACGAGAGACAAACTACAAAATGAGTGACAAACAAAGCTTTGATGAAAGCTGACTCCAAGAACCTGTAGAAGTCAGACAAGCTGATAGTGATCTACAAGAAAGCGAACTGCCAAGGTTCCTTGTTGGATATTTCCATTTATAAAAATACAGAAAACAAAAACTGAGGGGAAAACAAATGAACAGTTAAACACATTTTGGCTAAGAATATTTACATTGATAAAACGTTTATTTCTACTCTAAGAAATAGTAGAGTATATAGGATTAGTGAGTGGGCGAGCTTTCGCACAGGCAACCCAGTGAACGCTCCTAGAGCGTCTAGTTTCATTTAGTCTGAAGATGCTATGTGGTATTTTTTTTATTCATTCAGTTTTATTCCGACTTCTTTTAAATACTATTACTTTCATTTATCATCTTGTATATTAAATAAAAAGCATGAAACATAAATTTAGAACCAATGAATCTTTTTTTTAAAAAAAACTGCAAAATCCTAACCGACCTCCCCGATGTCCGATACCCTTTTCCGTGTCAGCTTTCTAACGAAAAATCGATTTTTCATTAGAAAGTTGATCAGGGTCTGGGTGCTAGAATTTCCCTCGAAAAACCTGAATTTCCCAGAATCCTTTGCGCATGACAAAGAAGCGGGAAAAACTCCCGCCATTTTTGAATCAAATTTTAAATTGGAGAAGACGACGAGAAAAGGTAAGTTTATCCTGTTTTCTAAACCTTGAAAACTAGATAAAACTACGGTTTTTGTTCTAATAAGTATAATTAAGTTTATAAAACACCTTTACGCATTTTCATGTGCCTTTGAAGGAAATTAAGCTTACTGCAGTCCCGAAGATTGATGTCGTAGTGGGCAAATCCTAAGTAAAATTATTTAGTACTAGTTAGAGAAACACAAAAGTGATTAAGAAACTACAATGACATATATAACAGTGGCGGATCCAGAGGGGGTTCCATGGGTTCCACGGAACCCCCCTTTGAGCATCAGACCCTTTGAAAAGGGGTATATGAAATAATGAGAATGCGTCCTGCAATGAAGTTTTACGTATCAGTTGTTGAAAGAGTGAAGACGAAATGGAACCCCCCTTTGTAAAATTCTGGATCCGCCACTGTATAACTTTTAATTAACATAGATTTTGGGTCCACTCTTATAAACAAAAGCCAGCAAGTTTGAAGCAGAAATGACCTATTGCTAGCTCGACATTTAAGCTTACTATAGTTTTAATTAAAATTCCTTTCACTGTCAGTTCAAGATTTACTTGCTGCCAGAATGTTTTTCATAGTCTTCACTGTAACTTTCAAAATAAAAGCTTTTTAGGTAGACTTTACACTTCTTAGTTTATTCACACGCAATAATAAATTATATCTTACGAAGTGAACGTATAAATTGATAAAGAATCAATCAATGATAGGTATAAAATTATAGAAATAACATTACCACCGTCAGTACTTGACGTATGATAGCTCCAGGTGGAGGTTGTTGATAGCTCCCTTGATGGGAGAGAATAGCGACCTTCAGATTCGACTACGAGTACGAGAACGAGTACGAGTACGAGTTTTAAACTCTCAAAGATTAGCACTATAATTTCGTAGCCGTGGTGGAGTACGTAAATTGAAACTTTAGATTATTAAAAATAGGAAATCGAATACGATTCAGTGTTAATTACAAGCACAGGGCCAATTTCAAAACTCGTACTCGTACTCGTTCTCGTACTCGTAGTCGAATCTGAAGGTCGCTAATAGCTATGTTGGGGTGCTGGAGAGTAGTGAACAGTTGGATAAATGAGATGGACACTTGTAGGGTTTTCATTGTGTATGACAAAATAGCATCTATTCTGTATTTTTAGAGGCTTAATGGTTCTATTAGGTTAGGAAGCAGAACCAAATAAGATTAAGAAGTAGTTGGGTGTTGTGTAGTGGATATGTGTGAAGGATTCGGAGATATTCCTGGATAAGGAGGAGGAGGTACATCTGGAACTACCTCTGGGTAGGCAGGAGGAGGATCATTCAGAAATGTACCTGAAGGATGGTCATTAATTGGTGCAGAAGGTTGGGGAGTATATACTGCATCACCAGTGCTACCAGGTGGAGGATGTTGATAGCTCACTTGAGGTGAAGGGTGCCCACTTGATGGGGGAGGATAGCTACTTTGGGGTGTTGGAGAGTAGTGAACAGTTGGATAAGATGGGGCACTTGGCTGTGTCATTTGAGCACGATTTTGAAGCCTTCTTTTTCTCTTTCGGAGACAAACCACAATGAGGAAGGTCACTACAACTATGGCAATGACAATACCAATTATTGCACCAACTGCACCTAAAATAGTTGAATATAAATATCAATAATTAAGAAAAAGTGAAGTTTTCTTTAAACCCTACTTTTTCATTGCTCATTATAGGGGCACTTGGATGAAATGGGTCAATTTTTTTAAAACTCCGAATAATTCAAATATTTGAGGTTAATATGACTCAATTATGATTACAAAAACCAAATTGGGAACAATTTTAGCCCAGGAGCCACTTTCAGTTGAGAAATTTTTGTTTAAAAACTAAAAGAACAATAGGGTTGAATGTATGATGTCATTAAGTCATAAGCTGAAAAACCTGCAAAGAAAATATATAGATAAGTTTATTCAAGTTTCAAGGCATTTCCAATTTTCAACAATTTTCATTCAAGTGCCCCTTAATGCATTTCATTGGTTCATCAGCATCAGATTTAAAGGTATGCTTTGAAATTAAATCGATTTAAAAGGGTGAATAATATCATTGATCATGTTTAACATTCACAGTGCTTTGTTTTGCAAAATATGCAAACTTATATACATGAATTAACAACTCAAGTTGCTCTACTGTAGTTATATGGTATGTTATGATTTACTTACTTGACATTTCATCTTCATATCTAGCTCTGAATCCATTTGTATTCCCACTTTCATCAAGATAATTGTCACTGTTAGATTTGAAACGTATCCACATGTATCTTCCACTTGAATGAATAGGTGAAGGTTTAGAGCTCGAACAGTATTGACCAATCTGTTGACTTGCCTCAAATCGTCCATCCCTTATTTCTACATAGTCATGTCTTTCTGAGCAAGTGTAAAAGTTTTGTCCTACATTGAAATCTAGGAATGTAAGCTTGATCTTCCTTCCCTCTGGAACTGTTATAACCCAGGTACACTGCATGTTGCTTGGGTACTTGGTTCCATACAAGGGACTTTCAATATAACCTGATGATCCAGAAAGCTGAATGTTGTTGTTTTGAGAATAGGTATTGAAAGGACTGCAGATGGAGCTATCGGAGCTATCTGGTTCTGGGAAAGTAATAAAGTACAAGTAAAATAATACTGGGTTTTATTATTTAATTTAGATTTTCAATTATTTAGCATATAGTATACAACTTTCTTGATATATTCTACTACTAAAAAATAATGACAATTCTGAAGTTTTTTTCCCTTCTTTTTTTTTTACTAATTAAATTTCTATATTTTACTTACTGGTACTTGATATAGTTTCGTATTTGGCTTTAAATCCAGTATTATTCCTAGTATTGTAGTTGTTACTTTTAGACTTGAACCGTATCCACAAGTATCTTGCACTGGAGTAGACTGGAGATGGCAAACGTTTTCCACAGAGAGTTTTCGGAGAAGTGCTAGAGGAATTTTGTCCCTCCCATATTTGAAGTTGGTCATCAGTTAAATGAGAAGAAGAGCAATTATAGCTTTCCCCAAGTGTAAAATTAGAAAATGTTAGCTTGATCTTCTTTCCATCAGGAACTGTTATAACCCAGGTGCACTGCATGTTGCTTGGGTACTTTGTTCCATGCAAGGGACTTTCAATATAACCTGATCCAGAAAGCTGAATGTTGTTGTTTTGAGAATAGGTCTTGAAAGGACTGCAGATGGAGCTATCTTGTTCTGGGAAGTAATAAAATACAAGTAAAATAATACTGGGTTTTATCATTTAACTTAAATTTTCAATTATTTAGTATATAGTATACAACTTTCTTGATATTCTACTACTAAAAAATAATGACAATTCTGAAGTTTTTTTCCCTTCTTTTTTTTTTACTAATTAAATTTCTATACTTTTACTTACTTGATTGAGTTTCGTATTTGGCTTTAAATCCAGTATTATTCCTTTTATTGTAGTTGTAACTTTTAGACTTGAACCATATCCACAAGTATCTTCCACTGGAGTAGACTGGAGATGGCAAACTATTTCCACAGAGTTTTTTCAGAGAATTGCTAAACGAATATTGTCCATCCCTTATTTCAAGTTTATCATGAGTTGAATAATAAGCATTGCAATAGGAGTCTTGATCCCCCACTGTAAAATCAGAAAATGTTAGCTTGATTTTCTTTCCATCTGGAACTGTTATAACCCAGGTGCACTGCATGTTGCTTGGGTACTTGGTTCCATACAAGGGACTTTCAATATAACCTGATGATCCAGAAAGCTGAATGTTGTTGTTTTGAGAATCGGTATTATAAGGACTGCAGATGGAGCTATCTGGTTCTGGAAAGTAATAAAGCACATACATGTAAAATTATATGCACAGTCCTATAGAGTGCAAACAGTATATTCACGAAACATTAGGTAAAACAAAATTGCACAAATTCGTGAATTATAGTCAAATTTGCCAATTTAGTGAAAGCAATTATAGCATTTTCTACGGTTACTAAAAATATATTTATCGCAAAGGCTTGTGGGATTGAAATTTAAATGCGGACAAACTTTGTAAAAAAAGGCTTCAGCATGGAAAAGGAGAACAATATCAGCCGAAAAACTATGGTTTTTCCACGAATTTACCATTCCCCTTATTACTCCTTGATACCACTACCACTAGAATCTTCTTTGAATCATTTTTCATATTCAAATGTTTTAACTCCTTCTGAAGTGGCAAGATAATTAATGGTCTTAACTAGGCCAACGAAAGGAACTAAGAACAGGATTCTGTAGAAGTGGTATCAAGGGAATCAAGAATTAGAAACGACAAGGCAAGAAAACATTGTTGCAGCATATTAGCATGTGTTTTTGGCTTGGCTTGTCCGCATTTCAATCCCATGATGCATTATTGTGACTTCATATATATGTGGAAAGCACTATTTAAAGTAATCACTGAACTGCAAATAGTCTAGGTGAAAATTAAGTCAAAGTAAACAAGGACAGATGTGAAAACTGGATTTAAGGATACAGAAATAAGGAAATTTGGAAGTGTTTAGGAATTTTGAATAGGAAAAAGAAAATAAATTAATTTTTGTACTATTTAGTATATATAAATATATAACTAATGTTTCAGGGATATACTGTTTGCACTCTATAGTCTAGACTAGTCTTATCAAATTCTTTTGAGTCAATTTAGTGGTTCTTCACGCTTCAACAATTTTTCAACAAAATTGTACAAAATTGTACAAAGTCTTACAAATCTGCAATTTCCATTTTATTTCAGGGACATATTGACAGTTTGCACTCTACTAGACTTCCACTTTGTCTACCACCCAGGAGACAAACCCTGAAATTACAGATATAAATATTAGAGCAGTTTTCATATGACTATAAAAAACTTATGGCATGCATATAGGATCCGAATGCTAGGCAAGATCTTGAATAGGATCCTATAATCCTAGACAGGATCCTGTAGCATCTTACAGGATCTTGCAGGATCTTACAGGATCCCGGCCAAGATTTACTTTAGGGCAGTGTTGTGTCTGTGCTGTGCAGTAACCTTGCTATGTGCTGTGAATTTTTCCATCCCTCTTTATATAAAGGGGCACGCACTCCTTAAGCACTGATTCCTTCAACAAAGGGTTTATGGATACTTTCTACTACTATTATATGTAAAGTGAATGCATATAATTATATGCCCCTGAACAAAAAGAAATAGCAAACTCCAACCATATACTAAACAAATTGTATATTAAATAAATACAGCAACTTAATAGTACATACTTGGTATCACTGCTTTGTATTTTATTTTGAAGCCTTTTCTCTGTGAAGAACTGTGACTCACGAATCTCAGGTACAAAGATCTGCCAGAGGAGTACACATTTGCAGGCAGGTAATTGTTGCAATACTTGCCACGTAGTTTACTACGTATACTAGAATAGTATCTCCCATCATAAACTTCAAGTGTATCACTATAGCTGTTGCATGATCCTAAGCTATAGTATACGTAGGAACCTTCTGTATTAAATGTGACAAAATTCAGCTCCACCCTGTAGCCTGAAGGTGCTGTGATAATCCACTCACAGGTAGTTGATGAAGGGTAGTCAGAAGGGTAATTTGGACTTGTGAGGACGTAAGTATAAAATATCGATGCGTTACGGTATCTTGTGTCACAAGCTAATAAAAGAAGAAACAGTAAAATGATGCAGACTTCTGTTAATTATGACAAGAATCATTAGAAAGACTTAGAATGTATCTTATCATAAATATAAAGCAAAATAGCTATAAAATCATGAAATATTCAATGTTTTCAAGTCTAGATATAGCTGTAATTTAAATGCTACATATATAGGATCTGGTCAACACTCTTTCCAAATTGAATTGTATTTAATTGTGTGTTTATATATATTGCTCTTAATTTTTTCTTAAACCCATGATTTTATATTTCCCCTTTTGTATTCAGAGAGTCATAGAGTTCAAAGGTAGGGATTTCTTAGAGGTTACCTGAATCTCAATATCCATACGACTCTATCATATGAAACATCCCTTTACTTACATTGTGCTGTCATTACAGAAACACAAAAGAATGCCGAAAATAGGGCTGTAACAAAAAACATTTTTGTAAGGTTTTTTAAATGAAAAATCATCTTTTTCCACAGTTTACTATTAGCAAGTGAGCAACTAATGTAACAATTTTATAGAAAAACTCATTGGATGACTTGGGAATTTGGAGCCGTTGATTGGAGATTTGAAAGTCTGGAAGTCTTTGAAGTCTTAAAAACTCCATTTGAAGTCTCTGGTCACACCGGATGTAAATTAGGTGTAAGAGAAGTGTTCAAGAAGCACAGCATATATAGCAGAGAGCTTCTCAATACCAACTACCAATCCTTTAGTGCTTTATTAATGCACACATACGTATACAGCTAGCTATAGCACAGCGGGCAAGTATTTGATTTCTTCATAACATGCAAATTTAAAATAGCCATTTGATTTTAAATATGAAAAAAAAAATGCTGTATAAGGCTCTCATGAACCAGGTGCCCCAACCAATTAGAAAGCGAAGTTTATAACAGCATTAATGTTATGATATCTTGTACATTTGAACAAGATGTACTTGCTACTGACCTGCAACATTTGATGCTATTGTAAGTGAGACACTTGCTGTTGAGGAATAAAAATGCATTAAAAAATTGTCTCCTATAATAAAACATTGCCAATTCTTAAATTCCTCAATACAAAACCTTAAATTTGGCGAAGATCTACATCCTGCATGACATGGTTAAAATGGCGCTGTTTTCAGTGTTTACTTTCTGTATGAATTCGTACATGTGAAGATATCGTAGTTTATTTATAACTAATGCATTTTTCGAAGCGATAAAAATGGAAGCAGCAAATATAAGGATTGAATAAGATAGAAAAACATAAAAGTAGATATGACAACGATTCGAACACAGCACATGCATCGAGCAAGGTCCTTCCTTATCATTACGAGTAAAAGACAGGAGAAAAAATATTCCTGTGCTTACATAGAAGACTCAGAAACACAGCAACAGTCCAGTTCGTCCATATTTTAGACTGAGCCATCGCTTTTAACCGATATAAAACACTAAACCATCACCCACCAGCTGTGTTATGACAAATATGTTATGAATGAGGCGCGGACTCTTGCATGATCGAAGTGTGCGGGAAAAGCGGAAACGGTCGGAGCACAGGGAGCCCAATTTAGATAAAAGTAAAAGGTGAAAATAAAATCGGAAAAAAAATCGCGTTTAATTAATTTTTTAATTCCAGGTCAAGATAATGTCCTCTATAATACGAAAAAGCAAAAAAATCCATAAAAAATGCACTAGAACATTTTTTTTCGCGCGCGCCTTTGTTTTTCAATGTAATTTCTCTATGGTATCCTACGTGTGGATTTATGTCAATATAATTTAACAAGGTTAAAAGGTACCGACTGATTAGTTAAATTATTTAAGGAATAAAAAACAGTTTTCCGTGTATTATACTCTGATAAAGACACGCGGGATGTGGAGAGAACACGAGAGAAGCGTAGGAAACCATAGGGAAATTACATTGAAAAACAAAGGCGCGCGCGAAAAAAAATGTTCTAGTGCATTTTTTACGGATTTTTTTGCTTTTTCGTATTATAGAGGACATTATCTTGACCTGGAATTAAGAAATTAATTAAACGCGATTTTTTTTCCGATTTTATTTTCACCTTTTACTTTTATCTAAATTGGGCTCCCTGTGGTCGGGAGAACTGCGGGATGCGTTGAAGAAAATATATCCACAGGCAGCCCAAGCAATGTCTTTGTAAAAGTAAAGTTTTCAAATATAGGAAAACTCGAAAAATAAAATAAAAATACAGAAACTCAATATTTAGTGAAACACATTTTAATGACTATTTGCACAACTCTGTAATATACCCTTCTCCAAAATGGTTGCAGAAAATTCAAATGAAAAACGAATAGCAGCACTAGAAAGAGCACCTTCACTTTAGTAACCCTACGAAGATATATTCATCATGTCAGGTGTTATGTTGGCTGAGAAAATGTTTTTTTGAAAATCAACAAATTTACAGATGTTTGACCCCCAACCATACAAATTAACATCTATAAATTTGTCAATTTTCAAAATAGGTTTTCTTCGCTAATAAACACCTGACATAATTAATGAACCTTCATAGGGTTACTAAAATATAGGTGTTTTTTTTTCTAATTTGTTTTTTCACTCAGTTGAATTAATTTAACTCATTTGAATTTTCGGCCAATATTTAGGAGAAGGGTCTATTGATGCTTCACATGATATTTTACAGAAAGTCATTTTTAAGCGATTTTTTGCTATTTCTGTTATTTACTGGCCTTATCATCCTTGGGAACCCAGGGGGAAAATTCTGTCGCTCATTTCTCGTTACCAGAAGAAATACCCCTGTGCATGAAGTCTGTTGGAACTTAATTGTTCCAGAAGTCAAATTAGAAATTTTCCGATTAGTTGACCCCAGCAGATCGGCCAATCAGCATGAAGTATAGTTAGACAAAGGATACAATGTTGTTACAACTAGTGCAATGTGCCTAACCGAGAAATGAGCGAGAGAAGTTTACCAGTAGTTTATCAGTACATAAATAATTTACCAAGCTGATGTCAGATGATAAAAAAATGTTAACTTGACACAAGCCATTACACAGGGTTGTTAGTTAATCTTCTGTAATCTTGGCTAAATGCCTTTCCATTTCAGACCATGTTATTACCTAAGTACAATTTTCCTTGCTAGTTGCACTAGAGAATACAAAAATGAGGATACAACTCATACAAATCTTTAAAATTTCACTTTCATACCCTGAAGTGATGGCTGCTAATGACCGAAAGCTTGGTTAGAAATTAAATTGTAAATTATTAAAAAATATTAAATAGTAAATGCAGCCGTGAGAAGCCTTATAGTAATTATTAAATACAAATCTTGTTCTCAAGAGAATAATGTGGTCTGAAAGTTTATTTGAACATAATATTATGGTGTTCTGATCATGCTTAAATCTGCCATTATAGTCAAATAACTTTTTCAGGAACCTCAAACACACTAATTGATACAAACATAACACACTCAAACATTTTATGTGTCTGTCATTCAGTTTCAATTTTGTTTTCTTTTTGTGGTGCCTAGAGATTTTGGTCTTACCTCTCTACAAATGTAAAAAAAAATTGTGCAAAGAGCAGCATGATATGAATACACTACCATGTATATGCTGTTGAACCAGGAGGCAAACTCATACTCTATGTGAATGATTCAACAGGTTGTTTAATGTCCCCCATATGCAAATTGGGAGACAGGCTGCCTAAATATTAAATTGCCTTATCCAAGAGGACTTGAAGGTCTTTATTTTGTCCATAGTAGTAGTGGTGTAAGGTGTGTGCAATATGAAACATTTATTTATTGAGTATGACGTGACGCAAGGGGTGTACAGTATAGCATTTTTAAATTCTATATTGCTTATATATTTAGAGGTTTGGAGCTTTACTGGTTTTTATAGTTGGTGTGATGTCTCATGACTTTACCAACTTAATAAAATGTAGATGTAGATGTAGATGTAGATGTAGATGTAGATGTAGATGTAGATGTAGATGTAGATGTAGATGTAGATGTAGATGTAGATGTAGATGTAGATGTAGATGTAGATGTAGATGTAGATGTAGATGTAGATGTAGATGTAGATGTAGATGTAGATGTAGATGTAGATGTAGATGTTTGAGTATGGGTGTTCAAAAAAGCACCCTAACACTATCTATTACAGTGCGACACGCCTTACCATAGCCACCCAACAAACTTTTTTACAAGTTAGCCAATCAGAAAGCGAGAATCTGTAAATTTGAATGTGAACTTGCTTTGTTGTTACTGCAAATATTTGAACTTCAGACCAAGAACTTGAAGAAAATGCTTAAAAATCTCTATCTCTAATACCAGTTTTCCTCTTTTGACTTGCTAACACTTAATACTTTCGTAGGCAGTCTTTTTCATGTGGAAATTCTTTGCAAGAAGTGATTTATCGTACTTGTACAAAAGTTTGTTAGGTGGCTACGGTAAGGCGCATCGCACCTGTAGTTGTAAGAGCTTGTTCTATTAAAGTAACAAACTCTACTGTTTTTAAACTTAGGGCAACAAATACTCAGAATGGAGGAGGTGCAGTTGCCTGTATTGTGTCCTGTGCTGGAGGATATGGTGGAGAAGACTGTTGTGTTTCTGCACCCTGAGGTGGTGGATAAGATGGATTGGGATTGCTGGGATCTGGCTGTCCTGTAAAACCTTGTGGAGGATATGCTGGTGGACCTGGATATGCTGGGGGAGGATCATTTGGAATTGCCTGCTGAGGATACGGCATCATTGGGACTGAAGACTGAGGTGGGTAGCCAGGAGCTGAGGTACCACCACCAGTAGTTGACATTGGGTAGCTACCGGATGGAGGATATTGGTAGCTGCCTTGAGGAGGTTGAGGATACCCAGTAGATGGTGGAGGATAACTACTTTGGGGTGCTGAAGAGTATCCAACATATGGAGGGAGTACAAATCCACCTTGTGTCTGTTGTGGATATTGACATGTAGTAGCTGCTGGGTTTTGGATGCCTTGGACTGTTGTTGTTTGTGTCCCTGTTGGGGCTTGAACAGTGACATGACCAGGAGTTCTTTTTCGGTGTGCAACGCAAACACAAATACACACCAGAAAAATGACTATACACACAGCAATTACGATGCCAACCACTAAACCAATATTATCTTCTGAATTTGAATACAAACAGAGAATTCATTAATATTGATTAATAATTATGATACCAAACAGAATACTTTGAAATAATTAATAACTGCAATTCTGAAGTTATTCCTTCTTTTTTTTTACTAATTAAATTTTGATGTTTTACTCACTTGACACAGTTTCGTATTTGGCTTTAAATCCAGTAGTACTCCTAGTATTGTAGTTGTCACTGTTAGACTTGAACTGTATCCACAAGTATCTTCCACTGGAGTAGACTGGAGATGGCAAACTTTTTCCACAGAGAGTTTTCAGAGAAGTGCTAAAGGAATACTGTCCATCCTTTATTTCAAGTTTATCATCATTTGAATAATAAATGCAATAGGAGTTTCCCCCCACTGTAAAATCAGAAAATGTTAGCTTGATTTTCTTTCCATCTGGAACTGTTATAACCCAGGTGCACTGCATGTTGCTTGGGTACTTGGTTCCATACAAGGGACTTTCAATATAACCTGATGATCCAGAAAGCCGAATGTTGTTGTTTTGATAATAGGTATTGAAAGGACTGCAGATGGAGCTATCTGGTTCTGGAAAATAATAAAGCATATACATGTAAAATTATATGCACAGTCCTATTATTAGCAGACTTCCACACACTTTGACTATCACCCAGGAGATCAACCCTGAAATTACTGGTATAAGCATTAGAGCAGTTTTCACATGACTATGAAAAACTTATGGCGCAGACTGCACCTTGCCGTGAGCATGTCAGTGCTATGCTCTGTATGAAAACATTTGTCATTCAGTGTTGTGTCTGCAGTGCTGTGCCGTAACCTTGCCATGCCCATGTGCCATGAATTTATCCATCCCTCTCAGTAAGGGGCTCTCAGTTCAGCACTGATTCCTTCAACAAAGGGTTTATGGAAATTTTCAGGTGCTATTATTAATAGTAATTGCATTATATGTACATCATTGAACAAAAGGAAATAACAAAATTATCCAACCATATACCAAACAAAAATTTTTTTAAATATAACTAAGAGTACATACTTGGTTTCTCTGCTTTGTATTTTATTTTGAAGCCTTTTCTCTGTATAGAACTGTCACTCTTGAATCTCAGGTACAAAGATGTGCCAGAGGAGTACACATTTGCAGGCAGGTAATTTTTGCAATACTTGCCACGTAGTTTACTACTAGAATAGTATCTCCCATCATAAACTTCAAGTGTATCACTAGAGATGGAGCATGATCCTGAGCTATAGTAACCTTCAGTATTAAATGTGACAAAACTCAGCTCCACCCTGTAGCCTGAAAGTGCTGTGATAATCCACTCACAGGTAGTTGATGAAGGGTAGTCAGAAGGATAATACGGACTTGTGAGGTTGTTAGTATAAAATAGCGATGCGCTACGATATTTTGTGCCACAAGCTAATAAAAGAATTAACAATGAAATTATGTAGACTTCTGCCAGTTCTGCATGATTTAAGCATCTAGAAAGACTTAGGATGTATCTTATCATAAATATAAAGCAAAATAGCTATTCTATATGGACTTTTCAATGCTTTCAAGTCTAGATATAGCTGTAATTTAAATTTTTTTAAATGCTGGATGTACTGTATAGAATCTGGTGAGCACTCTATCCAATAGTATTGAATTGTGTGTGGTACTGAAGAGTATCCAACAAATGGTGGGGGTACAAATCCACCTTGTGTCTGTTGTGGATATTGACATGTAGTAGCTGCTGGGTTTTGGATGCCTTGGACTGTTGTTTGTGTCCCTGTTGGGGCTTGAACAGTGACATGAACAGGAGTTCTTTTCCTTTGTGCAATGCAAACCACCACCCAGTTAGTTGAGCACCAGACTTTCGTGGGGGAGGTCATGGCCGGTTCAAGCTGCGTGTAATGTAATTTTGGTCTAAAATCAAACTTGTGATTAACAAATTGCACTCCCACTATATTATGTGGCCGTGCGATTTCATAATCACTCATTTGATTTCGGACCAAATTGCACTCCACTCAGCGCAATTACAATAATGATTATTAATTAACATTGATTATTAAACATGTAATTTCAAACAGAATACTTTGAAAAAATAACGGCAATTTGGAAGTTATTTTTCCTTTTTTTTTTACTAATTAAATTTCTATATTTTACTTACTTGATATAGTTTCGTATTTGGCTTTAAATCCAGTAGTACTCCTAGTATTGTAGTTGTCACTATTAGACTTGAACTGTATCCACAAGTATCTTCCACTGGAATTGACTGGAGATGGCAAACTATCTCCACAGAGTGTTTTCAGAGAAGTGCTAAAGGAATACTCCCCATCCTTTATTTCAAGTTTATCATTATTTGAAAAAGTACTGCAATATAAGTCTTGACCAACTGTAAAATTAGAAAATGTTAGCTTGATTTTCTCTCCATCAGGAACTGTTATAACCCAGGTGCACTGCATGTTGCTTGGGTACTTGGTTCCATACGAGGGACTTTCAATATGACCTGATGATCCAGAAAGCTGAATGTTGTTGTTTTGAGAATAGGTATTATAAGGACTGCAGATGGAGCTATTTGGTTCTGGAAAGTAATAAAGCACATACATGTAAAATTATATGCACAGTCCTATAGAGTGCAAACAGTATATCCATGAAACATTAGGCAAAACAAAATTGAACAAATTTGTGAATAGTCAAATTTGCCAATTTAGTGAAAGCAATTTAGTGTAATCACTGAACTTCAAATAGTCTAGGTAAAAAAATTAACTCAAAGTAAACATTCAAGATCTGTGAAAACTGGATTTAAGGAAACAGAAAGAGGGATTTTGGAAGTGTTTAGGAATTATATAACTAATGTTTCACAGATATATTGTTTGCACTCTAGTCTATAGACTATGTATAAATTTGTACAAAGTTTTACAAATCTGCAATTTGTATTTCACAAATATATTGTTTCATTCAATCTAGTAGACTTCCACTTTGTCTACCACCCAGGACTCAAACCCTGAAACTACAGATATAAATATTAAGAGCAGTTTTCATGTAGTATATAAAAAACGAGTAGCAGTGTTTTATCAAGGATAAAAACCCGAGCGCAGCGAGGGTTTTTGATCCTTGATAAAACACGTGCTACGAGTTTTTTATATGGCTTAAAAAGGCTCATTAATGTTCAATAGCCATTTTGTTCAATATCGATAGAAAACAATGATTAAAAAATGCTTTTGAAATAAAAAGAGATGCGTGGTTTTCACTTGGGAATTTGCTTTATTGAGCAATAACAATGAAATGGCAATCGTGATGTATTCAGTACTTCAGTATATTCAGTATTGCAATCAGTCGCGCAGAAAGCAATTCATTGCACATTGGCAAGATCGACGAACATGGCACCAAAACGGAAATTTCGACTACCAAAAACATCTGAGGAAGAAAAGAAGGTGATTTTCAGTCCTTATTTGATTTAGATTTAGATATTGCCGATGATAAACTTGCAAATATATCAGAACCGTCTAGCTCTGCTAATCCTGAAAGCACATTGTCAGCACCCGGTGGAATATTTAATAATTGCGTATTTCATTTCACTCGCTAATAGAACTTGAACTGACATAGTCAAGCATAGTTATAAATAAGATAAGAAATTAGGTTACCAACAAATACAGTTATGTTCAAAGATAAATAGCATGATTTGCAATTCGTATGATATAAATACTGTGGAACTATAATATAAGAACGTTGTACTTCTTTATCTATCTCCACACGTACCTTTATATAAAGACACATGTAACTTTAGATATAGATTAAAGCTCATTAAAAACCATTGTCTGTGTATTATACCCCGTTATTCCCCTGGGCTGAATTCAAATCCCTCCCCGCGCTTTAAATTTGTATAGTACTTTATAGAGTATAAAGTGCTCTCCACGTGACTACTGATGAGTATCGGATTGGACAAAATGGCTATTGAATATTAATGAGTTTTTTAAATGACTATAAAAAACTTATGGCACAGACTGTGCCTTGCAATGACCATGATCATATGATATGTCAGTCCTAGCTGTGCTGTGTATGAAAACATTCGTCTTTCTCTACATACCCTGGTGCAAATCTTAGCCAGGATCCTGCAGGATCCTGGCCAAGATCCTTATTATTATTCTTAACAAATCCTGCATGATCCTACAGGAACTATACTAACAGGATCTTGCAGGATCCTAAACCTACATAAGATCCTAAATAGGATCCTAATCCTAGACAGGATCCTGTAGGATCTTACAGGATCCTGGCCAAGATTTACACCAGGGTAGTGTCATGTCTGTGCTATATGCTGTAACCTTGCCATATATATGTGCTGTAAATTTTTCCATCCCTCTTCAAAAGGGGTGCAGTCGCTCGATCCTTAAGCACTAGCTGATTCCTTCAACAAAGGGTTTATGGATACTTTCTAGTGCTATTATATATAAAGTGAATGCATATGCCCCTGAACAAAAAGAAATAGCAAACTCCAACCATATACTAAACAAATTGTATATTAAATAAATATAGTAACTAAGCTAAGAGCTAGTACATACTTGGTATCACTGCTTTGTATTTTATTTTGAAGCCTTTTCTCTGTATAGAACTGTCACTCATGAATCTCAGGTACAAAGATGTGCCAGAGGAGTACACATTTGCAGGCAGGTAATTTTTGCAATACTTGCCACGTAGTTTACTACTAGAAGAGTATCTCCCATCATAAACTTCAAGTGTATCACTATAGCTGGAGCATGATCCTGAGCTATAGTAACCTTCGGTATCAAATGTGACAAAACTCAGCTCTACCACATAGCGAAAAGGTGCTGTGATAATCCACTCACAGGTAGTTGATGAAGGGTAGTTAGAAGGATAATTTGGACTTGTGAGGTCATAAGTATAAGATAGTGATGCGCTACGGTATTTTGTGCCACAAGCTAATAAAAGAAGAAACAATGAAATGATGCAGACTTCTGCTAATTATGACAAGAATCATTAGAAAGACTTAGAATGTATCTTATCATAAATATAAAGCAAAATAGCTATAACATGGAATATTCAATGTTTTCAAGTCTAGATATAGCTGTAATTTAAATGCTAGATATATAGGATCTGGTCAACATTCTATCCAAACTGAATTGTATTTAAGGAGGCTCCCTAGAGTTTACAGGTATTTGGAGCTATAAGAGAAATCCTTTTATAGCAAAAGCATATCTGCATATCGATACCTGATAGATATAATTTTTCTTAAACCCATGATTTTATATTAATAGACCTCTGTATATAATTAGCTTGGGAATTGTTTCCCCATTTCACAAATGTCATTATCTTATTGAGGATAAGAGGTCTATCGTACAGTTATGTATACTGGCCCTCCTCAGACTATACCCCCCACCCCCTTTGTATTCAGAGGCCTAGAGTTTGAAGGTAGGGATTTCTTAGAGGTTACCTGAACCTCAATACCCATAAAACTATTATATGCAACGTCCCTTTACTTACATTGTGCTGTTGTTACAGAAACACAAAAGAATGCTGAAAACAGGGCTGTAACAAAACAAAATATTGTAAGGTTTTTTTTAAATGAAAAATCAACTTTTTCCACAGTTTATTATTAGCAAGTGAGAGTAATATTTTTTCACAACTAATGTAACAATCTCATCCATAATCAATAAAATAAATCCAATTTTAATTTGTTCATCTACATTATAGTCATTTAGTTAATTATTCATGGATTGATATCGATAGTACAGCTTTGGTATTTTTTTAGAGAGCCTCAGAAAACTTCAATCCAGTTACGTTGGTGCTTGGCAAGTGTTTTGCAAAGATGCCCAAATTGATCACGGGACTTTCAAAAACTTTCATTGATAAATTTTTAATCAGGAGTGCCAAATGCTGTTCTTTATTAGGTATGGATTTTTATGAAATTCCACAAAATTGATGTTTATACTTTAGATAATTCAACTTATCTTGTGCATTGAGCAGCTACAAGATAAATGGATTGAATGTAAACGCAAAGACTTAATTTTCCGGGTTGCATATCATTATTTTCTTAAAAGAGAACTAGCTAGAAACATTTTGTGATTTTTTTTCACTCGATATTTGTAATCTTCAACTCGCATTTAGCCCTGCCAATTGTCTTATCGGAATTTCGAACCATGAAAATACAATATGCACAGCATACACTAACAGCTGAATGCAGGGTGTGATCTTGTGTTTGTTCCCTGGCATCAGCTATAGCTGATAACGTGTTTCAGTGAAAGGAAGTCTGCGAGCTTAAAGAACTAGAAGCTTGTTCAAAATGCTTTCTCTATGACAACGCTAAGATAACTCTCCGATACATAATTCTATTTCTTGTTTGTTCGTTGTTTTTTTGTTTTTTTTTCGCTCTTTCGACACTAAAAACACTCAACATAAGCATATACTAAAAGGTTAAACACTTCAAGACTTGGTCCTCCGTAGGGCCTATATATAAGCTTATCGTTTGTGATCAGCTCTGTACATACATGTCAGTGCAGAATTGTTGATTTCAAAAAGGTCAAATAGTTGGACAAAAATAATATGTTTTTAACTTCAATATCTGTTAGTAAAGAAACAATACTCACCAAGCAGAATCGAAAACATCTTCAAACTCATCGATATCCCAGTTGTTTTTTTTGTGCCTTCTTACGTACCTACGTAGTTAGTCTTCTTCCTTCTTGGAACTGCTCATTAATATTATATTATTACACAGGTATCCCAAGCTGCGTTTCTGTGGTATCCTATCGAACTTACTGAAGGCAATGTATGGCGATTTTTAGAAAAAATTAAAAATCGGTAAATCATACAAATAAATGTTCCTACTTGTGTTTCGTGTTTTCCTTTGAGTCTCGGTGAAGTTTCAGGTCATTTGCAGAAATATTGAGCAAGTATCGTGGTGGAGTATCTCTCGTACTTAAAAATTTTTATATGAAAGGGGTACCTTTTTGCTGCAATTTGGTATATAAAAGGGTAAGCAATCTCTTCCGTCAAACAATTCGGAATTTATTTTTAGTCGAGTGTTTGGATGGAAAGTCGAAGAAATATGTCGTAATATAGAAAACTGAGGAAATAAATGAATACTGTTACTTTATGGTTTTCTATTTAGTTTTGATGATCTGGTCAGCAATTAATGCACGTAGCAATAAAATCAGGATCCGGAAGGGTATTCGTGGGATTCGGGAAAGGATGGTAAAATGTCGCGGGATGCGGAATTTAGAAAAAATATTGCGTGATTCGGGATCCGGATCCAGACCTTGTAAAATCGGTGGTAATTCTGATTTTAGTGTATTATGATCCAACGGCTTCATTCAACGGCTTCATTTGGACTCCCTGCGTCATCCTAATTTCACCGAATGTAACGATGTTTGTAACGATTTTGCCAGCCAAAAAACCTGGTTAAAAGTTCGCCACATTGCCACAAACATAATAAACATGAGGGTCGTTTGCAAATTGTTTTCAAGCCAAAAATAAAAAAATAAATGGAAAAGAAAAAGAAAATTCAAATACTTACGGTGCAGACACCCAGAAACTCCATGGTCGGATCCACTAGCAATAATTGGGGTCAGGAGGAACCGCAACCAGTTACGGCCCCTACACCTCTACTGTTTGTTACGGCGGGGCCTCCAGATTGGAGGCCCCGATCCTGATATCTCTTTTTGTTGCAGAGATATCAAAAGTTTTCCAAATATGCAAATTAGCGAATAATGACGTAATCAGTCATAAAATGATTTATATATCTGTAGAAATAAGACTGAAATGATACACTCTATGACCATAGGGGATGATTCTTACAGCCATTTCTTCAATATCTAATTAGAAAGAGGTATTTTGTAATTTTTGTTTAAAATAGCTGTCACAGTTTTCTTTCAATTGTAAGTACTTAAAGCTTTGTTCATGTGTCTGTTTTAAAAAGTACATTAATTATGTGAAGTTTTAGTCATTTTGTCTTATTTTTACAGAGAAATTCTTTATTATATGTCTTGTTAACTGACTCTGTCCAGCCAATGAAGTCATCAGTTGCTAATTTGCATAATTGGAAAACTTTTGATATCTCTGCAACAAAAAGAGATATCAAAGAACTGTAAACGCCATTCTGACTTTTTTAAACCGCACTTCCATGTTAGCGCTAAAACTTGAAGGAATTCTCTGCTTCATATAAATTTTGATCAAATTTATCCATCTAGTAGAGAGTGTGGCGTGCCTCCCCCCGACCACCATATTTTGCCACCCACCCCTAAATCTGTTTAGTATGCCCCAACGAACATTTGTGCCAAGTTTGGTGCTTGTACTCAAAAGTGCACGACCTTTTCGCTAACAGACCTGACTATAAGAGAAAACTCTTTTCCTCTACACTTCAAGAGCATTTATTTACTGTGTAAATTATTAATTCATTTACATCAGATACAAACGAATTCAATGTAATTACACGAGCTAATGTACTAATCAGTACATAAATAATTTATCAAGCCGATGTCAGATGATAAAAAATGTTAACTTAACACAAGCCAGTACACAGGGTTGATAGTTATTCTTCTGCCTTCCCATTTCAGACCACATATCATTCCCTAAAGTATAACTTTCCTTGTTGGTTGCACAAGAGATTACATGAATGAGGATACAACTCAAGCAAATCTTAAAAATCTCACTTTCATACCCTGAAGATGGCCGTTAATGGCCAAAAGCTTGGTAAGAAATTAAATAGTAAATGCAGAAGAAGCCTTATCGTAATTATTAAATACGAATCTTGTTCAATTTCAACTGTTTTCTTTTTGTGGTGCCTATAGAGATTTTGGTCTTACCTACAAATGTAAAAAAATTGTGCAAAGAGCAGCATGATATGAATACACTACCATGTATGCTGTTGAACCAGGAGGCAACACCTACTCTATGTGAATGATTCAACAGGTTCTTTAATGTCCCCCATTTGCAAATTGCAATTGGGAGACAGGCTGCCTAAATATTAAATTGCCTTATCCAAGAGGACTTGAAGATCTTTATTTTGTCCATCCAGGGATTGAACCCAGAAGTGCACAGAGCAAAAGGAGTAGTGGTGTAAGGTGTGTGCAATATGAAACATTTATTTATTGAGTATGACGTGACGCAAGGGGTGTACAGTATAGCATTTTTAAATTCTATATTGCTTATATATTTAGATGTTTGGAGCTTTATTGGTTTTTATAGTTGGTGTGATGTCTCATGACTTTACCAACTTAATAAAATGTAGATGTAGATGTAGATGTAGATGATTGAGTATGGGTGTTTAAAAAAGAACCCTAACACTATCTATTACAGTGTGACGTGCCTTACCATAGCCACCCAACAAACTTTTTTACAAGTTAGCCAATCAGAAAGCGAGAATCTGTAAATTTGCATGTGAACTTGCTTTGTTGTTACCGCAAAGATTTGAACTTCGGAGCAAGAACTTGAAGAAAATGCTTAAAAATCTCTATCTCTAATACCAGTTTTGCTCTTTTGACTTGCTAACATTTAATACTTTCGTAGGCAGTCTTTTTCATGTGGAAATTCTTTGCAAGAAGTGATTTATCGTACTTGTACAAAAGTTTGTTAGGTGGCTACAGTACGGCGCATCGCACCTGTAGTTGCAAGAGCTTGTTCTATTAAAGTAACAAACTCTACTGTTTTTAAACTTAGGGCAACAAATACTCAGAATGGAGGAGGCGCAGTTGCCTGATTTGTGTCCTGTGCTGGAGGATATGGTGGAGAAGACTGTTGTGTTTCTGCACCCTGAGGTGGTGGATACGATGGATTGGGATTGCTGGGAGCTGGCTGTCCTGTAAAAGCTTGTGGAGGATATGCTGGTGGACCTGGATATGCAGGGGGAGGATCATTAGGAATTGCCTGCTGAGGATATGGCATCATTGGGACTGAAGACTGAGGTGGGTAGCCAGGAGCTGAGGTACCACCACCAGTAGTTGACATTGGGTAGCTGCCTTGAGGAGGTTGAGGATACCCAGTTGATGGTGGAGGATAGCTACTTTGGGGTGCTGAAGAGTATCCAACATATGGTGGGGGTACAAATCCACCTTGTGTCTGTTGTGGATATTGACATGTAGTAGCTGCTTGGTTTTGGATGCCTTGCACTGTTGTTGTTTGTGTCCCTGTTGGGGCTTGAACAGTGACATGACCAGGAGTTCTTTTTCGGTGTGCAATGCAAACACAAATACACACCAGGAAAATGACTATACACACAGCAATTACGATGCCAACCACTAAACTAACATTATTATCTGAATTTGAATACAAACAGAGAATTCATTAATATTGATTAATTATTATGATAATTCCAAACAGAATACTTTGAAATAATAACTACAATTCTGAAAAAAATATTATTCCTTCTTTTTTCAGTAATTAAATTTTAATGTTTTACTTACCAGTTGTACTTGATGTAATTTCGTATTTGGCTTTAAATCCAGTAGTACTCCTAGTATTGTAGTTGTCACTGTTAGACTTGAACCGTATCCACAAGTATCTTCCACTGGAGTAGACTGGAGATGGGAAACTTTTTCCACAGAGAGTTTTCAGAGAAGTGCTAAAGGAATACTGTCCATCCTTTATTTCAAGTTTATCATCATTTGAATGATAAGAAGTGCAATAGGAGTTTTCCCCCACTGTAAAATCAGAAAATGTTAGCTTGATTTTCTTTCCATCTGGAACTGTTATAACCCAGGTGCACTGCATGTTGCTTGGGTACTTGGTTCCATACAAGGGACTTTCAATATAACCTGATGATCCAGAAAGCCGAATGTTGTTGTTTTGAGAATAGGTATTGAACGGACTGCAGATGGAGCTATCTGGTTCTGGGAAGTAATAAAGTATATACATGTAAAATTATATGCACCATGCAGTCCTATTATTAGTAGACTTCCACTTTGACTATCACCCAGGAGATCAACCCTGAAATTACAGGTATAAGCATTAGAGCAGTTTTCACATGACTATGAAAAACGTATGGCATGGACTGCACCTTGCAATGAGCATGTCAGTGCCATGCTCTGTTTGAAAACATTTGACAATGATTCAGTGTTGTGTCTGTGCTGTGCCGTAACCTTGCCATGTGTCATGAATTTATCCATCCCTCTCAGTAAGAGGCTCTCAGTTCAGCACTGATTCCTTCAACAAAGGGTTTATGGGAACTTTCAGGTGCTATAGTGATTGCATATGCACATCATTGAACAAAAGGAAATAATGATATCCAACCATATACTAAACAAATGTTTTTTAAATACAGTAACTAAGCTAATCTTGAGCACATACTTGGTTTCACTGCTTTGTATTTTATTCTGAAGCCTTTTCTCTGTGAAGAGCTGTCACTCTTGAATCTCAGGTACAAAGATGTGCCAGAGGAGTACACATTTGCAGGCAGGTAATTATTGCAATACTTGCCACGTAGTTTACTACTAGAACGGTAACTCCCATCATAGACTTCAAGAATATCACTATAGCTAGAGCATGAGTCTGATATATAGGAACCTTCGGTATTAAATGTGACAAAACTCAGCTCCACCACATAGCCAAAAGGTGCTGTGATAATCCACTCACAGGTAGTTGATGAAGGGTAGTCAGAAGGATAATACGGACTTGTGAGGTCATAAGTATAAAATAGTGATGCGCTACGGTAAGTCATGCCACATGCTATAAAAGAAGATACAATAAAATTATGCAGACTTCTGCCAGTTATGCATGATAAGCATCTAGAAAGATTTAGGATCTATCTTATTATGAATATAAAGAAAAATAGCTAATGAACTAACCAATGTTTTTTATGTCTAGATATAGCTGTAATTTAAATGCTAGATATATAGGATCTGGTCAACACTCTATCCAAACTGAATTGTATTGAATTTTGTGTCTATTGCTCTTAACTTTTTTCTTACCCCTATGGTTTTATATTAAATAAATGGACCTCTAAGCTTGGGTGTAAAGTTTCCCCATTCCACACCATGTGGTATTTTCTTGTGGATAAGACTTTGTTTGAGTTGTATCCACGTTTAGGTGTCTCCTCATGTGCAACCATTAAACAAAGAAATGATACTCTAGGAATGAAACATGGTCTGAAATGGGAAAGCATCATACCTAAGCTAAAGAGGTCTATCGTACAGTTATGTAATATCGGCCCACCTCAGGCTATACATCTCCCGCCCCTTTTTAATTCAGACGCATAGAGTTCGAAGGTAGGGATTTCTTAGAGGTTACCTGAACCTCAATACCCATACAACTATCATAATATGCAACATCCCTTTACTTACATTGTGCTGTTGTTACAGAAACACAAAAGAATGCCAGAAACAGGGCTGTAACAAAAAAATATGTATTGTAAGATTTTTATTAACTGTTTTAGATACTCCTTGAAATCCTTGAAAAGCCCTGGGATCCAAAACCCATTTTCAAGTGCACTTGAAAAGCCCTTGAAAATAGAAAAGCTGTTGAATACTCCTGGAATAGCCCTTGAAAAGCCCTTTATACCTAGTTTATCATGATCAACTGTAACCTAATTTTTGTTCACAATTCACTTGTTATTATTTCAATTATTGTAAGTTCTTTGTTCCAAAAATGACAAGGTTGGTATGCTACTCCCGAGGGGGTGGGGGTACTCCCTATAATTGACTATACGGGGATGCTCCGCCCGAAAGGGGTACTTTATTCAAACTGCACATATAGAAAAGGGGTGGAAATTTGTGAGTTTTGGTATGAAAAGGGATAGATTTTCTTCAAAAGTATATGAAAGGGGTACCTTTTCAGGCAAAAAGCCATTAAAAAGGGGTAACTTTTTGCTGAAATTTGGTATAGAAAAGGGTAAGGGGTCGAGAGTCCGGGCGGAGCATCCCCGTATGAAACGACCCGAAGTACCCCCCCCCCCCCCCCCATGCTACTTTCCATCATTTTATGTTGATGTTATCAAGCTTAAAATACTATACTAAATTACTAAAGATTAAGTTCCTCAACCTTAGCTTTAATCTGTTTGTTAGAATCTGTTTGTTATTTTTGAAGAAGCTTCTTTTTGAAAACAGACTTTTGAGACAAAATATAGCAAGACTCAACTTGGATGTCACGTCCCTTTGAAAATATGACGTAATAAATATAACGATCGAAACCCAAACGATAAATAAAATGCAAATATCATCCATAACTTCATAATAAATATCAAATGAAAGACTACTTGACTTGTTTTAAGTCTATGCCTCGGAAATAACGTATAAAATAGCGAAAAATGTTGAAAAATATACCAATATACGCAGGATATAGCTGAATGCAGTTGAGCATTTTCAGTGCCTGTTAAGGGTCTCACATCTGCGAGCTTAAAGACGCTTGTTCAGAATCTTTTTTCTATGACACCGTTTAGATAACTCTCCAATATAACATTCTATTTCTTGTTTGTTTGTTTGGTTTTTTTTCTTTCTCTTTTGACACCAAAAAACACACAACATAAGCTTACTCAAGGCTGAAACACTTCAAGACTTGTTCTCCATCGTTTGTGCTGTCAGTGGAGAGTTGTCGCTATTTCAAAACGTATTCAAAACAGCTTGGACAAAAAGAATATGTTTTAAGCTTCAATATATGTTAGAAACAAATATACTCACCAAACAGAATTGAAAACATCTTCAAACTCATCGATATATACAGTACCAGACGTTTTTTGTGCCTTCGTACGTACTTTGTTAATCTTCTTCCTCATAAAGGCTTCTTGGAACTGTTCAATAATATTATATTATTAATGAGTAGTTTTAACTACTTAAAAAAAGATCTGTCAATCATTTATGGTTGATTAATTTAAAACTATTTCTCGCGTTTTCCTTAGCTGTTTTAAGATTATTAGCATGATTTTCATAGTTTCCTAGCAAAATATTGAAAGCTGGACTAGAATTTGCTTTTTTATGGTACCGGCCTGTAATACTGATTTCTGCCTGTGTTATGATCCAATGGCTTCATCCAAAACATTTGGGCTCCCTGTGTAATCCTAGTATCACTCATGTATTTCCTGAAAAATTCCAAAAACTTGCTGATGGTCAAAACTAAGAACTCTTTGTTTCGGGAAACTACTCCCTGTTCTTTAATAAAAGAAAAAAATAATCTCTTGTGAAGAAGAAATACCGGAAATCCGTCAGGAAGCGCGCAGAATCCCTTCACGTGCACCGCAAACCAGTAGAATACCGTCGGCTCTTAAAAACATTCCAAACTCATCTTCAACACGATGACAGAGGTGGTTTGATAGGAGTGGAGAAAATACCTTTCGAGTGATCAGAACCTCTCTTTGACTGACGAAACCAAGAAGATGAAGTGTTCTGAAGGGATATGTTGGGTTTCTCGTTATTTTATCGTAATCGGTGAGTTTGATGTCAGGTTTTTCTTAGTGAGCATGGCGGGTTTAAGTCAGTCCCAAACTCGAATAAATATTCTAGTGGTTAGTTCCAATAAACTATTTAATTTTGTATGACTTGACCTCTTTATGCTTGAATTTTTCTGGACGTTAGACTTAGGAGATGTCTTTACGGAATATGAATTCCTGATCAAATACGACAAATATTTGATTCAAAACTATAAAACATTTGATTAAATCATGATCAATGAAGCTTATAGATCAATCATAAACAGTTGACTAACGGGACATAAACCCCATATATGTATTCTAACACATTAAAGGACTGATTGGAAAAATAATTCTTAAGACAGTTATGCTTACATTACATTTTACAGTAGAATAATTGTTTTGCTTACTTCATAAGCTTAATTATTAAACTTTATAGCGTCATAAATTTATAAATTTTGAGACATTTAATAATCAAATTTTATAGTTTAAAAAATTATTTTAAGTTTTCTTTATTATCACTAACTGTTTTTATTTATTTATTAAAGGTTATGTATGATTCATGGTATATTTTGATGATAGTGTAATTAGAATTTCCGTGGATGTAATATTTCTAGTCATAATAAAGTACATGCTATTTGCTAAACAATAGCCATAATAAACCAGAATAATGGTAATGGCTTGCTCTATTTTAATGTGATAAAAATTATATATCTACAAGCAAAAAGCTTTTGGATAAAAAAAGGTACTGTAAGCATATTATAATAATTTTAATGAGGATTTTGTAAATGAAAGTGGGATGACCCGGCCGATTAGTGCTTCAAGAACACATTATTAGCTAGTCCTTGTAGCCCTAGTACTAGTCCTAGGGTCACCAGACCTCATGACCTTAATAAAAACCAAAGCAGCTATATATAGACTATGTTTATTGTGATGAATGATAAGTAGTGTGCACTCAAAAAAGCACAAAGTCGTGGCTGCAAATTTGGTTGACACATGACAGATATTTAGCAAAGCCCAAATTTTTTGCTAATTAACTTATATTACATTGCATGCTGCTATGATGTCATGCACACCCTTAAATAGATATCTTAGAAGTGCGTAATGTTGATGAAACTAATGAAATATTGAGAACATTGAGAACCAGTTTAATGTTCAAATTTTCTTTATAATAACACATGTATTCAGTAATATAATGCTCACATAGTTGCATTGACTCAAGGTTTCCCTTTTTTCTTCTCAGCTGTTCTTTTTTTATTTGCTCAAAGTGTTTTACAGTATGAGGTTGTCGCTCAAGGTACTGTGTTATTTAATGTATATTATAATACTTTTTATAAATGTGGCTGTGACTTTTGTCTTCAACCCAATTAACATCAAAATATCTATTTTATATCAAACCCTGAAACAACGTCTGAGCTGATTATGCAGTCAGGGCACATAATTGGAATTTAGCATTTTGGGTTTTGTAGACAATAGCAGCTATATTTTCCTATAATGATGTTTTTCTTTTCTTTTTCCCCCAGAAACAGACACTAACTTACCTATTTGCAACAGAAGCCAAAACTTTTTCGTCCTTAATTCATCAACAACAGTACTACAGAACTTTAGCAGCCCAAATTACCCAGCAAACTACCCAACTTACAGTTACTGCATATGGGTACTCACTGCACCTGTCGGGAAGCTAGTGAAACTGATCTTTAGTTCATTTTCTATATATTCACCTTCGGCTTCAAACTCAAGAGATTGTCCTTACGCATACGTCAAGGTTACAGAGCAAGACAAGCAAGGAAATGCTCAAGTTGTTGGAAGTTTTTGTGGAAATCAGCCTCCTCAAACTATATATTCCAGTGGAGGGACCTTGAGGGTAGAATTCAAGAATACTTTCAGGGCATCGGCTGAAGGATTTGTGGCTAAATATGCTGCAATACAACCAGGTAAAGATTTAGCAGAAACAAATAGCTAATTTTATGGAAAGGACATGGAGAGTACACAGTGTGACATAATTGCTTGTGAAGAAGATCAATCACAGTACGTATGTGGTCGACCTTAAATGTCCTATTTATATTACTTTGTTATGGTCTTCGGCTATGTTTCAAGCTAGTGTCTCAAGGATAGACAAAGTATAAAACCTTCCATTTCTCAAGCAACTTTACATGCTGCAACATTATAAAATATATTGTGTCATTGCCTTCAAAGATTTTTGTTGTTTTGATTTCCAGGAACAGCATGCTCAGAGCACAACTCCTTTGACGAAAATACCAACATTCTACTGGATGCATCTTCAGGCCGCATTGTAACACCACAATTCACTGACTCCTTTTCAAAGGCAATAGATTGCACATGGAAGATTACGCTCCCTCCAAAAAATGGAATAAACATGTCATTCCATTCATTCAAACCCAAAAACCAAGTTGCATGCAGTGATGCGGCTTTAGAGGTTTATAATGGTCGATTTGGCAGTGGCCATGGTGCTCAACTAGGTGTCTTTTGTGAGAGTTCAGTATTGCCTGTTATATATTCTGCTGGAAGGTACATGTCCCTTCGCTGGAGAGCAAAGAATCCTGAGAGTGCTATTGACTTTGAGATGGACTTCAGATCAATTCAACAAAGTAAGACCATGACAAATTGAATTATTTTCAATTATTCACAAGAGAGTTAGAGGACAAAGACATGGCAGCCATGTTGGTGGTATCAAAGAATGAGAAATCTTTTGTTGAATACCACAAACATGATGGCAATGACATAGCTTGCTAAGAGTTGTTTAGTTTCAAAATTTCATATTCTTGTAGTGCATTTTTTAAAGTTATGAAAAAAGTAAGAAATGTCTTATATAATTCATTAATTTTTTTTTAGAGGTGAATGGCTCCTGTCACCAGATGGATCGACCAAGTAGTCTTGTTAGAATGGATGGAATTGCTGGAAGTATTTTTAGTCCAGGCTATCCAGGAGAATACCCAAACAACAAGGAATGTTTATGGCATCTTTCTGTCCCATCTGGGTTCAACATCCAGCTTAAATTTCTAACATTTCAACTAGAATCCAGTGGAAGTTGTAAATCAGATTTTGTAGAAGTAAGGGATGGAGACTCATCAACAAGCCAGCTAAAGAATAAGTTCTGTGGGTCATCTCTTCCTCCTGTATTAATCTCAAAAGGCAGGCACATGTATGTGAGTTTTAGGAGCAATTATGCTTCAAGTGGGAAAGGATTTCTTGCTGTCTTTGAAGCTACAACTGAAGGTTTGTGCCATATAATTTCATGTTCTACTAAAATTGTTTTTGAATAAAAAAAAATCCAATAGATCTTATTCATCTTATTCATCTTGATTTCAGATCACATGCCATTCCCTAGAGTATGATTTCTTTGTTTAATAGAACAGTTGCACATCAGACACATGTAAAAATTGATACAACTCATGCAAAGAATCTTATTCTTAAGAGAATGACATGTGGTCTGTAATAGGATTAGACCCAAGCCATTAATGTCTATTTACAAATGTTTTGTTGTTGTTTTTATTATTATTTATTGTACTTCCTTATTAATCGTACATATGTGTTTTATTTTGATCATTTTCTTCTTTCCTTTATATTTCTTAAAGTACCTAAAGTCATCACAACTCCATGGGTCCAACCAGGTGTGTGTTCCCCAGATTACACCTCGACTGTTAATAACAACTTAGAACTGTCTGGATCATCTGGTGTTGTCCTAAGCCCCCTCTACCCCTCCCAGTACCCTGACAGTATCAGCTGTACCTGGAAAATCACTGTTCCAAATGGCAAAAGAATTCGTATTGAGTTTGACGACTTCTGGATTGACGACCAGCGTGGTTGCCATGGTGACTACTTGGAGGTACGAGATGGTTTGGATACTTCAAGCCCGATGCTTGGTGGCAAATACTGTGGAAATAAAAACCCTGGAGAGATCTACTCGACAGGGTCAAGTATAAGGTTGCAGTTTGTTTCAGATGCTAGTGGTACAAGCCATGGGTTTAAGGCCAGATATGCAGCCGTTAGCAAGCGTAAGTTTAAAAAGTTGTTGATTATTAGTAATAATTATTAATTATTAGTAATAATTATTTATATATTGAAATATATTGGAGTATTATGAGTTAGTACAGCGGTTTTTGCAGAAATGGGAAACGTACTGTACTGACTTATGGCTCGTAAACGTTACGACATGCCGTGACATTGAAATGGGTTGCCATTGTCTTCCAGTAAATTGGCCACGATACGGTACAGCTGTGATTTTGATTGATCTTGTCATGAGTGTGAAAAGCATTGTATATAAAGGTGTCGTGCTGTGCGGTGTCCGATATTGAGAAGTTACCCTGCGCTTTAACTGCGCTTATCTTTGAGGATGATCAGAAAGAGTGAAGGGAGAAGAATAAAAATATACCATCTACAAACTATACACATAGAATGGGATCAAAACTAGGCTCTTACCAGTGAAGACAACACAAACATCACTCATACTTACCATCAAACGACCTAAATTACTTTTTAAACTTTTTTTCCAGCTTTTAATCGGTTCATCGCTGTAGGCATTGCTATCGGAGCCATTGTCCTAGTATTGATCGCCATTCTCATTTACTGCAAGATCAAGAAAAAGAGAAGTAAAGATCTAGAAGATGACCTAGAGGAGTATGACGATGGCCATGGGACAATTGATTCCAGGCAACCCGAAACACCAGACAATCCATTGCTTAGCAACGGAACCGAGATACCCCATAATAACGCCTCGCCCAATGACTACAGTGTCAATTATGCACCAAGACCAGTTGCTATGGAAACACTCCTTAACGACGAAGGGAATATTAAGAATAACTTGAGCGAAGAAGAGTATGCGTGGTTTAAACCAAGTAAAAGGAAAAGTAAAGGTTTCGAGTAGTTTTACAAGAAATAAAAACTTTTGTTCCTGGTAGCCGAAGGGAACGAAGTGTTTAACTGCAATTCTTCTTATTCGATATTGCGAAATCCTAGCAGACGTCAAATCCTAGTTCGATAGTATTACATGAGAATAGTATCGTCAAATAATGCGTACAGTATACGTCATATAGAGTGTTTCAAAAGCTGTCAACTTACCACAGGCAGCCCACTACCCGATTCCCACTTCAAATATCGCAGATGCACTCAAAATCTTCCGGTGACTTTGCCAAACTTTGCCAAACTTTGTGAAACAAGTTGGCTTATTGAACAGAGGCGAAATGCATAGAATAAACTTTGTTTCATGGTTTATGAGGACAGCACAGGACAGACGAAGTTGACTTGGAGCAAGCAATGCAATTCACTAAAACGAGAATCTTAGAAGGACCGTCGCAGGGTGTGGAAGAGATTTAGATAGAAAGTCTGATTCGAGCAAAGGAGAGGGCGAGGTTCGGAAAACTTGCCCAAATAACTAGTATTTTAGGCTTAACCGACTGTTAAAATTCACTACTGTATTTATCGTATATGGCTGTCGTTTTGTATCACAGGATATATTTTCCATTAGTGCCGTTTATGTACATATTTTATAGGGGTCAAACCCTCATTTGATGCTGCTGTAGTTTCTATATCTTTTAATAAGAGTACGAAAATATTTATAAAACAGACCCTTTTCAAATATGGCGTCTGTTACTTCAAACGAGGATTCTGAGAATGTCCTGGATATCAAAAGTAAACCCAATGATTTCCACTAGCAGCATCCAGGACTGGAATGCCCTGGATTTCAAAACACAATCATTATCACTCATAACATCCGGGTCATTCTCGGACTCCTCGTTTGACGTCATAGACGCCATATTCGAAAAGGGTCTATTGCTCAGCTAGAACTGAATTAAAAAAACTCATGGAACTCTGAGTAATATTAGGAGCAGATTTCCAGCAGTCGGTTTCGAACGCACGGAGGAGAATATCGCGTGCGCGCGAAACCCCGAAATGGAAATCTGATGATGGGGGAGGGGAGGGAGGAGAAGATACTGTCTGGTTGGCTTAGATTCCCGACAACATGCAGTAATAATATTTTACTGCCAAAAAAAGAGAGAAGTTCAAAACGCCTAGTTTTGTAGTATAGAATCATAAGTGCTTATTATAGTCGATAATGTGGAAGGTTTCTTGTAAAGAAACGATATTGTTCTAGATAAATAAAAGAAAGTGCTGCAACTACTGTCTACTCTTTTCTGTCTATCTCTATTTTCAAATTATATTTATTAAATTTTTAGCCAGAGCTCTTTTTAATCCTTATTACACTCCACCAATAGAGTTAGGGGTACACATAAACGGAAATCTAAATAATCTCAGAAATAATATATATATATTTGTGAATTTTAATTTATAGATAATGAACGTCTTAATAGACCTCTTTACCTTCGTTGTTTGTTGTGCCCATTTCAGACCACGTGATGCCACTCTTGGGAATTGATTCTTTCATGTGTAAATATTTTAACAAAAGAACATTTCTCAAGGGAATGTCATGTGGTCTGAAATGGGCAATTTACATACGAAGGTAAAGAGGTCTATTGTAAGAAAAAGAGGTAATTACCACCTTAGTTCCACCCACAGGGAGCCCAATTTAGATTAAAGTTAATTAATTTTTTTTTTTAATTCAAGGTCAAGATAATCTCTTCTAAAACTCGAACGAGCAAAAAAATCCATAAAAGATGCACTAGAACATTTTTATCTAAATTTGGGTCCCTGATTCCACCCACTTCCCTGTGTTCAATAATGAGTGGAATCTTGGGTGTTCCTTCATACCATTCTTACTCGTCATCGCCAACTCCCAGGTTAATCGCATAGACCATAGAGGACCTTTATGGCATCTTGGTAATTCAATTTGATAAAAGTGGGCTGCGGAAAAAAAGACAGAAAGAAAATAAACGAACGGCAAAAAGTACACAATTTTTCGTCTGGGTTTCGTTAATACCGGGGGGAGGGGGGGTGGGGGACACAGAGGGGGCTTATAGCCTTGGAGTAACCCGCATACCACTCTCATGATTACTGAGGATTTCAAGGAATAATGTATGGAAATTCGCTCGAGGACTTGAGTCAGGTTGGACTCAATGTTTACGTGTTCATACATTTACCGTATTTTATCAATTCCAACTTCGCGACCAACTCGATCGGGAAAGGTCTAATACGCAACGTTGCCTTCTGAGGCATCCGAAATATAATGACAGCATTTTCACAGAACTTCTTCTATAGAAAAATTTATTTTTTATATCTAATAGGCAAGTATAAGAAAAAGAAAAAGCAAACAAATAAACGTATTTAAAGACTAGTTTGCCACAGGCAACCCAGCAATAATGGTTGGTTGAGATATATTTTCTTCATCGCTTCCCGCACGATCCCGCAGTTTTCCCGACCGTTCCTGCTTTTCCCGCACACTTCGATCATGCAAGAGTCCGCGCCTCATTCAAAACATGGCGTCGACATAACACAGCTGGTGGGTGATGGTTTAGTGTTTTATGTCGGTTTCGCGTTTTCGGGAGTTCTCACATAGGGCTAACCTCCAAACTTCCTTTCAGGATGCTTATTTAATTTATTTATTTTAGCTGCGTGTTAGTTTCTGCTTTGGCTCTCTTATATGTTTTATTCTATGTCACTGATAATTTGCGTCCTGAATAAAATACTATTATTATAAACATCTGTAAATTTGTTGATTTACATAATGAATCTTCGTAGTTCTTCTAAAGTTAAGGTACTCTTTGATTTCTAGTGCTGGTATTCGTTTTTTAATTCTAACTCATTTGAATTTTCTGCGACCATTTTGGGAAGGGTATATTACAGAGTCGTACAAATAGTCATTAAAATGTGTTTCACTAAATATTAATTGAGTTTCTGTTTTTTTAATTTTCTTTTTCGAGTTTTCCTATATTTGAAAACTTTACTTTTACAAAGACATTGCTTGGGCTTCCTGTGGATACATTTTCTTCAACGCTTTCCGCACGATCCCGCAGTTTTCGGGACCGTTCCCGCTTTTCCCGCACACTTCGGATCATGCAAGAGTCCGCGCCTGCATTCAAAACATGGCGTCGACATAACTGGTGGGTGATGGTTTAGTGTTTTATGTCGGTTAAAAGCGATGGCTCAGTCTAAAATATGGACTAACTGGAATGTTGCTGTGTTTCTGAGTCTTCTATGTAAGTACAGGAATATTTTTTCTCCTGTCTTTTACTCGTAATGATAAGGAAGGACCTTGCTCGATGCATGCCCCTGTGTTCGAATCGTCGTCATGTCTACTTTTAGGTTTTTCTATCTTATTCAATCCTTATATTTGCTACCTCGATTTTTATCGCTTCGAAAAATGCATTAGTTATAAATAATTAGTAAATAAACCCCTCCTGGCGGCTGGGATATCGGCTGATAATGTCCGAGGATGAGAAATGGTCCGAAAAAAGAACATTTGGCCGAGAAGCAAAGCTTCGAAGCTAATTACGGGTTAGAGACTGATACGAGGGTTTTGTGGTGAATTATAACCCAACGATGAATTTTCGCGCGCTGTCATTGGTTCAAATGGGTCACGTGCAGGACGGGTATCAGGCGATATCCCCCGTCCGAAGTGATATTCGTCCAGCAGAAGGTAAAAACGTTAAAAAAGAAAAGAAAAAACATGGAAAACAAAGAAACTCAGTTTTTACAAACAAGTCAGAATAAAATACAAATACTGGTTGAGAAAACTACGCCAGGAAACACGAAAAAATCAACAAAATGTACTGTAAATGTCTTCAATGGTAAGCATCCATGTTTCGTGAATGAAGTTTTTGGTTTGTTTTTGAAATTGTTTTTATAAACTACTAAAAACCAACAAAGAATTCGACAACAAATGTCAAACAATAGAATAGTTCAATGTCAAACAGCTTTCATTTACCAAAATAATTGTTTTTATATCCAGCTTGGAGACGAGAGAGAATTATTTTTTGAAAACTCTGGAGATGACGAGTCGATGCAGTTTGCTGAATTCATTTCAGTGAAGTCGTTGGGTTAGTATAGGAAATTACACCGTTCGAGAAGAATTAATGAAAAATACCGCGCGTATTTGATGAAAGTGAATTAATACCACGAGTGCGTAGCACGAGTGGTATTAATTCACTTTCATCAAATACAAGCGGTATTTTTCATTAATTCTTCGAGAACATAGGTGTAATTTCCTGTTAATACCAAATCTATAAAAAAATACGAAGTTTGTTTTTGTTCTTGAATGGATGTCAAGCATTCCGAAAGCAAAGTTCCCGGATGTGTGTAATTAATTACGCGCGAAGTTCCCGGATGTGTGCAATTAATTAATTGCACAGTATTAAGAAAAATTTCACAGTTCGTCAGCCAATCAGAATCGAGTATTCTTTATAGATGTGGTATTATAAAATAAATAAACCCCCTCTGGCTCACTGGAATATCGGTTGATAATGTCCTTGGATGAGAAATGGTCCTCAAAATATCACATTTACCCTCGAAGCTTCGCTTCTCGGCCAAATGTTCTTTTTTCGGACCATTTCTCATCCTCGGACATTATCAGCCGATATCCCAGCCGCCAGGAGGGGTTTATTTACTAAATATACGCACGAAGCGAAGCTGAGTGTGGTATTGAAAATTTTGAGTTCATTCTACAGTCTGCAAGTGCGAATATTTCACCACAAAACACGAGTTTTAAGTCTCTAACCCTTTTAATATTCAATCTGAATTCACTGAATGAATAGCATATAATAAATGAAGTAAGTTACAACTCAAACGTCGTGCGAAGCAATTCAATTTATTAATAAATATTTCAATTACATAAGTATTTATAAGTGCATAGGTATTTATTCATATAAAAATATAATGTAACTTTATAATTTTAAATAAAAAAGTACAAAAAAGTACAAAGAATCACTATGATATCACTATGCAAATACAACGGCTGTAATCTTTGTTGTTTGCCTGCTTCAGCTCTTGATAAAACCTTCCCAGTCGCTCGGCTAAAATTTCTTTGCTTAGCGTTTCCAATTCCTCACTTTGAAACCTCAACTGCAACCATTCTAGATTTAAATTGATAAAACTCTTTAATTCAATTGAAGTTTAGTTCAATAAAAGCTTTTTTTTGCCTAACTTTCGGGTTAACTAAACGGACTAAAGATGACAAAGCTACAAACTTGTGGTTTCAAACGAACCCGCTTTGAATGAAAACCTTACCTTTGAAGATTCCAACACTCCAGTTAGTGTTTTTTTAGTGTTCTTTGGAATTGATTCATCGATAATGCTACTAATTTCTTTTTCGTCAATGTTGTCATAAGAACGACTTGAAGCCATGGTCGAACTGGTTAGAGCACTCAAAATTCTCGCTCAAAGGACAGTACCGACAGATAAACACAAAACACGTGATCAATTTCAGCCAATCGTGCACGCGAATTTTGAACAGTGAATAAAGATTGAATATTAAACTACGATATCTTCACATATACTAATTCATACAGAATGTTAACACTGAAAACAGCGCAATTTTACAGTAATGGAACCATACAGGATGTAGATCTTCGCCAAATTTAAGGTTTTTTTATTGAGGAATTTAAGAATTGGCAATGTTTTACTGTAGTTCATTTAAAACGAAAGGAGACAATTTTCTAACTATGACTGAATATTGCATTCTTATTCCTCAACAGCAAGTGTCTCACTTACAATAGCATCAAATGTTGCAGGTCAGTATACGTAGCTTGTACATCTTGTTCAAATGTAATATCATAACACTACTGTTATAAACGTTGCTTTCTGATTGGTTGGGGGCATCTGCCTGACAGTTTTTGTTGTTGTTGTTGTTGTTATCTTGTGTGTACATGGATGTGTGTATGTGTGTGTTGAGGAAGAGAGGAATGGATTAATTTCCAGGAAGCTTGTTCCAGAATTTAATGCTGATTAATTTTTATCCACTAGGATGTAATGACACTGGAATTGAAATCACTATGCACAATACAACATCATCTGGGAATCTCACTAGCCCTAACTATCCAGACTGGATCCCAGCAAATTCTTCATGCATCTGGATTCTCACTTGTCCACCAGGAAGACTTATCAAGTTGTACTTTAATGAAGCAATGTTCAATAACTCCAGCAACAACCACTCATACCTTGAAATCCGTGATGGTGCAAAAGCTTCTAGTCCACTCATCATCAACGTCACTGCTGGAGAATCAAAACTAAAAGAAAATAATTCTGTACCTTTTATTTATTCATCTGGACAAAAGGTGTCTCTCTATTTGAAAAAAGGGTTAGGAGAAGCTACTGGTAGCATGCGTTTTCGTATTTCATACAGCTACATCAAACCAGGTAATATGAATGATCATGACATTTTGGAAAGTGTTCAAAATATTTCAGGACCATTCATTTTTTGCTGGGAAGGGGGTGTGGCATTTGTGGTGGTGGGGGGGGGGAGCGGGAGGTCAACAGGCCTCAGATTTCTTGTATGGGTTGCTAAGCAAATCCCACCCTTCACCCAACCCAGTCCGATATTAATTAAATGTTTTTCTTTCACTTAGGGAAGTCCTGTTCGGCAAATAACTCTGATGATGAGAATAACAACATCCTCTTGACAACTCCATTTCTGTTGACGACTGGAGCAGACTTGCCGTCTGAAGTAGATTGCACATGGAAAATAACACCTAGCATAAAGGGTATCCTAATGAATATCACACTGAACATAGAAAATAACCTGTTCTGTAGAACAGGAAGTGTTTCTATCTTTAATGGGCCTTATGGCTCAGCTAGTAAGCTGAAACATAATCTTTGCCAAGAACCAGGAGGAGGATCATCATTTACCTCTGATGTTGGGTTGTCTTTTCAATTGAAGTCTTCAAATTTCAGTTCTGTTCTTCAAATTCAAGCAAGTGGTAAGTTGTTGGGGTGAAATAACAAACATCATTGGTCAAGTAGGGGTCACAATCTTTATCAGAGAGATGAAAGAGCTTTAGGGAAATCAGTATATTTTTGTAAAAAAAACAAGCTGCCACTGCAATTATGTGAAGAGAGAAGATGAGGGTGATAATTTTTGCATTAATTTTGCCTTTGAATTGTGTGGGTTTAAATTTGACATGTCTGAATATAAAACACTGGAGCAATTTTTCACAGGCTTCATGACAATTTACTCATATATTTATTGTCCCATTTTTGTGCAGAGGATGATTGCATTAAAAGAGGCAATAATAGATACATGACGAAAGATTTCATTAAAACAGAACAACCCTTGTCAAGGACTCAATGCCAGAGGAAATTCGGCAATCCTTCAGGTTCTTTGCTTATCCATATAACCTATCTTCATTTACCACCTGGATGTGAAAATAACAGTGTACAACTGTTTGAATTACACAAACATTCCAACAAATCGACACTGAGGGCCAAATTCTGTGGAGTACCATCCATATGGCCTAAGATTGTCATCTACAGTGGACAAGCATTTATCAGGGTCCAGACAGAAGCTACCATTGACTCTCATGGATTTTTTACATATTTTTACCCAGCTGAACCACCTGAAGGTACAACAAGATAAAAAAATTATAAAAGGGTTGAGGGGAGGAGCTTATCAGGGAATTAGGGGATCAATGGTAGTGTAGCAGTATACGTAACAATTTGCAATTACATCTCCCCTCTGGGGTCTTGGGTTCAATTCCTAGACTCAGCATCACATGTGAGTAAGACTTTGTTGGGTTTCTCCCTTGATTTGAGGGTTTTTTTCTTGGTTGTTTGGTCTACCTCCCTCTACAAAACCTAAAATACAATTCAATCTATGAGTTACTATATATGGTTCTCAGTTTAGTTTGGAGCAACAAAAGTTTTATCATAAAGTTTCAACGTCTAGCTCACAAAGTTTCTAAAGGCAACTGCCACAATAGACCATGAGAATGATCACTTCTGATTGGATGGATTAATTTGAGCTGAAATACTTAAGAAGTGAAACCTTAGAAACATTGGGAGCTAGATGTCAAAACTTTATGAAAAAATGTCTGTTGCTCCAAATTCAACTGAAAACTGTAGTATTAGCCATTCCCTGACTTTGATCAGCCCAGAGGTTGTTTCAGGGTTCAATCTGTGAGTTAGCCATGCCCTGACTTTGATCAGCCCAGAGGTTGTTTCAGGGTTCAATCTGTGAGTTAGCCATGCCCTGACTTTGATCAGCCCAGAGGTTGTTTCAGAGTTTGATCTGTGAGTTAGCTGTGCCCTGACTTTGATCAGCCCAGAGGTTGTTTCAGAGTTTGATCTGTGAGTTAGCCATGCCCTGACTTTGATCAGCCCAGAGGTTGTTTCAGGGTTCAATCTGTGAGTTAGCCATGCCCTGACTTAGATCAGCCCAGAGGTTGTTTCAGGGTTCAATCTGTGAGTTAGCTGTGCCCTGACTTTGATCAGCCCAAAGGTTGTTTCAGAGTTTGATCTGTGAGTTAGCCATTCCCTGACTTTGATCAGCCCAGAGGTTGTTTCAGGGTTTGATAAAATTTGCAGGTTTTAATCACCATTTTCAACCATATTTCATTCCCTTGAGTATAATTTTTTTCTTTAAAACATCAATATCAGAATTAAATGTGTTTCCTTTTTTAAGTTAACGATAGCACACTTTATTTAAACAGGGTAACCAGAATTACATAACATAATTTTCATCTAGGCCCTAAATAAGAAGAAAGAATTCAAAGAAAAATTTAGACAAAAAATAAGAAAAAAATAATAAATAGCACACCTGAAGTGTACCCAACAATGACCCTGGAAGACGCTTTCAAATTTAAAAGCATAATTGTAAAGACAAACCCACTGTCCCACCTACCATGCATCCACCCATTGTGACCCACATATAAAAATGAATGTTACCTTGTATATGATTTCCTTTTCCTTTAGATTCACAGCATTGCTCAGAGTACAATAGTCCAGAACAAAATGCAAACCTCATAAGGACTGCTCGTGAAGGTCATATGGGTTCCCCTGGTACTAGTCCATCAGATGGTAGCTATCCCTACCCCCCTGGGATGTTATGCAGGTGGCTAATTCGACCTACCAACGTAGCTGAGAAAGAACAGATAAAAATTAGATTTTACAAATTTGGCTTCTCCAAAGGATATGACAAGGATTGTGTCCAAGATCATGTTCAGGTAGGTTCTGTGCTGCTGTATCTTTTGTTGATATGAAGGAAGGAAGGAAGGAAGGAAGGAAGGAAGGAAGGAAGGAAGGAAGGAAGGAAGGAAGGAAGGAAGGAAGGAAGGAAGGAATAAGCATTGTATTCATGCATTCATTCATTTATTCATTCATATATCCAGTTATTTGAATTAGCTATTCATATATTTTTACTATGATTTATCATACAGGCTCATAGTTCATGCAGTTAGACTGCTCGAGCATCTTCCATTAGCTTGGGTTTTTTTTTTTTTTTTTTTTTTTTTTGAACTAATTCATGTACAAATAGCTCACACAAGTTACTTTGTTTTATTCCATCATTGCCGCCCTGAAGATGAACAATATGTCTGAAAGCTCTGCAAAAAATAAAAATGTTAAACCTAGTCGAACTTGCCTTAATTAATAAACCTTATATTTTTACAGTAACTACTGAAAAACATTCCTGGTTGCATGCACACGATGTCTTGTTTTTCGCATGCCATAACCGAGGACAGATGTAATCAGCTAATCCGAATAATAATCCTATCATTTTGATTCAATTAGCTATGCCACTGCAACAAATCTTTTTTTGTTTATTTTCTTCTAAGCTTGACTTCGGTAATGGAAGAGTACAGAGATACTGCAAGGCTACTGGTGATCCTTCTGTCATTTATTCCGGTGATGCAAAACGCGTGAACGTAACTTTTGCATCCACACCTCTGTACACTGGGAATGATGGTTTCTCAATCATTTATGAAGTAGTTCCGATTGGTAAGAAATAACATTTTCTTTGGGAGGGGGAGGTTGGAAGTGCCTCAATTCCTTTTTTAGCACTTTTAGTCATTGTAAAATAGACAAATTTCCTGCCCTCCGCCATTGCTGCTGTTATGGGATCTTGGCAAATGTATTTGGGTAAGGGATGTGTTTAGGTGTAAGGGATGTGTTTGGGTGTAAGGGGTGTGTTTGGGTGTAAGGGGTGTGTTTGGGTGTAAGGGGTGTGTTTGGGTGTAAGGCATGTGTTTAGGTGTAAGGGATGTGTTTGGGTGTAAGGGGTGTGTTTGGGTGTAAGGGGTGTGTTTGGGTGTAAGGGGTGTGTTTGGGTGTAAGGGATGTGTTTGGGTGTAAGGGGTGTGTTTGGGTGTAAGGGGTGTGTTTGGGTGTAAGGGGTGTGTTTGGGTGTAAGGGGTGTGTTTGGGTGTAAGGGATGTGTTTAGGTGTAAGGGATGTGTTTGGGTGTAAGGGGTGTGTTTGGGTGTAAGGGGTGTGTTTGGGTGTAAGGGGTGTGTTTTGGTGTAGGGGGCGTGTTTGGGTGCACTGTTTTTCCATGCCAGACTACGTGCCATTCTTTCTTTGTTCTCGTTGTATCCATATTCACATTAAACAAAGAAATGATACTCTAGGGAATGACAAATGGTCTGAAATGGAAATAGAACGTACAAGGAATTAGGCTGAAACCTTATTAAGCGACTTTTCCTTTTTTCTAGTTTCTTCCCCATCTCGACGTCTCTCATGGACTTACATAGGCGTTCTGATTGGAGTGGGCTGCCTTCTTGTTGCTGGTATTACATTCAACATTTATCAATGGAAAAAGTGGAAAACATTACGAACAGGTCATGCAGCTTATGAACTCCATCCCCTCCTGACCTGATGAATTTAACAACCTACAGAAGATCAGCCCTATCCATGGTTTTGTCCTGGTACGACAATCATGGAACATAACCCACGTGAGAGAAGAACTGGACCCGAAATGATAGTTAGATATTCTGTATAATATATGGTATATCTCAATATCTATCGGTTTCATTGCGCATTTATTCGCCCAGTGCTAGAATATGTTTGCCAAATATGGCACTTCTCCCTTCCACAAAGATTGCCTTTCCACAACCATATGCTGCCTCACTGGATTTCACGGCAGCCTTCCTACATTACATCAGCGAAGAGAAAATCCATACCAATCATTTTACAAGAACGTCCACCGGAAAAGTGCCAACAAAATAAGAGATCTTCTTCATGAAGTCAGATCCCGGGGGGGGGGACTCCCTTATAAAGTTGGTAGGTATGCTCGACGGACCTTTTAGGGTCGAAAATAAAACCCTCCGGTACCTTTTAGGGTCTCGAAATGACGCCGTACCTTTTAGGGTCAATATTCTTTTATATGATAAATATACCTGAATATATGACAATACTTTGTTAAAGTCCGGGAATGTTCGGAAAGCGAAGTGTATTTGATGAAATTAGTGTATATTTATCAATTTTAAATTAAAAAAACTGTTAAATGTGGTCGTACCTTTTAGGGTCTGGAATCGATACCTGAATTAATTCATGCGTTCCTTTTAGGGTCATTTTTCAATCCGTCCGTCGAGCATACCTACCCATTTTATAAGGGAGTCCCCCCCCCGGGAGTCAGATCACACAAGTACTCTTTGCGTAATCCACGCACTAATTTATTCAAATGCAGAACTGATCGTTTCAAAAACAGTTTTATTCCTAAGTGCGTTAGCAACTGGAACAACATATAGCTCATGTACACTGCATACTGACTATTTTATCTATACGCATCAATCATAATCATGTACTGTAAATCTGACATTTTTTGTAATATCACGTCTTTCAAGCCCTTGAGGGTTTGCTAGTTGGTTCTCAATAAAGTTATTTTTATTATAATTAAATGAGAAATATTAAAAATTGAGAAAATTGTAAGAATTTACTATGGGCCTTATAAAATCCTCATAAAATTAGGTGCTGCCGTATTCAAATGTCTTCTCATGCACAAATATTAAGCAAAGAAGTTATACTCTAGGGAATAACACATGATCTGAAATAGAAATTCGGCGTACAAGGATTTGGGCTGAAGCCCTATTTAAGTGACTTCCTTTTTTCTAGCTAGTCCCTTCTTCCCCATCTCAAGGTCTCTCATGAACTGTCAAAGGTGTTCTGATCGGAGTGGGCTGCCTTCTTGTTGCTGGTATTGCATTCGGCATTTATTGGTGGAAAAGATGGAAAACAACACGAACAGGTCATGCAATGAATGAGCCCCCATACCGTCTGACCTGATGCATTTAACAACCTACAGAAGTCAAATCCTGAAACACAGCCCATGTGAGAGAAGAACTGGATCCGAAATGATAGATAGATAAAGTACACATATAGTAATATATGATAATATATAGTAATAATATGGAAATAATATGGAATTATATATACATTGTAGAGTGTAATTCGCGTAGCCCGGGGGGAGGGGGGGGGGGGGGGGGACTCCCTATTGAAAGAGGGTGGGGATGCTCGCCGAAAATCTTAAAAATGGACCCTAAAAGGGACCTGTGTTGTCAGTTTATGGGCGTGGCAGGGATAAAATTCTACCCCTAAGAGGGACCAAGCAAAAACGTATCCAAGGCTGGGTTTCTCGATTTAATTTATTAACATCAAACGCCTTCTGCTCGTATGAGTTTATGACGACGTCGTCCTATACAAATCGTTAACTGAACCCTTTTATAATAGATTTTGAATAAAATGTATAAAATAGATAAAATAGAAACCCCTAAAAGGGACCACAAACCTCAGCTGGTGGGCATTCTCGTTCATAACACCCTAAGTAGGACCGAAACCTCGATTTCAACCCCTAAAAGGGACTGCGAGCATCCCCGTCCCTTCGACCTCCGAGAGCCCCCTCCCCCCCCCCCCCCCCTATATGTATTATACTATATATATTGTACTCATAATTAAATGAGAAATATTAATATTACTATGGGCCTTATAAAGATTGTGTATATAAAAGTACCAGTATAGTAGGTGCTGCACAGCTCGAATGAAAGTGTTTTGAAATGGTGTCGAGGGAAAAATTAAAATAATGGTTGAAAGTCATAAAAAGGCATAAAAAAGAACATATGTTCTCTTTTATGCAAGTAAGGCCACATCCTCGGGAACCCAGGGGTAAAATTCTCTTGCTCGTTTCTCGGTTAGGCACGTTGCACTAGCTGTAACAACATTGTATCCTTTGTCTAACTATACTTCAAGCTGATTGGTCGATCTGTTGTTGTCGACCAATCAGAAAATTTCTAATTTGACTTCCGGAACAAGTTCCAACAGACTTCATGCACAGGGGTATTTCTTCTGGTAGTGAGAAACGAGTGACAGAATTTTACCCCTGGGTTCCCGAGGATGATAAGCCAAGTAAATAACAGAAATAGCAAAAAATCGCTTAAGAACGACTTTCTGTGAAAAATCATGTGAAGCATCAATAGACCCTTCTCCAAAATGTTGGCCGAAAATTTAAATAAGTTAAAATAATTCAACTGAGTGAAAAAACAAATTAGAAAAAAAAACCACCTTTATTTTAGTAACCCTACGAAGGTTTATTAATTATGTCAGGTGTTCATTAGCGGAGAAAACTTATTTTGAAAATTGACAAATTTATAGATGTTAATTTGTATGGTTGGGGGTCAAACATATGATATAAAATAGTCTTTGGTTACAGTCACCTCGAATTTAAAGAATACTTTGAACCAGCTAAGCTTAAATCGACACGCGCGAATCACTCCTTCAAACTTTATCATAAGCCAGCAAAAGTTAATTGTTATAAAAACTCTTTCTTTATAAGAATCGTTAAATCCTGGAATAATCTACCTAAGAAGGTAGTTGAGGCTGGAACTTTTTCATCATTCAAAAACGAACTGAAAGCTTATTTAAATGTATGACTTTATTATGAATTTGTTTGTTTTTTTTTTCTTTTTTTTTTGTTTTTAATAATTTATTGAATTCTTATATTAGACAGACTATGTTGCGACCGTCGTTCCCGACTGGCGGCGCCGCGTCCTGGGCGGTAGTCTCAACGTGCTGAGAGCTTGTCTGTTGTGGGTTGGGGTATCCGTCCGGGACTGCGTCGCTGTCGGTTGGGGATGACGGTCGGAACATAGATCATAGATCACTGCTGCTGCTTCGTTTGTGTGTACGTTTCGCGTTTTCGGGAGTTCTCACATAGGGCTAACCTCCAAACTTCCTTTCAGGATGCTTATTTAATTTATTTATTTTAGCTGCGTGTTAGTTTCTGCTTTGGCTCTCTTATATGTTTTATTCTATGTCACTGATAATTTGCGTCCTGAATAAAATACTATTATTATAAACATCTGTAAATTTGTTGATTTACATAATGAATCTTCGTAGTTCTTCTAAAGTTAAGGTACTCTTTGATTTCTAGTGCTGGTATTCGTTTTTTAATTCTAACTCATTTGAATTTTCTGCGACCATTTTGGGAAGGGTATATTACAGAGTCGTACAAATAGTCATTAAAATGTGTTTCACTAAATATTAATTGAGTTTCTGTTTTTTTAATTTTCTTTTTCGAGTTTTCCTATATTTGAAAACTTTACTTTTACAAAGACATTGCTTGGGCTTCCTGTGGATACATTTTCTTCAACGCTTTCCGCACGATCCCGCAGTTTTCGGGACCGTTCCCGCTTTTCCCGCACACTTCGATCAGTGCAAGAGTCCGCGCCTCATTCAAAACATGGCGTCGACATAACACAGCTGGTGTGTGATGGTTTAGTGTTTTATGTCGGTTAAAAGCGATGGCTCAGTCTAAAATATGGACTAACTGGAATGTTGCTGTGTTTCTGAGTCTTCTATGTAAGTACAGGAATATTTTTTCTCCTGTCTTTTACTCGTAATGATAAGGAAGGACCTTGCTCGATGCATGTGTTCGAATCGTTGTCATATCTACTTTTATGTTTTTCTGTCTTATTCAATCCTTATATTTGCTACCTCGATTTTTATCGCTTCGAAAAATGTATTAGTTATAACTAAACTACGATATCTTCACATATACGAATTCATATGTTCTTGTAAACACTGAAAACAGCGCCATTTTACAGTAATGGGACCATACAGGATGTAGATCTTCGCCAAATAATTTTTTTTTTATTGAGGAATTTAAGAATTGGCAATGTTTTATTATAGGAGACAATTTTCTAACTATGACTGAAATATTGCATTTTTATTCCTCAACAGCAAGTAGCTCACTTACAATAGCATCAAATGTTGCAGGTCAGTAGCAAGTATATATACACATCTTGTTCAAATGTACAAGATATCATAACATTGCTGTTATAAACCTCGCTTTTTAATTGGTTGGGACACCTGGTTCATGAGAGCATTACAGCATTTTGTTATTCATATTTAAAATTAAATGGCTATTTTAAATTTGCATTAATAAAGCACTCAGAGATTGGTAGCTGGTATTGAGAAGCTCTCTGCTATATATGCTGCGCTTCTCATAACACTTCTCTTACACCTAATTTACATCAGGTGTGACCAGTAAACCCAAGACTTCAAATGTAGTTTTTAAGACTTCATATTAACATTTCAAATCTCCGATCAACGGCTCCGATATTCAAAAAAAAAAAAAATTCAGTTAAAAATTAGATTTTGGACCCGCCATATGCATCATGAATGATTGTAAAATATTTTCAAAGAGAATTCACTTGCCAACCACATCGCTAAGTATCAGCTTCAAAATATTTATTTTAAAAATATGAATATTTTGAATTGCCATTGTTTTGATCGTAGTTGGCACTGAGATTTGGAATTTCAAACGAAGCCGCCAAATCTCCAATCAAAACATTCAAGTTACTGGTCACGCTTGATGTAAGTTAGCTGTAACACTTATTTCTCTTATGTTCTTCTAATCCCTGGGAGCTTTATGTCTGTATTCACTGTACATGTGGATGTGGGTATTTTTTCCACTTGTGTGAATGTGCATGTTGAGGTGGAGGAGGGCCAGGGGAATTCTGGATTAATAAATTAATGCTGATTTTATCCACTAGGATGTAATGATACTGGAATTGAAATCACTATGACCAATACATCGTCATCTGGGAATCTCACCAGCCCAAACTATCCAGACAGGATCCCAGCAAATTCTTCATGCATCTGGATTCTCACCTGCCCACCAGGAAGACTCATCAAGTTGTACTTTAATGAAGTAATGTTCAATAACTCCAGTAACAACCACTCATACCTTGAAATCCGTGATGGTGCAAAGGCTTCTGGTCCACTTATCATCAACGTCACTGCTGGAGAATCAAAACTAGATGAATCTAATAGTTCTGTGCCTTTTATTTATTCATCTGGACAAAAGGTGTCTCTCTATTTGAAAAAAGGGTTAGGAGAAGCTACTGGTAGCATGTGTTTTCGTATCTCATACAGCTACATAAAATCAGGTAACATTTTGGAAAGTGTTTAAAATATCTATGGACCATTTAGTTTTTGCCTGGGAGGGGTTGGGGTGGAATTGGTGTGTATGTGTGGTTCTGTAGGATAGGGATGGGGAGTTATTAAAAAAAGACTCAAGCTACATTGCACACACAAAACTCAGAGTTGCACAGCAATTTTATAACAAGGGAGGGGCCACTTTTCTATCCAGTAACTGAGAGGGGGGTTCAGATTTGTCAATGGGTTGCCAATTAAGTAAATCCCAGCCTTCACCTGCACCCCCACCTGATATTGAATAAATGTTTTTCTTTCCCTTATAGGCAAGTCCTGTTCTGCAAATAACTCTAATGATGAGAATAACAACATCCTCTTAACTCCTCCATTTCTGTTGACGACTGGAGCAGACTTGCCATCTCCAGTAGATTGCACATGGAAAATAGCACCTAGCATAAAGGGTATCCTAATGAATATCACACTGAACATAGAAAATAACCTGTTCTGTAGAACAGGAAGTGTTTCTATCTTTGATGGGCCTTATGGCCCAGCTGGTAAGCTGAAACATAATCTTTGCCAAGAACCAGGAGGAGTTTCAGGAGGATCATCATTTACCTCTGATGTTGGGTTATCTTTTCAATTGAAGTCTTCAAATTTCAACTCTGTTCTTCAAATCAATGCAAGTGGTAAGTTGTTTGCATGAAAAAACGAACATCATTGGTTGCAATCATAATTCTGTAAGAAAAGAAAAGTCACAATTAAAAGAGAACACTAGGCTAGGGCTAGAGTTTATAGTTCTTTTGCCTTTGAAATCAAACTCCCCCTCCCGTAAAAAACTAATGGTCACTGATTTTTTCTGGTTCATAAACATAGTACATCATCTTATGTGCATGCATAGCCTGATCGATGTTGGTGTTTTTTAACCTAAGATTTAGTACTTGCTTGTTAATACCACCAACCTGATAGAGCAGTTTATATGATTATGATATGAATAACTAACGGTATGGGCCACACCTTGCCATAACCGTGTCAGTGCCAGGCTGTGTATGAAAACATTCGACATTCTGTGCCGTGTACGCATCATGCCGTAAACATGCTATGTGCTTTATTAATAGCTTAATTGTCTTTATCATTTGATTTTCTTGGGAATAATGCAAACCATCCATACAAGATTTTCTTTACTTTTTAGATTTAAGTGATTTTCTGTGTTTATTTTATTTCACTAATCAAGGTTTACTTTTATATTTTTATCCTATTTTTTTTCCAGAGGATGATTGCATTATAGTTAAGACAGGAATTAATACATATATGACGAAAAATAGCTTAGCAGGAAAAAATTTGTCAAGGACTCAATGCCAGAGGAAATTCAGCAATCCTTCAGGTCCTTTGGTTTTTAATATAAACTATCTTAAATTACCACATGGATGCGAAAATAACAGTGTACAACTGTTTGAATTACATCAAAATTCCAGCAAATCCAAACTGAGGGCCAAATTCTGTGAAACACTATTATTATTTGAAAGGCCCTCTATTGTCATCTACAGTGGACAAGCATTGATCAAGGTCCAAACAGAAGCTGCCAGTAACTCGTATGGATTTCGCATCTCTTTTCAGCCAGCTGGACTACATGGGGACATTATCAAGGCAATCGGTGAGTCAGGAATATTCAAGGGTGGTGTAGTGATATTGCACTAACATCACATGTGCCACTCTAGGGTCTAAATCACATGGAAAAATAACACCATAAAACCTAACATACTAAATTCCAATTCTATCTCTGAATTAACACCTAGCCACTCCCTTACTTTGATAAGCCCAGAGGTTGTTTCAGGGTTCTATCTGTGAGTTAGCTATGCCCTGACTTAGATCAGCCCAAAGGTTGTTTCAGGGTTCTATCTGTGAGTTAGCTGTGCCCTGACTTAGATCAGCCCAGAGGTTGTTTCAGGGTTCTATCTGTGAGTTAGCCATGCCCTGACTTAGATCAGCCCAGAGGTTGTTTCAGGGTTTTATCTGTGAGTTAGCTGTGCCCTGAATTTGATCAGCCCAGAGGTTGTTTCAGGGTTCTATCTGTGAGTTAGCTGTGCCCTGACTTAGATCTGCCCAGAGGTTGTTTCAGGGTTCAATCTGTGAGTTAGCCATGCCCTGACTTAGATCAGCCCAGGTTTTTTTGAAAACACTTTCATTACATAAATTCCCTTGAGTAATATTTCTTTCTTTATAATATCAATACTATTATAACAGCATATTTCAGATTTTAAAATCTGTTTGAAACTTTTTTTTATTTACTTTCATATTCAAAAGCATTATCTTAAAGACAAACCCACCATCCACCCATATCATCATTGTAACCCACAGTTTTATCTTGTGTATGATTTCTTTTTCCTTTAGATTCACAGCATTGCTCAGAGTACAATAGTCCAGAACGAAATGCAAACCTTATAAGGACTGCTCGTGAAGGTTATATCACTTCAGTTGTTTTAATAGATAACTTCCCCTACCCCCCTGGGATGTTATGCAGATGGATAATTCGACCAACCAATGTAACTGAGAAAGAACAAATTAAAATAAAATTTCTCAAATTTGGCTTCATCAATGGATATGACAAGGATTGTGCCCAAGATCATGTTCAGGTAAGTTGCCTTCTGCTGTAACAGTAATCTATTTTACGACACTCCCATTCATGCTCAGTTGGAATGAGGTATGGGTAAAATATTTCGCAGCGTGGTCTAAGGCAAGCTGGAACAGCTTGACTTAGACGTAGAGGAGGTACGACCCACGCGAATATCGTTGGGAGGGTAGGTGGGTCGTCCTGCACTCTATCGCTGTTTGAAATTCTGAGCAAGAATAGTATTATTATTGAGCCTCGCTGTGCTTTATATTCCTCGGGTTACGTAATTCACATGCATATTAGCACCCCAGCACGATGGAATGTAGTAGTTATACATCATTTCAACTTTTGCATATCATTAGGAGTGTTAGTGAATAGTGGTTCAAAATACAGACCCTATTTTGTTGATAAACATGGAGCTAGTTGGTGGGTACTGGAAATACCCCCATCATGTTAAGGTAGCTTGTGTGCTGCTGTATCTTGTGGATAATTTATTCATGGACAGTGGTCCAAAGTTTGGACCCTATTTTGATGACATGCGTGAAGATGGTGGGTACCGGAAATACTCCCATTCTCCATGAGATACCTGCATCCTCAGTACTGGGTGGCGTAGTCAGTATTTCTATACATCATGATAAATAATTAATAACTTTTTTTTATAGTGGTATTCAAATTCAGTAACTTAATACTGGTTTCCAATTTGGCCCACTGTCACTCCCACTAAATTATACATTCTATGCATGCAACTCAACTCACATGTTGATTTTTACGGAGGGAGGAAACCGGAGTACCTGGAGAAAACCCTCGTGGCAAGAGAGAGAACAACACATGAAACAAACTCAACTCACACATGATCTGGCCCGAGCTGGGGCTCGAATATAATTGATATAACTGAGGAATGAGATGTAATCAACTAATCTGAATCATTTAGGTATTTATGTCTATATGCTTAAATGCAACACATTTCTTTATTTTATTTTATTTTTTGTCTTATAAGCTTGACTTCAGTAATGGAAAAGTACAGAGATACTGCAAGGCTACTGGTGATCCTTCTGTTGTTTATTCTGGTGAAGCAAAAAGTGTGAACATAACTTTTGTGTCCACACCTCTGTACACCGGAAATTATGGCTTCTCGATCATTTATGATGTAGTGCCGATCGCGATTGGTAAGTATAAAGGTTTAGGAGGGGATAGAAGCACTTTCAATTGATCATTTACTTGAGGAACCTTTATTCTTTTGAAAGTGGAAATACAATTTCTATCCACCCTTATTCTATTTTAATTGAAATAATAATGAGTCCACTCTGAAGCCCTATTAAGCGACATTTCTTTCTTTTTTTTTTTTTCTAGTTCCTTCTTCCCCTCCTCGGAAACTTCTCTCATGGACTGTCATAGGTGTTCTGATTGGAGCAGGCTGCCTTCTTCTTGCATGTATCGCATTTGGTCTTTATCGATGTAAAAGGCGGAAAAGACAACACGATCAGGTCATGAAAAGACAACACGATCGGGTCATGCAAAGAATGGCGAACGAAAGAGATGAGCAAGAAGACATCCTCTCAGAGGAAGAGTTAATGGCCACGCCCACACCTCAAGGCCCCCCTCCCCCGTATACAGGGATAGACGAAAACTCCCAACTGATGCAACAACATACAGAAGACCAGCCCTATCCATGGTTCAGTCCTGGTACGACTATCATGGAACATAGCCCACGTGAGAGAAGACCTGGACCTGAAATGGAATCGAAAGCGTAAAGGTGTTTTTGTTGATTATGTTGGCTCCATCTGTCATGATTTACAGTCTCCTTTCTTGAGACCAGTGAGGAATATAACTGACTGAATCAAGAGGAATAGGTGTTTAGTCTGATAGCTTTGTTTTAATCAATTCATCAAATGAATGGAATCAAATCTTGGAAGCTACATGACATATATCTTAATGATATGATGAATGATAGTATTATGTTGAGATATGATCATTATTATTCATAGAAATAATAATAATAATAATAATAATAATATTATTATTATTATCATCATCATTAATATGATTTGCAGCCAGTGGTCTATTTAACAAATCGAAGTGACTTTTCCATGGTCTGTCTCGCTGCGCTCGTGGTTCCACTTGAGTTTGGATCATTTCTGACGTCATTTCTATGTTCGATAGGAGTACAGACCATGGAAAAGTCACTTCGATTTGTTTTTTACCATAACAGGCAAAGAAAAGATCCAAAAACGAAGAAAAAGTTTGAAAGAAAAGACCGTTTCAAGCGCGCGCTAGCTACGTGCGCGAGCGATTCGTCATCTTATCGGTCTGTCCTCTTATCGAACATGGCTCTCAGCCAATCAGCGCGCGAGAAATTTACAAGTTATGGTAAAATAGAGTATCATTGTATATATTAACAGATGTTATTTGCTGCGATAATGATAACAATAATACTGAGGAGCATTCTACAAAGTCTCAATGCTTTTACAAAGTACAAAATTAATCGTCCTAATTTCGGTATAATTACATGTGCGCTTAGTACCGTACTCACTACAGCCTCAGCAAGTATTTGGCACCTAGTGCAGGCAGACCTAGCAGACATTTCTTTCCTAAAGGGACTCTGTAGAGTGTGCTATCCAGTATTTTTTTAGTATTATCAAAACTTCATTTTAGAATAGTGATTTATATTATATGATTATCAATAAAATACCTATATTTCTCTATTTCAAAAATTTGTTATTTTCACATGTGAAAATACCGTCACTATGGTTACCTATTTATAGCAGAAAAAAAGCTCGAAAAAGCTTTCTTTTCTTTTTCATTGATAATTATATAATAAACAGAACATTACATGGGCTCTTGGAGATACGAATTTTATCTTCTCGTGTTGAAAATCTCTCGCTGCGCTCACTCGTGAGAGATCTTTTCAACACTCGAAGATAAAATTCGTATCTCCGAGCGCCCATGTAATATCCTCTATATAATGTATACCTATAGATAGGTATATCATCACATATGGGTAGGTTAGATTAAGAAAGTTATTTGATTTTATCGATTTTTTTATCTTCCGCAAAAAAGCGCAAGGTGCAATAGAAAATTATAAATATTATTTGATATGTACAGATGTATATGTAGAATAGGAAGACTTATTTTATTTATAGAATTTTAACTTACTAAAAGAAGAAGGATTCATGGACAGGTTATTGGAGATCCTTCAGTTGCATTCAGGAGATATGGAAACAGAAAGATGTGTAAAATGTATGCAGACAATGTACGTGTACGTGGGAAGGGATTTAGTAAGTCCAAAATGGCGCACGGTCGGGTGAGTTACATGACAACGATGCATCCAGGGCCAAATTTACAAATTAACAGTGTTTTCTTATAAGTTGGTGCCACAAAATTGTTGTGTTCCTGAATGTAAGAAAGAAAGACAGAACACCATAGTACTTTGCACCATAGTGTTTCTTTGCATTTGGCCCTGGATGACTCGTTTCCAATAATGTGCGCCATTTTGGACTATAAGGTCTATAAAGGTCAAGCTCCCCACTTGATGCTTCTGTAGTTTGCATACATTTTCGTAAGGGCACGAAAATATTTATAAAATTGCTTAGCTAGAACTGAATTCAAACTACTTAAGGAACTCAGTCTTGTCTAAAATTGGCTCAGATCTTTTATCTGCGATATCACTTGATAAACTATAGCTTGATAAACTGCTGCATGGGGGAGGGGAATACGCTGTCTGTCTGTCCAATCCCCCCGACAAAAGAAGATAAAAACTAGCTTATTTTAATTTGATAGGAACTTTGCCGGTATGTTTTTTTTGTATACATACTTATTGTCAATGTTCTTAAAGGGGCACTTGGATGAAAACGCCCCATATTTTGAAAGTCCGAATAGTTCAAGTATTTGAGGATAATATGACTCAATCATGATTATGAAAACCAAACTGGCGAAAATTTTAGCCTGGAAGCCACTCACAGTTGAGAAATTTTGGTTTAAAAACTAAAAGAACAATAGGGTTGAGTAAATGACGTCATTTACTCATAATTTAGATGCTGAAAAAAATATATAATTTTTATCCGCAAATTTTGACTGTGAAGAAAATATGTTGCTTGGCTACTATTGGGGACATATAGATAAATTTAACCAAGTTTCAAGGCATTTCCAATTTTCATCGATTTTCATCCAAGTGCCCCTTTAAAGAAGGCCAATTCAACGCAAGCATAATAACTAAGGATTTTGGCCAGCTTTCTACGTTTGTCCGGTACTTTTGGGTCCAATTTTAAAATTATTGCAGTTTTATTGAATATTAAGTGTTTAATGCTGAGAAAATATTAAGCTTGGAGTGGCAAAACTATCGCAGCACGTACAGTAATTAATTGCAGTAAATAAATGTATGCCATCTAATCAATTCCAATCTTAGTTAATGACATGGCAGCCATGTTGGATACGACGTAAAAAGAGGTTGATCACGAAAGTTGACGTTTCTTCTTAAAATTTCACAATATTTTTTTTCTTCTAATTTTGATTTTATTTTATGGTTATTTTTATGTGAAAATTATTTTGTACTTATTTTACACAACTTTCTTGGGACAAATAAGAACATGTCCTTTATGTTGCTTTATTTACTTTGAAGCGAAGAATAAAGTTTCAAGTTAATTTCATGATATTTATTTTTGTTATTTTATCTTTTCATTTTATTTACTTGATCTTTTGTTTCTTTGTTTGTTATTTGACTTTTCTTTTTTCAGTTATTGTAAATTTTATCATTCGTGTCATCATTTGATTTCCCCAAACAATATCGTCATTGTTGATATTTTTTCGCACTCTACAGTGTATCCTGGTACTGAAATCATGTAAGTTACACCTTCTTTAATGATTTTATTATACAAAATTAATAGGAATAATTCCTCATCAGAGAAGCCAATTCTTATTTACCTTCACAAATGTCGGACAAGATCAAATGTCAAAATTGAAATTAATAAGAATGAATCGTTGAATTTCTTAATGACATTTGTTGCAAGGCTTCAATGACGCGTGCTGAAATCATGTAAGTTCATTCAACTGTAGTTGTTTATTAAAAGGTTTTTATGTTACGTGAATCATTTGTAATATATATTTATCTTTTTTTTCCTTTAGAAAACTCAAGGAGTTGATGACTTTTGTTGCACCCTAAGAGTACATACAGGTACTGAAATGTGTTTCTTATGAAATGGTGAATTATTCGTGAATATCGCTTTTTTCTTATAAAATTCACAAGAAGGAGTTAAGTGTTGTTACGTTTTGTTGCACCCTATGGTCATTTATTGGCGGCACTGCTAAAATCAAAGTTCCAACTGTTTCTTATCGAACGGTTTTATCTTGAGTGAATCTTCTGTCATAATGATGTTTTTCTCATATTTACAAAAGAATGAACTGTTGATTGAATCATTTGATAAAAATTTGTTTTTACAAAAATCTTAAGAATGAGTTTTTGCAGGTGTTGATAAGTTTTTTTTAACAAAGGTCTATTGCATGTCAAATACACGACACAGCGAGAAAGTGCGAGCTGAGAGCGACCCACTTCAGCACTCATCCAATCTAATTCAGGCTATGGTCCGTATCAAAATTTTAAATTTGTATCGTTAGCTATGTTTAACGGTACTGAAACCAGGTTGAAGTACTGTTAATCACTGACCCAACACGATCTAATGTCCGTTAGTAAAATAACATTAAACAACCTGTCATCTGTTCTTGTAGGCGGCATTCATATGAGGTGATTTACTGAAGAAACTTTAACCTATCCTATTTAGTTAACAATAACAAAAAAAACATTTTTTTTCCCGTCTAATTCCGTAAGGTAAGAGATCTACGAAACCCTTCAGACCATCCAGCATGCATTTGGTCAGTTGGTATATGGGCAACCTCTTTTTACTTATTACAACCATTTTGGCAATCTTGTTTTTACTATCTTGTTAATATCTTATTTTCCTCCCAATTTTTTTTCTTTTAAAAAATGTGAGAGTAGTTAAGCTTTAGTAGGCTTGGTTTGTACGCATGATGTTATTTATAATCGTTTTTTTTATTTATAGTTCACGGAGGTGATAATGGTGTTATTATCATGGAGTTATATATGGATCATTTTCTTGATAACCTGTTTGTGTCGGATTACACTATCTGGTAAGTACAGACACGATACCGGAACAAATATATTATTTCGAGTCCAATAGTTTTAACATTCTCATATAAAAGACGTCTTTACTTTATGTATATTTTTGTTCTTCTCTTTTTGCTTATCCTGTCTGAAGATGTAGACGAGGCAAAAAAAATCCATTTCCATATTTCATCTCATTTCCAATAAATAAATTACGATTCTCGTATTTAAAAAATCTTGATTTGGTTTTCTTTTTGTTCTTCTTGTTTTGGTTTAGTCAGTTTGAAGTATCTAGTTTGTTTTATGTGTTTTTATAGGCAATCACTCGACACTTTTAGCAAAGAGAGACGCCTCGTGTGGAGCAGGACTCAGTAAGTATCAAGTATCATTATCAATGCACTGTTTATGATATAAATCGCATAATGAGTGAAATAACTGTGGCTTAGCAGTGGCCATTTTTCCACTGAATACAATGAGAATTAAAGTCTATGTCTATGTGAGGAAAACGTAGAAACACTCGTAGTACGGGAGAGAAAGAACAAGCAACAGTACTTTGTTTGTCCCATGTTGCATGGAGTTCCCCGGGGGTTACCTTGCACTCTTTTCAGTAAGTTCGCCAATTTTAAGCCATATTTCCCTTCTTCATTTCAGCTTGTGGTCCTGACTGCCAGGCTCTTTGTGTTGCAATGCATAATTACTATCGAAAACTGCACGATGCACCACCTATGTCGTGTGATCCAGAACTGGCCAAGTCAGCCCAAGAATGGACAGATGAACAAGCACGAGCAGGCAACATGCACCATTCAGAATGGACGGATAAATTTACTGAGAGCATCTCATGGAAAGGTTGGGGATGGGAAGGGATGGAGAAGATGGAAGGAGCCATTCCTGGTGCCACTAGGGGCTGGTACTCTGAGATCAAGAATGATTATAACTATGCTACAGGGAAAGGGAATGGTCAGGCGGTTGGTCACTTCATGGCTGTAGTATGGAAAGGAGAGACCAAAATAGGCTGTGGGTTGAACATCAAGCCAGACGATGGAACATACGTCACAGCACACTATGCACCTGCTTCACATGCTAATTCGAATTATTTTGAACTGGCTCCAAAAAATGTCTTGCCACGTAAAGACCCAGGTGGGTGGTATATACACGCTAGAAACTTTCCATATTACCCAACCTATCTTCATTTAACAGAGAATAATAGGGACGATTTTATGAATTTTAAGAATATTTTCTTTACACTTTGTGAACTCAGATCCAGCATGTGATATCCGTTCATCTGAACGTGAAGATTGCAACGGAGACCTGAAGGCCCCATTCGTAACCCCTGAGGAATGCCTGAACGCTGGCTGTTGCTACGATGATATGTTCATGTCAGAACCCAGTGTAGATTTCTTTGGAGCAGAAGGCAGAAAATGGTGCTTCGTCCGTAAAGGAGGTGGGTCACTTTTGTATACAATAAAAAAATGATAATCAAGAGCGCATGCGCTAAAACCACCAAACACAAATCTAGGGTTTTAAGTTTAGGCCGAATTTCATCCAAGAAACAGTTTTTAAAGATGTTGTTTCCCATTTTTTTGAAGAAATCGCATGCTAGTGAGTGTTCGCATGATCCCTCGTAAATCAACATATAGTTGCAGGATCGAGGTTGTGAATAAAACAAGCCTGAAAGCTGTTGTTATTAATTACGATGGGCCTCCCCTTAATCCTCCATATTAGTGCTGCTTGTAAACAGATGAAGGCGCATCAGATGGAAACTTCCAGGGTCCATTCTTAATTTGTCTCACTTACAACATTTAATTGTTTTCTGTTCTCCTAGGTGCCCCCGCTCCCACTGAAGCACCGGGTGCCAAAACAACACCAGGTAAAGCATTGAGACTATTCAGTGTAGACTTTTGTTGAATGGATGTCCTTACTGTTAATGAAATGAGGGCAAACACATGGCCACACTTTTCAGTTTACTATCTTATTTTTTTAAATTGCATTTTCCAGGCGCTCCTGGTGTTACTGAAGCCCCTGGAGGAGGTCAAACAACAGGTGTAACACTTAGACTATATTAACCTTTCGTATAAACTTTTTTGCCTTAATCGATAGATGTAGAATTGAATGTACGGCACATCCATTGCCATATTTCTTAGCTTACTTCACATAAATTGTATTTTCAGGTGCTCCTGGTGTTCCTGAGGCCCCTGGAGGAGGTCAAACAACAGGTATATGCTTGATATCTTAAATATACACGTACTTCTTTGGTGAGAGAGGGGAGACCAATTTGTTGCAGATCGAATGCAGACCCGCACATTATTATAGCTTACTGGTAATCTACCTTATTGTAATATGTTAGTTGCACCCGAACCTGTTTTTTAGGCTCTTCTGGTGTCACTGAAGCCCCTGGGGCCAAACCAACAGGTATACAAGAGTCTTTTATAGATACATTTTATGTATAAAGAAGGGTTGGTATAAAGGGTTGGTATACAGCTACTTTTCAAAAACGGTTTGTGAAGGTTTGTTGCATACCTTTTACATGGCAAGCTCAAAATCCACTATTAGCGATGTGGTCGAATGCAATGAGCAAAATTAGTTAACAATATAGAATTCTACCAAACTTTGTCTGCATGTTTTCAGTACGGCATGTTTTCTTCTATGCTGACATTATTTACATATGATCCCCAATAGATCTGAAGCTTGGTATGTTACATGTACAACATGCAACAAAAGACCTTCACCAAAAAATTTTGAAATAGCCGTGTATAATCTTGATCCGGCCACATTTTTTTCCATCACTACGTATAGGCGCTCCTGGTGTAACTGATTCCCCAGAAGCAAAACCAACAGGTACATGACACATTTTTGTATGAAAAGGAGAAATTTAGCAATAATATTAATAAATATCCATGCCTATTAATTATATGTACTCCTGGTGCCAATACAACAGGCATAGCAGATTATTCAGATACGTTCAGAGTGAGTTTCCCTAATAGCAATCAATTATTTTGTCCTGATATATCAAATATCGCTTCTGTGATTTCAGCTGTGGCTGCCCCGGGTGGCGGCCAAACAGAAGAATGGATGAACGTTGGAAGCTGTGGACAAGGACTCAGTGAGTATGCAGTTTCTCAATTCAAAATATCTATCTGATAGTTTTTGTACCCGTAATTACGTGGTCAACACAGCCCTAGAAGTTTGGATTTGTGGGTTCTGTCAAAAATTCTACCTGATCGCCAAAAACCCTTCGGGAATTGTCGCTAGTTGTCGCCTCTTGTTCGCCGGTATAATTATGAAAATGGGAATAATGGTGTCGAGAGCTTGATTAAAAGAGTAACGTGTGAAGGTTAAGACCAAAACATCCGGTAAATGTTTTAGGACTTATGATTTTTTGTTGTTGTTGATATTTTCAGCCTGTGGTCCAGACTGCCAACTTCTGTGCCTCAAATTGCATAATTACTATCGAAAACTGCACGATGCACCGCCCATGTCATGTGATCCAGAACTGGCCAAGTCAGCCCAAGAATGGACAGATGAACAAGCACGAGCAGGCAACATGCACCATTCAGAATGGACGGATAAATTTACTGAGAGCATCTCATGGAAAGGTTGGGGATGGGAAGGCATGGAGAAGATGGAAGGAGCCATTCCTGGTGCCACTAGGGGCTGGTACTCTGAGATCAAGAATGATTATAACTATGCTACAGGGAAAGGAAATGGTCAGGCGGTTGGTCACTTCATGGCTGTAGTATGGAAAGGAGAGACCAAAATAGGCTGTGGGTTAAACATCAAGCCAGATGATGGAACATACGTCACAGCACATTATGCACCTGCTTCACATGCTAATTCGGATTATTTTGAACTGGCTCCAAAAAATGTCTTGCCACGTAAAGACCCAGGTAGGGACACACCCTTTTTGTCCACATGCAACAATGCATGAACAATTCTTTTTTAGATGGAGGGATAGGTACCGGTAAGCAGTTATACCTTCCCTATGGAAACCGTCCTTGTATGAGAGGGGGGAAAAGCAAGAAATACAGTTAGACAGGTGTAAAGACGTTCGACTTCCTAAAATTGAACTCACTTCTCATTTTGGTCACTTTAGAACCAGAATGCGATATCCGTTCATCCGAACGTGAAGATTGTAAGGCAGAGCTTAAGGCCCCATTCGTGACCCCTGAGGAATGCCTGAACGCTGGCTGTTGCTACGATGATATGTTCATGTCCGAACCCAGTGTAGATTTCTTCGGAGCAGAAGGCAGAAAATGGTGCTTCGTCCCCAAAGGAGGTACGTCTTTGTCATTTCCTTGAGCCCGAGTATACTACACGGAATTGATTGATAAGAGTAGATTCCTTGTTAATGTGAATTACTTAAGGTATGGTCACCGTCATCTTTTGAACCAATCACTATATTGTTCATCCAATCAAAATGATCCAACAAAGCACTTGCCTGATCATTGCACGGCACGTTCATTTCGTGAGTTTTACAAATACCCCGGCGGGCTTTTCTTTGTTAATGATTACTTATGTATTTTCCATAATTTCGTCATTTTGTTAATAGGACTCCGTCCTCCTCCTTCTAAAAGACCTGGTGCTGCAACAACAGGTAAACTAGTTCAGCGGAACTTCGTAATAGCATTATTTTCATCTTCATGTCCTTAGAGATGCGGTAGACTTTTCATTCTTCATTCCGTGTTCTTATGGTATAACAAATTATTGGCGTTTCTGTTTTCTTACTCGCTCCTGGTGTGACCGAGATCCCAGGCCGTAAAGCATATCTCACATAAACGTCATTTTTAGGGAGGGCTAAAATATTTCAGTTCATTGCTGACCTTCAAAACAGCATTTAAATTCTTCCGATACCCTGAAAACACCTCTTGGCCTATCAAGGTCAGGGCTGGCACGGAAGGAGGGAGGGGGAAAAAACGGAGAACCATGCAGGAGTAAAACCCTAGGATCAAGGGAGACCTAACAAACTCTACTTGCATGTAATAACGAGTCTGATCTGGGAATCGATCCCAAGACCACAGAGGTAAGAGTGGACGTTTCCTGCGCCACCCTTATTCTCATTGACGTGTGCATTAATGTCATGCTATATTTATTTTTCCATTTGTATACAGGACCTCCTGGTGTGACCGAGGCTCCAGGCGGCAAACCAACAGGTACATATACATCCCATATGTATGCATGCCACGTACTTGCCGTTAGTTAGAGCTGCAATTTTTTTTCATATGTTTAATCCGGCGATTTTTTCAGGTGCTCCTGAAGTCACACCAGCTCCTGGAAGGGCTCCAGAAGGTATGAAAGTACTATGTTTTGAAGTCTTGTGCTATTTCGCAGACCAGGCGCTGCATGGAACGGCAGTTTTCGAATCCGCAGTAGCTCGGTGGACTTCTGGTAGCTCCGAAATTCTCTCAAGGCCACTGTGCCGAGTCTGTAGCGATGTTGCTTCTTCACTCCATTTGTGCAGCCTTGGCAGCTCATTGTCTTCGGGAATTGCCTCGGTCCATAATATATTGCACTCTTTTTCTTACTCTGGGACAAGTCTTATTTACGTGTTTGTCAGTAACATCCTGACCAGCTCTTTTCCATTCCACTGAAATATGAGTAAAGAGCACAAAGATATTCACCTGTGACATTTTATCTAATTTATTAGGAACGGCGCCGTCTTCTAAGGAACAGTTTACCGGGAAAAATACCTGCTATATGCTGAGGCTAATCGGTACTTCTTGGAAGGGAGGACAAGAAGTCTGTGGTGGTTTCCACAGTGGTAATCTCGTTTCCATAGAAACGGAGGGTGAATTTAAATACATTAAGAGTCTCATACATTTGGTTTACAATCAGTACAACAACGGTTGGTATATCGGGTTAGAGAAAGATCCAAATAAAGGCAAATGGAAATGGGTGAGCGGTGAGCCCTTGACGATATCGTACTGGGCGCCTAATGAACCTACTGATGATGGGAAGTACGCCATGATGTCTGGCTCGCCCAAGGAGGGGTCCCCTGGGGCTTTTACAGCAACAGATGGTCAAAGCAAATATGGCATCATATGTGAATATAAGTCAGGTAAGACTGTGAACATTGGTTTGAATATTAAACTGCGACGGATCCAGGATTTTGAGTAGGAGAGGGAGGGGGTCACAAAATGTAAGAGATGCACCTTTTGCTATACTAACCAACTAAATCAAAGCAAGAAAGGGGGTTCACGTACGGGCACCCTGTGGTCACCCCTTGGATCTGCCACAGTTAAAGTAGAAGGGTAAAAGAGAAAAGGTCAAGAATAGTAAAAACGTTAATTCACTCAATAAAACTGATGAGCGTCGTAAAACTGAAAACTGAACATAAAACTGAGCACCATCGTGATGAGGTAAATTACGTCAGACTCACAATGGTTTTTTATTTTCACTAAACACAGCTAAACGATATTCACATCATAGCAATAATGGAATATCATCTCCTATAACAATCAATAATCAAATTTTATCATGATTTTCGCAGATGGTAAATGCCCGTCAGCATCATTGGCTCGACGATCAGAACTGTTCACGAACTAAAATAAACAAAATTAATTGTTAAAAACTATATTTGAAATATAATTATAAACATGATGAACTGAAAAAAATAATAAATGTAAACATAGGAATGCGAAATTAAACAATTTTGACAAATAAAAAAAATAACGATTTGTAAATATAAAGCTCTTTGAATTCTGATGGGAATCAAGAGTGACATGGTGGTAGTATCAGTTTATACACTCGCCTCTCACCTCTGGGGTCTCAGGTTCCTCAGTTTCCAGTCCTGTATTTGGCATCACATGTGAGTAGAGTTTGTTAGGTCTTTTCTGTATTCAAGGGTTTTTTTCTCCGGCATCTCCGATTTTTCTCCTTTTTTCAAAACCTATATAAACAAGCCAAATTCCTATTCGGTTAGATCTGTGAGTTAGCCATGTCATGACTTTGATCAGCTCAGTGGCTGTTTGAGGTTGATAGATAGGGGATAGATAACGATAATGAAATATTGATATCTGATGCACCGTGACTGGGATTTGACATTGCCTTTCAGATTGCCATTATAAAATTTTCAAAAACATTCTTTATCTCTGAGGCTGGGATTTTCCTGAATTTGGCCAGGAAAACGGATTGGGATTTCCACTTTAATACTTTGGTAATGACAATCTCAGCAAGGTCCTAAAGAAGGAAAGTTGCATGTACGCAAAGTTCATGCGACTATTTAAGGTGATACCCTTAGGAATGGTTAGTCCTGTTGTTGTACATCTCTAAAATACCACTCGTGTTCCAAAGAAAAATTTCTAGTCGTCAATAGACAAATAAGACAAACCATGGACCATCTTTTTGAAGACTAAAGTAATGTATACACGAGATAGGATGGAGATCAACTGCTAACGCTAGAATGCGATTGAGCGCCATATTGAAGATGACTGACGTCACGTTATAACTTCACGCATAAATTATCGCTCCATCGTTAATTTTGCCGCCAACTTCGTTTGTTTTAATCTAATAGTTGGTTTCCGTGTTTCTTCGCTATTCTCGGTCGCAATGATCATCTAATGAACAAAATGTTTTGCAAAAGTTTGTCGTTACTTTATAATGACCTGTATATTTGCAAGCACTATGCACGAAATATTTTGACAAAGGACAATTATTAAGCTATTGCCATTCAGTTAATGGAGGTACAAATACTGATAGGAGTCTTGTCACTTGGACCAATTGTCCAGTTGCTTATCGATTTGTATGGCTTCAGGACGATGTACAGGATCATGGCTGGTTCGTTTGTACTACCATTACTGGCTGTTTCCAGTTTTGATCCTAATATCCATGGTCATTAATGATATGAACAAGATGTTCAAGACAACCATCATTGAAAGTGAGCACTGATGCATGGTTAAGAGACGGGTAGCTTTGGAGATGATAGCTGATGAAAAACGTACACAAGATATATGACATCTTATTTTATTATGAAGCTGCGTGCAGGATATCAATGTTCATCTGCAAGTTCTGGAACGATGCAAAATATACAGAAAAGAGACACGAGAGGAAAAAATGTACAAAGATATTTAGTCTTCTAAAGCTGTTTTTTTTAAACAAATTGTTGTGTGCTAGCTCAGATGTTCATCGCAACTTGGTGATTGAATGGGGCACAGTAAAAACCAACCCTGCATTAAAAAGTTGAGCCCTTTTTTAATTTTTCTTCAAAAACACTTGAATTTGAAATAAGATACATGCATGGCAGTTTGTTACTTTCAAGAGTAGTTCAAATTTGGAAAGTGAAATTAAGTATTCCAAATCTAACTCGACTAAATTTATAAATCGGAGTATTTTCCACGTCTTTTCTATGACGGACATAAAACAAGGAAAGCTGATAAAAAGGACATTATTCTTTAGTTTCTGATAATGCCTGTTGTTGAACTACTTTACAAATGGCAAAGCAACTGAAAGCAACTGGGATTCCTTGGGAGTAACAAAACCCCGAGTTGGAGTCCGAGTCCGAGTTAGAGTTAGACTCGAGTTAGACCCCGAGTTAGACTCGAGTCAGAATCCGAGTTAGAAAATTATATCTCAGGTTTCAAAGGTACTTTATGATAACGTTTTACCAATAAATCTTTAGACTCCAAGGTAAAACTTTGCAACTTATTGATATAGTTATTGTGAAAAGGCTGGCATTATAAATTTGTCAGCTGACTACTCGGACTCGGACTCCAACTCGGGAATCTGGGATTCCCGGATTCCTTACATTTGGACTTCCTGTTTCGGTCATATTATACCTTATTACTGGGTTACCTGTGGTAAACCAGTCATAAAATACCTTCGTTTTTTTTTTTCTGATTCCTTCGCGACAAAATGGCAAAGTTGCGCAATACTACCCAGAGGGTCATTGCGGCCTTACCCAACAGTCCTTAGCGGGCATCTACTACAGGGTTCCTGTCTATAGTCCGATCAATTAGCATGTGCCAACTGTCAATCAATGTCACTACGTTGCCAACTAATTAAGAGAGGGCGGAGCTAGCGTATCACGTGACATAAATTAATGTGTACGCATGCTCTATTTCGTTGACTGCTGTAATTCAAGAGTGAGCCGAGTCAGAATTTTTGATTTATTCGTAAACAAGGATAATTCTTATCGAACCAGGAATTCTGTAGAATTTGCATTGCTCACGGCAAATCCGCTAACTTTGATTAACTACTCGTGCTTTGACTCAGCTATCTAAAGCAGTATTATCTGTAGTATCAGTACAAAAGGAAAAAGCTAGCCGTGGCCGATATTCAATTCTCGTATTAAAGAATTTCTACGCACGCCAAGCTAAATCAAACCGATGGGACGTCCTGACTTCATTCGAGTTTTACCGACCCGATTCTCGGATGCTATATTTAATGGTTTGACTCAACAAGACTACTACAAATAAACATGAGGTACAAAGAAGTTTATTCGGGCTTTTATTTTGATATTAAGAACTGAATAGTAATGAGAAATATTGTTAAATCGAACACATGTATTTTGACGCTCAGATCGATCTCTTATAAAGTCATTCAACTCGCGGCTCACTCGTCAAACATTTACGAACTGTCGATTGATTTACAAATATATACGAACATAAAAAATTGTAAAATGTAAATCAATTCTGAAGGTAGTTTTGAGCAATTATTTGCTCGCTTACCGTTCTAAACGAAGGATTCATGTAGTAAACAAATAATGCTGACCTCAAGCAAACGTGTCTCCGTCAGCTCGCTTTGCCGACTTTCTGTCTGCGACTTAATTAAGTATGATAAAACTCGGACTGGAATCGGAGATATGGAAGTTGGACTTCATCTAAATGGGTATTTTCAAAGATTTAGTTTTTGATTTAATTTTCTTTTTCCAAAATGGCTTTCACTGTACATTTATAGTAGGCAGTCTCTGACTGTCTTTTGAAAAACGACGAAAAAAGAAAACGAGGGCCTCGACAGTACGATACAACAGAAATATTAAAAACCAAATTACAGTCAGCTTATTTTAGAATTGATCACTCTTTTTCCACGAAGGGTGGGTCAAGGGCACTAGGACCCTCACCCTCCCCCCTGCCCCTGGTCCCACCCCCTCCAGGTAACCCAGTGCACGCTGCCACCAGCGTCTTGTTTTATATTCTTTGTTGACAGATACTCCACAACGCATGACCCGACTGTCTCGTGCTCTCACAAACAAATCAATGAGCGTGTTTTGAGTCCAGTTGAATTCCAGATTCATATTCTATTCTATGTTTACGCTTATGGTTATGAAAGAGACGGCTTTATCGGGCTGTAATTACAATATCTGGAGGACATCTTTCTTTTTATCAACAGAAGATCGCGTGATTTCCGCCTTCACACTCTTTTCCCCGCCGGGTGTCCGGCCGAATCAGTTGTAAAGGTAGGTTGATCAGTTCTTAAAAACTACGTATTAGAGTTTTCCGATTTACAGGTACTAAGGCCGATTTGGCACTAATAGTACCGCGCTAGTACCACTGTTCAATATGACTACATTCTGGTCATAATATGGTTTTGTACTAAAGATTTTATTCATTATTTGTACAGTTTATTTATGACTCTTATTCAAATGTTGAAGAAAAGCGAAAAAATTCACCATAGACACTCACTACCAAAGAGTGTGATATTGCTTGGATAAAAACCGAAGCCTACTGATGGGATATGAATATCATTCCGTCGACTGAAAATAGATTTCATGAAAATTCAATCTCCATTATACACTTACGTTATGAATAAGATATCAGATCGGGCTAGCTAATATGATGATTGACTTTGCAATTATAGAGCTTGTGTGTCCGGCAAAATGTTTTCAGCAAGGCACCGGCGATAGGCACCGATGAAATCTTTATTATACTCTTATCATTTTATCATAAATATCGTTTTGTACAAACTCAGTTCTAAAATTACAATTCTCGCTGATACTCAAAAGCAGGAAAAGAATTATAAATATGAAACCGTTGTGAGATCATTATTATTTATCAATCGTTCCTAAAGTTTACAAAATCGCTCCTGTCAGGCACGTGAGAATTCGTACCGAGAAGGATAAACTCAGAAGTTATTATTATTTAAGCTAACTTTTACTTTGAACCATGGTTCGTCCGCAATTTCCGAGCTTTTCTTGCGATTTATCACTGGTTCTTGTTGGTTCTGCAGTAAAAATTTAGTAATGCCTCTCCCTCCTCCACGTACCAGTGCTTTTGAATCAAACTATTATCATTCTGACGACAATTTCTGTTGTGCTAGAAAACCAACAGACTGTTTGCAAGACGTTTTCCTAAGGCTGTGCCGTACAGAAATGTTGGTCGCGATGTTAAGACATTACTTGAAGTAGACCCTCGCCAGTTTTGGTACCTGGCTGCTTTTTATCTCGGAAATATCTCTCGAAAAAAATATCGAAAATGTAGTTGTTGTATATAAAACCAAGCGTCAGTCACATCGTATCGCCGTGATGTGCTTATCATGCATCAATGCACATATGCAAATTTGTACTTGGCACTATTAGTACCAAAGCCTGTAAATCGGAAAACTCTATTACAACTGCAAATCCATTAAACATTTAATATTCTGGAAATTTAAACCTTGTCTCTCGTTGCTGTAGCATTTGCTGGTATTATTCAGAAATGCTTCAGCGTTCGTGTTTCAGCAAACATTTCTTGTGTGACTCGATTGGTGACAATGTGAAAAACGAATCGAAAGTACTGCGTATTTGCTGTTAGGCAGTCATAGATAATTTTAGAGAGAGTTGTTTTTGGTTTCTCACACAGTCGAAAAGGGAAAACCTTTCTTCGGATTGTGAACGTTTTACAGTACAGAACACAGAGCCTTTATCATTTCCATGTAACATGATGTAACAGTCTGTGTAATAAACACTACATAGAAAGTGTGACGAAAAGCCCTCCAACCTTTCCCCCTTTTGAATTCGTTTTAGAAAGTCAAGCTTTCTATTTCGTAAATATTCTGTTGTGTTTAGTCATAAATACTTTCACGTTCAAACGTTCAAAAAATATTCAAGGATAATTTGGTTCCAACTAAAATGGATCATCTTGTATAACAGACAAAGGTCAAAGGTTACCTAGAAAGTCTTTATTACGGTTTGGGTTCCTGCATGATTGGGGAATACATGTGCTTGCTCACAGCCCCATCAGTATGGGCGATAGAAGTTCCTTGTAATGGGTTCCTGAATTGGGGAATGTACTGACTCACAGACCCAGTATGGGAGATGCCGGGATGTTCCAAGTAATGGGCTCATAATCGTCTGGGAAAATGCTGGCTCACAGACCCAGTATGGGAGATGAATGCATTAAATGGGTTCATAATTGGGGAATGTATTGAGTAGAAGTTATTATTATCAGTATCTAATTATTTTTAAATAGAAGTGATTTTATAGTTTTATATTTTTATTATTAGAAGTGTTTAATAGTCTCTATTATTAGCATACAAAATTCTATAATTTTTAATTCCCAATCTTTTTTATTTTATTTATTTATCTATTTATTTTATTTTATTTATTTTTATTTTATTTTTTTGTTATTAGTTTGATGGACGCACTGTAATTGGAGCCTAGCTCTGTTGTGTGTTCCTTGTCCAATATTATTTATCTTTTTATCTTAGTTTATTCATCTTAGTTTTATATTTTAAAGTTGGGTGAAAGTTATGTAAATAAAGTAAATAAATAAATGTGCTGTCTTACAAACCCTGTGTCATAGACAGTAAGGTTTTCAAATGAATCATCTCAACTGTTCTAGAACTAACAAGAACAACAGAAGATGGGGTTCTGCTGTAGTCCGCCCCATTCTCCCCGGACACCAGACAGTGCGTGGTCCTGGTTGGTGTGCTTTTCAGGATGTCTCTCATTTGCTCTAGTGTTTGGTATGCTACAGTGCTATGCTCTTGTTATGCCTGTTCTCATGGACCACTTCAAGGAAAGCAGAGAAACAACTGGTAAGGAATAAAAAAGCAATTTTATATTTATATGAAAGGGATCTACTAATGATGCAAGTACCCCCCGAGCTCACGTTCTTCTTTGCATAGCCTGCGTTAATCGGCGCGCGGTCTGCGGTGATACGAACAAGAGAAGGGGGAAAAGGGTCTTTCACGCCCTTGCACCTCTCTTCTACTCGCAAACGCCCAAGCAACCCAGTCTATATCGAACATATCCCTAGAAACCCAGATCCACACATTGCTATGGTTGAGGTCATCTCTGTTTAAGAGATTGGCGCAATTAAAAGACCTTTTACATTTCTATTTGCCATAATTTCACAGCGTGGGCAGGATCTACTTGCGGGGGACTTGTTTTCTTCTGTTTGCCGCTGTCCACCATGGTGATGACCCGCCTCAATATCCGTAACACTGCAATACTTGGAACTCTGATGTGCATAACAAGTCTTGTAACCACTTCATTCACTACAAACATCATCCAAGTCTTCTTCTCTTACAGTATTCTCTACGGAATGGGTTTATCGCTACTTTTTAGTTCTTGCATATTTGCCGCAACGAAATATTTTTACAAGAGACAAGTTATATCTATTGGTATCGTTACTGGAGGTACAAATATAGGAGTCTTGTCACTTGGCCCAATTGTCCAGTTGCTTATCGATTTATATGGCTTCAGGACGATGTACAGGATCATGGCTGGTTCTTTTGTACTACCATTACTGGCTGTTTGCAGCTTTGATCCTAATGTTAAGGACCCAGTGGATGAAGAAAGACAACACAGAGACAATAAAAAACAACCAGGTGAAAGGAGCTGGTCGATGGTGGTGGAAATATTCAAAAAGCCAGTATACGTGGTTGCAGTGATAACGCTCACTTTGCAAGCAATGGGTGCTTTTATTTCATTTGTGCACTTGGTAAGAAACTGTAGATACGCGATAGCGGATAGATAGATTAAGGGTCAGGATCTTCCAGATAACTTACATTTGTCTTTGCAGGTTAGTTATTGTCTTGAAGTCGGCATTTCAGCGGACAAGGCCTCCAATCTCTTCATAGCGATTGGCGTTTCTTCACTGATTGCAGGTATTGTAGCAGGGAGGATCATGGACCACGAAAGAGTCAATCCATTCCATGTTAACCAGGCTGGAGCTCTGAGCATGGGACTCGCTACAATTCTACTTCAACTGTCTTCAAGTTATATTTTCTTCATATTTTTTTCTCTTTTCCTTGGTTTTGGCATCGGTGTCTTCAATACCACAGTCGTTGTCCTGCTAATGCGAACAGTTGAACCAAGACTCAGATCATACTCGTTTCCTATTGGTCAGATGATAACAGCCATTGGTAATATAACGGGACCTCCACTGATTGGTACGTATTACGCATGCGTGCTAGCTAGACCTTTGTTTTTTTTTTCTTGCCTTGATTTTGTACTTAGATGATCTCCATTCCTTCAACAATTTTTTAGAATAAATTGGTAGAGGGCTTTTTGAAATGAAGCGGTTTTTCTAAGCGTTTTCATTAGGCCCGTTGCCTCATTTGAATACACCCACTGATCCAAATCTCCATAGTCACTTGATTCAGTAAAAGAAATGCAAACGTTTTTCTCAAAGTTTTCGTTTTGTTCCACCTCTTGGCAGTTACCAAATCCACTATCAATGATTTGCTCTCTTTTTTTTCTTTTGTGATTTTTAGCTTTTTACTTTTATTTTCGTTTATCTCTTTTTCGATTTTGTTTATGCTTTTTTCAAAGGTTTTATCGCCGATAAAACTGGTTCGTACAAACCAGCCTTTTACACCGCTGGAGCCATTTTACTGCTATCATTCTTGCTTCCCTTTTTACAATATTACTTTAAACCATGGAGGACACCGGAAATGGAAGGACAGAGAACAGAGATATCGACAACTGAATCACCAGAAAATATAGATGTTCAGGACAACCGTCAAAATGTGGATGAAGAAGAAACTATAGCTTTAGAGATGATGGACGAAGAACGTACAGAAGATGACACGAAGATGCCAACATCTTATGTGAATGAAGCCATCGAGGGTGATGACGTTACTCGACAGGACAATTGTCAGAAAGCTACTGACATAGAATATGGTCATGATAACAAAGTATTTCAATCAGAAACAGCCATGCAGGATGATGGCTTTGAAACAAAACTCTAAATGGAAAAACACAGAAAGAGTTGAATATGGAAAGCAAATTGATGTTGGTGTGATAATGTTTTCTTGTTTGCCTCAAATTAAAATCCCTTACACTGCTGTACTTAGAATTCTGATGTGCATAACAAGTCTTGTAGCCACTTCATTCACTACAAACATCATCCAAGTCTTCTTCTCTTACGGCATTCTCTACGGACTGGGTTTATCGCTACTTTTTAATTCCTGTATTTTCGCCACAAAGAAAATATTTTGACAAAAGACAAGCTATTGCCCCCGGGGGGGGGGGGGGGGGGGGGGGGGGACTCCGGGGAAAAAGTATCGGGTATGCTCGTCGTATCTCTTAGGGGTAAAAATCAGCGATTTGGTATCTTTTAGGGTCTTAGATTTGAGGTTTAGCAAATCAGCACTTTCTGGTATATTTTAGGGTGTTGAAAAAGGAACTAGCCCATCGCATAATAACGCAATACGTATGCCTGCGTAATCTCGGAATATTACTCAAGGAAAAACATTTCAAAAGCCTTTATTTTTTAATAGTATTATTTTGGTGGTATCTCTTAGGGGTTAAAATTTGCCAAGCCACGCCCTTTTGAAAAAACTTCCGGTATCTTTTAGGGGTATTTTTGGAAATTTCCGACGAGCATACCCGATACTTTACCCCCTGAGTCCCCCCCCCCCCCCCCCCCCCGGGCTATTGCCATTGGCCAGCATTGTTACTGGAGGTACAAATATAGGAGTCTTGTCACTTGGACCAATTGTCCAGTTGCTTATCGATTTGTATGGCTTCAGGACGATGTACAGGATCATGGCTGGTTCCTTTGTACTACCATTACTGGCTGTTTCCAGCTTTGATCCTAATATCATGGAAGATCCATGGTCATTAAAGATGAACAAGATGTTCAAGACAACCATCATTGAAAGTGAGCACTGATGATGCATGGTTAAGAGACGGTTAGCTTTGGAGATGATAGCTGATGAAAAACGTACACAAGATATATGGCATCTTATTTCATTATGAAGCTGAGTGCAGGATATCAATGTTCATCTACAAGTTCTGGAACGATGCAAAATGGTACAGAAAAGAAACATGAGAGGAAAAAATGTACAAAGATATTTAGTCTTCTAAAGCTGTTTTTTTTAAACAAATTGTTGTGTGCTAGCTCAGATGTTCATCGCAACTTGGTGATTGAATGGGGCACAGTAAAAACCAACCCTGCATTAAAAGGTTGAGCCCTTTTTTAATTTTTCTTCAAAAACACTTGAATTTGAAATAAGATACATGCATGACGGTTTGTTACTTTCAAGAGTAGTTCAAATTTGGAAAGTGAAATTAAGTATTCCAAATCTAACTCGACTAAATTTATAAATCGGAGTATTTTCCACGTCTTTTCTATGACGGACATAAAACAAGGAAAGCTGATAAAAAGGACATTATTCTTTAGTTTCTGATAATACCTGTTGTTGGACTACTTTACAAATGGCAAAGCAGCTAAAAGCAACTGGGATTCCTTACATTTAGACTTCCTGTTTCGGTCATATTATACCTTATTTATATTCTGTGTTGACAGATACTCCACAACGCATGACCCGACTGTCTCGTGCTCTCACAAAGCATATCAATGAGCGAATTTTGAGTCCAGTTGAGGTCCAGATTCATATTCTATTCTATTTTTACGCTTATGGTTATGAAAGAGACGGCTTTATCGGGCTGTAATTACAATATCTGGAGGACATCTTTCTTTTTATCAACAGAAGATCGCGTGATTTCCGCCTTCACACTCTTTTCCCCGCCGGTTGTCCGGCCGAATCAGTTGTAAAGGTAGGTTGATCAGTTCTTAAAAACTACGTATTACAACTGCAAATCCATTAAACATTTAATATTCTGGAAATTTAAACCTTGTCTCTCGTTGCTGTAGCATTTGCTGGTATTATTCAGAACTGCTTCAGCGTTCGTGTTTCAGCAAACATTTCTTGTGTGACTCGATTGGTGACAATGTGAAAAACGAATCGAAAGTACTGCGTATTTGCTGTTAGGCAGTCCTAGATATTTTAAAAGAGAGTTGTTTTTGGTTTCTCACACAATCGAATTTGGAAAACCTTTCTTCGGATTGTGAACGTTTTACAGTACAGAACACAGAGCCTTTATCATTTCCAGTAACAATCTGTGTAACAAACCCGACGTAGAACTAAAGTGTCACGAAAACCCCTCCAACCCCTCCCCCATTTGAATTCGTTTTAGAAAGTCAAGCTTTCTGTTTAGTAAATATTCTGTTGTGTTTAGTCATAATACTTTCACGTTCAAACGTTCAAAACATATTCAAGGATAATTTGGTTCCAACTAAAATGGATCATCTCGTATAACAGACAAAGGTCAAAGGTTACCTAGAAAGTTTTGATAACGGTTTGGGTTTCTATAAATTGGGAAGTGCATGTGCTTTCTCACAGACCCATTATGGAAGTTCCCAGTAATGGGTTCCTGAGTTGGGGAATGTGCAGGCACAACAGACCAGTATGGGAGATGCCGGGATGTTCCCAGTAATGGGCTTCTGATCTGGGAAAATGCTGGCTCACAGACCCAGTATGGGAGATGGACATCTCAGACTGCCCGTGTCATTGTTAGTAAGGTTTTCAAATTAATGTCATCTTTTAATCTAGAACTAACAAGAACAACAGAAGATGGGGTTCTGCTGTAGTCCGCCCCATTCTCCCCGGACACCAGACAGTGCGTGGTCCTGGTTGGTGTGCTTTTCAGGATGTCTCTCATTTGCTCTAGTGTTTGGTATGCTACAGTGCTATGCTCTTGTTATGCCTGTTCTCATGGACCACTTCAAGAAAAGCAGAGAAACAACGGGTAAGGACAACTGGAAAAATGAATCGAAGTATTTTTATATTTTTATTTAAGGGATCTAGTAAAAATGCTGTACAAATAGCCAATGAATGTGCCCCGAGCTCAAGTTCTTCTTTGCGGCAACTACAGTCTGCGTTACTCGGCAGTCTGTGGTGATACGAGGCCGAGAGGGGGAAAAACTGTCTTTCTCGCCCCTCCCCCTTTTATCTTCTCGCAAACGGCCAAGCAACTCCGGCTACAGCAAACATATCGAGAAAACCCTTATCCACACATCCCTATGGTTGATAACCCTGTGGTCATCTCTGTTTAAGGTATTGGCATTATTAAAAAACGTTTAGATTTCATTTGACATCATTTCACAGCGTGGGCAGGATCTATTGGACAAGGACTTATTTTCCTCTGTATGCCGCTGTCCACCATGGTGATGACCCGCATCAATATCCGTAACACTGCAATACTTGGAATTCTAATGTGCATAACAAGTCTTGTAGCCACTTCCTTCACTACAAACATCATCCAAGTCTTCTTCTCTTACAGTATTCTCTACGGAATGGGTTTATCGCTACTTTTTAGTTCTTGCATTTTCGCCACAACGAAATATTTTGACAAGAGACAAGCTATTGCCATTGGTATCGTTACTGGAGGTACAAATATAGGAGTCTTGTCACTTGGACCAATTGTCCAGTTGCTTATCGATTTGTATGGCTTCAGGACGATGTACAGGATCATGGCTGGTTCGTTTGTACTACCATTACTGGCTGTTTGCAGCTTTGATCCTAATGTTAAAGACCATGCATTTGAACAAAGACAGCACAGAAACGCTGAAACGCTGAAACGAGCGAAGAAGGGCTGCTTAATGATGTTAGGAATATTCAAAAAGCCAGTATACGTGGTTGCAGTGATAACGCTCACTTTGCAAGCAATGGGTGCTTTTATTTCATTCGTCCATTTGGTAAGAAACTGTAGATACGCGATAGCGGATACATAGATTAAGGGTCAGGATCTTCCAGATAACTTACATTTGTCTTTGCAGGTTAGTTATTGTCTTGAAGTCGGCATTTCAGCAGACAAGGCCTCCAATCTCTTCATAGCGATTGGCGTTTCTTCACTGATTGCAGGTATTGTAGCAGGGAGGATCATGGACCACAAAAGAGTCAATCCATTCCATGTTAACCAGGCTGGAGCTCTGAGCATGGGACTTGCTACAGTTCTACTTCAGATGTCTTCTAGTTATATTCTCTTCGTCTTTTTTTCTATTTTCCTTGGTTTTGGCATCGGTGTCTTCAATACCACAGTCGTCGTCCTGCTAATGCGAACAGTTGAACCAAGACTCAGATCATACTCGTTTCCTATTGGTCAGATGATAACAGCCATTGGTAATATAACGGGACCTCCACTGATTGGTAAGTATTACGCATGCGTGCTAGACCTTTGTTTCCTATCTTGTCTTGATTTTATACTTAGATAATCTCCATTAGGCCCATTGCCTCATGTGAATACACCCACTGATCCAAATCTCTAGAGTCATTTGATTCAGTAAAAGAAATGCACACATTTCTGAGGCCAGGTTTAGACGGCGAATTTCGCATGTGCCGAATGTAATGCAAATGAGCAAAACTGATCGTTTGAGTTCATTACTGGGTTGCTATGGTAGCAAACCAGTCTTAATGAGATCCGTTTTTCGGGCGTCAGGTAGACCATAATTTCACACGTCATGATTGGTCGAGAACTTGTAAACAATGTCCAATGTCCAATGAAGTTGCCACACGACATCGAGGACGATGTATTTATAGCTTTTAGTGTTGTGTCACTATAAATTCATTCGTTCAGGGTTCGTGAAGTACTATTTTGTCTGTAGGCAATTTGCGTACTATTGTCTTTAGGGTTTTTAACGCTACGCTTAAACTACTTACAAACACACGCCGTACGTGGCAGACACACACTAAAAGATGTTATTGAGCGATTTTGGAACGGGTTGGTCCACATACTCAAAGAGAGAAGTCTGAGAGTCTATGAGCTATCTTTGAGAATCTATGAGCAAACTACGGTATGAAAATCGTAGAACTAGACAAACTAGTCAAAATAGACTAAGATAATCTATAAACTACCTAGCTATGATCAAACTAGATCTTACCAGATCTCAGATACAAAAAAATATACTGAGACAAACTACAGAACGAGAGACAAACTACAAAACGGGTGACAAACAAAGCTTTGATGAAAGCTGACTCCAAGAACTTGTAGAAGTCAGACGAGCTGATAGTGATCTACAAGAAAGCGAACTGCCAAGACTCCTTGTTGAATATTTCCATTTATGAAAATACAGAAAACAAAAACTGAGGGAAAAACAAATGACCAGTTAAACACATTTTGGCTAAGAGTATTTACATTGATAAAACGTTTGTTTTGCAGCGAACAGTTTCGATACTGAAATAGATATGTTTATTTCATCAGCTAGTCTTGAAATGTACTCTAGTAGGTCAAGTAGAAATATAATATGCGTTGACAAGTCAGTAACGCAACACTAATGTCTTACTAGAATTTAAAATGTTTTTAATAAAGGGGGACTTTGAACCCAAAAGGAACACTTTCGTAAGAAATATAATAGAGTATATAGGATTGGTGAGTGGGGGAGCTCTCGCACAGGCAACCCAGTAAACGCTCCAAGAGCGTCTAGTTTGCATTAGATTCCGATAGCATTAGATAGCTGCATGTGGAATTCGACGTCAAAACTGGTCCTTTTAAAAAGTGGGAGGACGATAATTTTCAAGCGATATTATTTCAATGAAATAATTACAGAAATAGTTTTTGAAGAAAGGGAAACGCGATGTTAAGAAAGAGAAGAAGAAAAAAGTAATAACTAAAATTCTGAGTTGAAATGTTTAAGAAAATCGTGCGCCATTAACCCGTCTGGTTCCTACCCGTGACGTCAGTTACATTTAGGGCTTAGGGCTTATTGCCACATCCTTGCTCCAGACTGCTGCTTACTTGCATTATGTTCAAGAAAAAAAAACCTCAATTAAAGAACATCCACATATGACAACAAGCCATGCATGGCCTAGGGATTATCAGTGTTGAGTAACTGACCTCACAAAAAGACACGTTTGAATAATGGCGGGAAACGAAATCCGAAAAATAAAACTTGTTTTGAGGATCTTCCTTTTATCGTAGCTCAAACTAGTTTTAACTAATAAAATATTAGTATGAATGTTATGAGAATGTCAAAAAATTTTAAATATTAACCACGATCATTTCATTGTCGTCCCACTTTAATGTTCTCGTCTTGTTCCACTTCTTGGCAGTTACCAAATCCACTATCAATGTTATACTACTTTTTTTCGTGATTTTTAGCTTTTTTCTTATATTTTGGTTTATCTCATTCTCGATTTCGTTCATTTTTTTTCAAAGGTTTTATCGCCGACACAACTGGTTCGTACAAACCAGCCTTTTACACCGCTGGAGCCATTTTACTGCTATCATTCTTTTTTCCCTTTTTACAATATTACTTTAAACCATGGAGGACACTGGAAATGGAAGGACAGCCAACACAGATAGGGACAAGTGAATCACCAGAAAATATAGATGTTCAGGACAACCGTCAAAATGTGGATGAAGAAGAAAATGTAGCTTTAGAGATGATGGATGAAAAACGTACAGAAGATGACACGAAGATGCCAACATCTTATGTGAATGAAGCCATCGAGGGTGATGACGTTACTCGACAGGAGAATTGTCAGAAAGCTACTGACATAAAATGTGATCATGATAACAAAGTATTTCAATCAGAAACAGGCATGCAGAATGATGGCTTTGAAACAAAACTCTAAATGGAAAAACACAGAAAGAGTTGAATATGGAAAGCAAATTGATGTCGGTGTGATAATGTTTTCTTGTTTGTCTCAAATTAAAATCCCTTACACTGCAGTACTTAGAATTCTGATGTGCATAACAAGTCTTGTAGCCACTTCATTCACTACAAACATCATCCAAGTCTTCTTCTCTTACAGCATTCTCTACGGACTGGGTTTATCGCTACTTTTTAATTCCTGTATTTTCGCCACAAAGAAAATATTTTGACAAAAGACAAGCTATTGCCATTGGCCGGCATTGTTACTGGAGGTACAAATATAGGAGTCTTGTCACTTGGACCAATTGTCCAGTTGCTTATCGATTTGTATGGCTTCAGGACGATGTACAGGATCATGGCTGGTTCGTTTGTACTACCATTACTGGCTGTTTCCAGCTTTGATCCTAATATCATGGAAGATCCATAGTCATTAAAGATGAACAAGATGTTCAAGACAACCATCATTGAAAGTGAGCACTGATGATGCATGGTTAAGAGACGGGTAGCTTTGGAGATGATAGCTGATGAAAAACGTACACAAGATATATGGCATCTTATTTCATTATGAAGCTGAGTGCAGAATATCAATGTTCATCTACAAGTTCTGGAACGATGCAAAATGGTACAGAAAAGAAACATGAGAGGAAAAAATGTACAAAGATATCTAGTCTTCTAAAGCTGTTTTTTTTAAACAAATTATTGTGTGCTAGCTCAGATGTTCATCGCAACTTGGTGATTGAATGGGGCACAGTAAAAACCAACCCTGCATTAAAAGGTTGAGCCCTTTTTTAATTTTTCTTCAAAAACACTTGAATTTGAAATAAGATCCATGCATGACAGTTTGTTACTTTCAAGAGTAGTTCAAATTTGGAAAGTGAAATTAAGTATTCGGGCCAAATCGGAGTATTTTCCACGTCTTTTCTATGACGGACATAAAGCCAGGAAAGCTGATAAAAAGAACACTATTCTTTAGTTTCTGATAATGCCTGTTGTTGGACTACTTTACAAATGGCAAAGCAGCTAAAAGCAACTGGAATTCCTTACATTTAGACTTCCTGTTTCGGTCATATTATACCTTATTTTATATTCTGTGTTGACAGATACTGCACAACGTGGATAAAAAGTTAAATTTTACACCGTAAAAAATAAGAGAGATCACTTACTGACGTTTCGGACGGTAGTCCTTCGTCGGAGTAAAAGGAATTGAATTCGTTTTAGAAAGCCAAGCTTTCCGTTTCGTAAATATTCTGTTGTCTTTAGTCATAGATACTGCACAACGTATGACCCAACTGTGTCGTGAACTCCGAACAAACAAATAGATGAGCGAATTTGAGGTCCATTTGAGGTCCAAATTTATTCTATTTTTACGCTTATGGTGATAAAAGAGACGGCTTTATCGGGCTGTAACTACAATATCTGGAGGACATTTTTCTTTTTATCAACAGAAGATCGCGTGCCAGTGATTTCCGACGCCTTCACACTCTTTTCCCTGCCGGGTGTCCGGCCGAATCAGTTGTAAAGGTAGGTTGATCAGTTCTAAAAAAACTAGGTATTACAACTGCAAATCTATTAAGCATTTAATCTTCTTGGTTTTTAAACCATGTCTCTCGTTGCTGTAGCATTTGCTGGCATTACTCAGAAACGTTTCAGCGTTCGTGCTTCAGCAAACATTTCTTGTGTGACTCGAATGGTGACAATGTGAACAACGAATGGAAGGTCCTGCGTATTTTCTGTTAGGCAGTCCTAGCTAGATATTTTTAGAGAGAGTTGTTTTTGTTTTCTCACACAGTCGAATTTGGAAAACCTTTCTTCGGATTGTGAACGTTTTACAGTACAGAACACAGAGCCTTTATCATGTCCGTGTAACATGATGTAACAGTCTGTGTAATAAACACTACATAGAAAGTGTGACGAAAAGCCCTCCAACCCCTCCCCCTTTTGAATTCGTTTTAGAAAGCCAAGCTTTCCGTTTCGTAAATATTCTGTTGTCTTTAGTCATAAATACTTTCACGTTCAAACGTTCAAAAAATATTCAAGGATAATTTGGTTCCAACTAAAATGGATCATCTTGTATAACAGACAAAGGTCAAAGGTTACCTAGAAAGTCTTTATTACGGTTTGGGTTCCTCCATGATTGGGGGATGCATTTGCTTGCTCACAGCCCCATCAGTATGGGCGATAGAAGTTCCTAGTAATGGGTTCCTGAATTGGGGAATGTACTGACTCACAGACCCTGTATGGGAGATGCCGGGATGGTAGTGTTACAATTAATGGGCTCATAATCATCTGGGAAAATGCTGGCTCACAGACCCAGTATGGGAGATGAATGTATTAAATGGGTTCATAATTGGGGAATGTGCTGTCTTACAAACCCTGTGTCATAGACAGTAAGGTTTTCAAAGACATCATCTCAACTGTTAATCTAGAACTAACACGAACAACTAAAGATGAGTTTATGCTGTAGTCCACCCCGTTCTCCCCGGACACCAGACAGCGCGTGGTCCTGGTTGGTGTGCTTTTCAGGATGTCTCTCATTTGCTCTAATGTTTGGTATAGTACAGTGCTATGCTGTTGTTATGCCTGTTCTCATGGACCACTTCAAGGAAAGCAGAGAAACAACTGGTAAGGAATAAAAAGAGGAATCGAAGTCCTTTTATATTTATATTAAAGGGATCTACTAATGATGCAAGTACCCCCCGAGCTCACGTTCTCCTTTGCATAGCCTGCGTTAATCGGCGCGCGGTCTGCGGTGATACGAACAAGAGAAGGGGGAAAAGGGTCTTTCACGCCCTTGCACCTCTCTTCTATTCGCAAACGCCCAAGCAACCCAGTCTATATCGAACATATCCCTAGAAACCCAGATCCACACATTGCTATGGTTGAGGTCATCTCTGTTTAAGAGATTGGCGCAATTAAAAAACCTTTTACATTTCTATTTGCCATAATTTCACAGCGTGGACAGGATCTATTTGCGGGGGACTTGTTTTCTTCTGTTTGCCGCTGTCCACCATGGTGATGACCCGCCTCAATATCCGTAACACTGCAATACTTGGAACTCTGATGTGCATAACAAGTCTTGTAACCACTTCATTCACTACAAACATCATCCAAGTCTTCTTCTCTTACAGTATTCTCTACGGACTGGGTTTATCGCTACTTTTTAGTTCTTGTATATTCGCCGCAACGAAATATTTTGACAAGAGACAAGCTATTGCTATTGGTATCGTTACTGGAGGTACAAATATAGGAGTCTTGTCAATTGGACCAATTGTCCAGTTGCTTATCGATTTGTATGGCTTCAGGACGATGTACAGGATCATGGCTGGTTCGTTTGTACTACCATTGCTGGCTGTTTGCAGCTTTGATCCTAATGTTAAAGACCATGCATTTGAACAAAGACAGCACAGAGACAATGGAAATCAACGAGCGAAGAAGGGCTGCTTAATGATGTTAGGAATATTCAAAAAGCCAGTATACGTGGTTGCAGTGATAACGCTCACTTTGCAAGCAATGGGTGTTTTTATTTCATTCGTCCATTTGGTAAGAAACTGTAGATACGCGATAGCGGATACATAGATTAAGGGTCAGGATCTTCCAGATAACTTACATTTGTCTTTGCAGGTTAGTTATTGTCTTGAAGTCGGCATTTCAGCAGACAAGGCCTCCAATCTCTTCATAGCGATTGGCGTTTCCTCACTGATTGCTGGTATTGTAGCAGGGAGGATCATGGACCACGAAAGAGTCAATCCATTCCATGTTAACCAGGCTGGAGCTCTGAGCATGGGACTCGCTACAATTCTACTTCAACTGTCTTCTAGTTACATTCTCTTCATCTTTTTTTCTATTTTCCTTGGTTTTGGCATCGGAGTCTTTAATACCACGGCCGTCGTGCTGCTAATGCGAACAGTTGAACCAAGACTCAGATCATACTCGTTTCCTATTGGTATTATGGTGACAGCCATCGGTGATTTCACGGGACCTCCTCTGATTGGTAAGTATTGCGCATGTGCAGTACAGGGAGTCAAAGTTACGATATGGGATATTTAACACGCTACATAGCTACGTGCGCGAGCGATTCGTCATCTTATCGGTCTGTCCTCTTATCGAACATGGCTCTCAGCCAATCAGCGCGCGAGAAATTTACAAGTTATGGTAAAAAAAATTATATTTAATATCAAATATTTTTGAATATTTAAGGTTTTATCGCCGATAAAACTGGTTCGTACAAACCAGCCTTTTACACCGCTGGAGCCATTTTACTGCTATCATTCTTCCTTCCCTTTTTACAATATTGCTTTAAACCATGGAGGACACTGGAACTGGAAGGACAACTAACACAGATAGGGACAAGTGAATCACCAGAAAATATAGATGTTCAGGACAACCGTCAAAATGTGGATGAAGAAGAAAATGTAGCTTTAGAGATGATGGATGAAAAACGTACAGAAGATGACACGAAGATGCCAACATCTTATGTGAATGAAGCCATCGAGGGTGATGACGTTACTCGACAGGACAATTGTCAGAAAGCTACTGACATAAAATGTGGTCATGATAACAAAGTATTTCAATCAGAAACAGCCGTGCTTGATGATGGTTTTGAAACAAAATTCTAAATGGAAAAACACAGAAAGAGTTGAATATGGAAAGCAAAATGATGTTGTTGTGATGATACTAGAGGGAACCTGCCCTTTAATTTAAAAAAGAGACATTCAAAATTGGACAAAGTAAAACAATGCATGTGCTTCATGTGGAAGAGTTTCTTTTGCTTTAAGCCAAGGAGTAAATGGAGTGCCGCCTCTTTAATCCAAAAAAAAAGTCTTTAATGAATTTTTAAAATTATACAAAGTAAAATCAATGCATGTGATTTTTGAGACATAACTGAAGTTTCCTAAATGGGCAAAATTGCTAAAAATTTCATTAGTAAATACTTAATAAAAAAACTATTTTAACTTCAAAAGACTTTGCATTGAAAATGAAATGCGTGAAAATTTGGTGAAAATTCAACTCGAGGAACTTTAACGCAAATGGCTAAAGCATCAATCAAGGGCTTGGGCTACCTTTGGTTATGGTATGAGGAGGAAATGACGCAAGTCGGAGTGTCGAGTGTTGGCCAGACTGAGGTCAGTAGCCGGGATTATCTTCAAAACAGAGTTAATGTTCCACATCTTAACTAGTACTTTTGACTTTCTATCGGAGCCAGATCAAGACAACTATTGTATTAATATACCTTATCTCAACAAATGTGCCTTAAACACATTTCTCTGTCACGCTTGCTTGTGAGCTAATATGTTCCCGGCGTGCTGGGAGCAGATCGCGTGAGACATGACATGATGGAACACTCAAGAGTCAACATTTGCTGCTATTTTCACAGTAAGTATGTATAATATTAATAACTGCTTTCTAGATTATGACCGATTTTCCTCGCCTCACAGCACTAATAATCTCTGTAAGCGTATATTGCGAATATATTATGAGTTGTTTAGCTTACGTGACCATCATAATCGGGTGTTTCAGTTCCACATTTAATTAATTTTGAATGGCAAACAATGTCTAAGCTTTCTAGTAAGAAATTCCCCCCATCAGAAAGGTAGCAGTGAAAGCGGATATTCACTAAAGCAAAATAGTGAAACTTTTATTGAGAAGAGCACGAAGTACCCAACATATAGGCGAATGGACGAACTTCTTGTTGGTAATTGCTGGTTCTCACGAGAATGAGAAACGTTTTAATCCGGCTCTGCTCGGTGTGATGTGATTTGATCGAGTGAGATCGACAACACTGATGTCAGTAGTAAAGAAATAAATCTTTGTTTGGCCAAACATTCAAGTGTGATAGAAAACAGACACTTAAAATTATATATCTTTTTTTCTCTCTCGATAATTTCAGAGTAGAAAATGAAGCTGTGCTGTAGTCGATCCCATTCTCCGCGGACACCAGACAGTGCGTGGTCCTGGTTAGTGTGTTTCGCGGCCTTTCTATCGTTTTCTCTTGTGTTTGGTATGGCACAGTGCTTTGCAGTTGTTATGCCTGTTTTTATGGACTACTTTGATGAAAGCAGAGAGAAAATTGGTAAGACGGAGTCCCCCATCTATTTAATAAATATGTCAGTCAAATAGGAACCGCAAAGAGAGAGAGAGAGAGGGGGGTGGGGGGGGGGGGGGGGAGGAATAACTCCTGGGAATTAACTTCAGAATCGTTGCCACAGGTACAGTTGTTGAAGTTTTACAGCAGGACCTGTTTTCGGAGCCATTTTTCTGTATGTTTGTTTTGTAATATCTTTCATCATGAACCGGAACTTCCCCCACCTCACCACTCCCCAATCACGGCAGAGTTCTTACTGAACCGGACAACTTCTCAAGTGATTGCTACGGCCTTGAGAATTCTTGCTTTCAGTTGAATACAGAGACTTTTTGTTAAACCTGTTTAAAAGCTCTGTTTTTGCATAATTGAGAAGATGTTTGTATACCCGAGGTGTAAGATCAGTAGTTTTCAAAACGTCACCTAACTTAATCGGTAAATAACGTTTTTCCAATAACATCAAAGTAAGCCGGTCAGTTCTGGCGTAAAAAATGATGGACAACCGAACAGTCAGAAAGTAATGGCGATATTTTTGGTTTATGAATGCAAAAAACTATCAATCAGTAATTCCTACGTATTACTGGTAATGACTGACATTTTACTGATGATCGACAACTGAAATAGGAAATGTGTTTGTCTTTGGACAGGGGCGTGCGCAGGGAGGGTTCCTGGGGTTCCGGAACCCCCCTTTTCTTGGTAACAATGTTGATATTTTTAAGCATTTTAGCGACGATTTTTGTTACAGTTCTTCATTACGATAATGTTGGAATCCCCCCCCCCCCCTTATAAGAGCTCTGTGCACGCCCCTGTTGGATGGTAACAAGTAATCATGGCTATCTATCAATTGTTTAATTTCAGCATGGGCAAGTTCTATTGCTAAAGGACTTATGTTCTCCTGTATGCCTCTGTCCACCATGGTGATGACCCGCCTCAATATCCGTAACACTGCAATACTTGGAATTCTGATGTGCATAACAAGTCTTGTAACTACTTCATTCACTACAAACATCATACAGCTCTTCTTCTCTTACAGCATTCTATATGGGCTGGGTTTATCCTTACTTTTTAATTCCTGTATATTCGCCACAACGAAATATTTTGACAAGAGACAAGCTATTGCCATTGGTATCGTTACTGGAGGTACAAATATAGGAGTCTTGTCACTTGGCCCAATTGTCCAGTTGTTTATCGATTCGTATGGCTTCAGGACGATGTACAGGATCATGGCTGGTTCGTTTGTACTACCATTGCTGGCTGTTTGCAGCTTTGATCCTAATGTTAAGGACCCAGTGGATGAAGAAAGACAACATAGAGACAATGAAAACCAACCAGGTGAAAGGAGCTGGTCGATGGTGGTGGAAATATTTAAAAGGCCGGTGTACGTGGTTGCAGTCATAACTGTCACCCTGCAGACAATGGGTGCCTTCGTCTCTTTTGTCCATTTGGTAAGGCTTTATTTAACACTTATTGACTGGGACCGAGGGAAAATGTGTTTTGTGCTCCCGAGTTGGCGATGATTTCCGATAGTCTTGCGTGGTATGTCCTCTTATTTACCACGATATGACATCAAAATTTAATCACAATTAGTTGTACCCACTCGGCTACACCTCGTGAGTACATAAAATTTTGACCAACGTTTGACGTCATATCGTGGTAAATAAGAGGACATATCATTCTAAACCATCGGAAATATGTTAAATTCATATTCAATGAGAACTGCATTCTTTCCAGAGGGAGGAAAACCGGAGAATAAGAAGAAAAACTCGTGTGCATGGTCCAAGAGAACAGCAAATCAAATCATTTCTATTTTGGTGTCTACACAGATCAAAATCTTGATCACAAGCACGAAATGTTTCAGTGTCCATTACATTATCCTTATTTTTAGGTCAATTATTGTCTAGAAGTCGGCATTTCAGCGGACAAGGCCTCCAAACTCTTCATAGCGATTGGTGTTTGTTCGTTAACTGCTAGTATCGCAGCGGGTAGGGTGGTGGACCACAAAGGAGTCAATCCATTCCATGTTAACCAGGCTGGAGCTCTGAGCATGGGACTCGCTACAATTCTACTTCAACTGTCTTCTAGTTACATTTTCTTCATCTTTTTTTCTATTTCCTTTGGTTTTGGCATCGGAGTCTTTAATACCACGGTCGTCGTGCTGCTAATGCGAACAGTTGAACCAAGACTCAGATCATACTCGTTTCCTATTGGTATTATGGTGACAGCCATCGGTGATTTCACGGGACCTCCTCTGATTGGTAAGTATTGCGCATGTGCAGTACAGGGAGTCAAAGTTACGATATGGGATATAGAATTATATTTGATATGAAATATTTTTAAATATTTAAGGTTTTATCGCGGATAAAACTGGTTCGTACAAACCAGCCTTTTACACCGCTGGAGCCATTTTACTGCTAGCATTCTTCCTTCCCTTTTTACAATATTACTTTAAACCATGGAGGACACTGGAAATGGAAGGACAGCCAACACAGATATCGACAACTGAATCACCAGAAAATATAGATGTTCAGGACAACCGTCAAAATGTGGATGAAGAAGAAAATGTAGCTTTAGAGATGATGGACGAAGAACGTACCGAAGATGACACAAAGATGCCAACATCTTATGTGAATGAAGCCAGCGAGGGTGATGACGTTACTCGACAGGATAATTGTCAGAAAGCTACTGACATAAAATGTGATCATGATAACAAAGTATTTCAATCAGAAACAGCCATGCAAGATGATGGCTTTGAAACAAAATTCTAAATGGGAAAACACAGAAATAGTCAGGGGGTGGGTGGGGGGGGGGGGGGGTGTACTAGAGGTGGTTCAGTGATAAGGATGATTCGCTGGGACCCGAAGACCGTGACGCTATCTAAGATAAGAATATCATGAACTTATAACCCTATCCAAGACCCAAGAAAAAATCTATAACCTGAATACGCTGGCACAGTTAGAAGTTACGTAATAAAATTGTTTTGGTGTACGTGGCGAAAAATACCAGTTTTGAGAAAAAGTTAAAATTGAATACCTTATCTGAGACTTGGAAACGCTAAATACCTAACTTATCCAAGACCTAACCTATCGAAATCGTATACCCTGTGTGGCGTGAAAGTGGTCTAGAAGAACCCTTTTCGGCGAACTTGGATTAGTCTGCGAATAGGCTCTCAAGGGGAAAGAGAAGGGGAACTTCTCCTTCCCCCTCCCCTTCCTTCCTCCCCCTCCCCCTCCCCCTCCGAACCTGTTCGTAGGCTAGATTCAAATTTCATGAATCAGCATTACTAACTGAAATTTTATGGAGGGAGTGAGCGATCGAGGGGTGAACATTTTCAAGTATCCTAAGTTAAAAAGAGACACGTAGGATTTTCGATATCGTACAAGCAAAAGCAGTGCATGTGGTTATATGTGTCATTTCATTAAATAAATACATTGGTGCTCTGCATTAAAAGTGTCTGAACATTTTAGATTAGAATGGTGGCCTGTAAACCAGGACAGCTCAGTGAAGAAATGAAGCGTTGCGTGACGCCCCTGCTTGGGCTACCTGTGGTTGTTGGATGACGTTGATGGAAGAATCATGCAGGCAGTCACAGGCAGCTTTGTCGCGTTGCTCTTGACTGGGGTCATATCTTGTAGACTCCATTCTTCAAAACCTTACTACTTTTGACTGTATAACTGTATATAAAGGAGTCAGATAAAGACAGTTATTGTGCAAGCATAATTTTCTCATCATATGGGCCACAAATACCATTCTTTACGAAGGGTTTGTGTTCCGACGTCTGGTAGACGCGCGTGACATCGAACACGAAAGAGTCAGCATTTGCTACGGTAAGAATCTAAACCGCAATATATAGAAGTTTCGTCGTACTGTATTGCTTCGTAGGTTTTACTTTTCATTATCTGACAACACAAATACTCTCTGCAAGCTCACATTGTGAATTCTTTTGACTTGCTTTGTCACACTTCGCTGTTCGACATCCAGATGCAAATTTTTTCATATCATTACGTATACTTTTCTAGACTAGAAAAGAAATTCTGATGTTTGTTTCCCCATCAGAAAGGTAACAATGAAAGGATACTCACAAAAGGAAAGAAAATATTGAAATTTGTGATTGAGATCAGACAAGCACGTACGAATTAACCACAACGTGGAAGTATATATTGATTCTTTGGTAACGGCTGGCATGAGATGCGTTACAGTCTGGGTAAAAACTGCGGGGGATACTAGGGTTGAATAGCAGGCCCGTACAAAGCTTAAACCTCGTTGGATTGGCTCCAAATCGCGTACAGAGACAAAGAACAGCAGCAACAACATACAGGCAAAAATTGGTAAGCAAACTACAAGAATTACTTCAGTTATTTTTACGTTGAATAATTCCACATACATTCATTTGAAATAAGGTACAAAAACATTGCTTGGGCTTCCTGTGGGTGGATCTAGTGAGACAACACTTAAAAGATAAAGACAGACTTAAAAAAAAAAACTTTTGTTTCAACCAAACATCCAAGGGTAATAGAAAACAGACATTTCTTTCAATAATTTTAGAGAAGAACTGATGGAGCTGTGCTGTAGTCGGCCCCATTCTCCTCGGACACCAGACAGTGCGTGGTCCTGGTTAGTGTGCCTTTCAGGGTGTCTATCGTTTTGTCTTGTGGTTGGTATGGCACGGTGCTTTGCAATTGTTATGCCAGTTCTTATGGACCACTTTCAAGAAAACAGAGAGAAAATTGGTGAGAAACAGGGGGGTCTAGGCACGGTTCACGAGAATTTTAAAAGGACGATCACGACTTACGGAAATTATCAAACGTTCAAATTCAAGAAAATCCACGTTTAGAATATACCAGGGGTGTAGTCAGGGGGTCCAGGGGGCCGGCCGCCCTCCTCCATCGTCTTTGTTTTTATTTTTCTTTGGCCGTTTTTTGGTTGATGTTCTGAAAACGGGTCATCGGGCAGAATTCTATTGTTCTCGGCGACATATACTTACGGACGCTAAAATCATAGCTTTTGGTATAATTACTATGCTTGGTTGATCTCAATGACTTTATTTATTCATAATCTGAGTTTGCCAAAATTCAATGGCAACGCACTTTGGCGGCTGTCAAAAGTTTTGCCCCTCCCCCCCCTCCCTAGGCAAAATCCTGGCTACGTCCCTACACTTGTATCACAGTTCACGAAAATTAATTAAACTTGTTCTAAGGTTACGTTTACTAACTTAACCTATAGATCATTTGTTCAACTTCAGCTTGGGCAGATTCTATCGCAAATGGTCTTATCTATCTCTGTTTGCCGCTGTCCACCATGGTGATGACCCGCATCAATATCCGTAACACTGCAATACTTGGAATTCTGATGTGTATAACAAGTCTTGTAACCACTTCCTTCACTACAAACATCATCCAAGTCTACTTCTCCTATGGTATTCTCAACGGACTGGGTTTATCGTTACTTTATAATTCCTGTATGTTCGCAATAGTAAAATATTTTGACAAGAGACAAGCTATTGCCATTGGGATAGTTGGTGGTGGTACAAATATAGGAGTCTTGTCACTTGGACCAATTGTCCAGTTGCTTATCGATTTGTATGGCTTCAGGACGATGTACAGGATCATGGCTGGTTCTTTTGTACTACCATTGCTGGCTGTTTGCAGCTTTGATCCTAATGTTAAAGACCATGCATTTGAACAAAGACAGCACAGAGACAATGAAAATCAACGAGCGAAGAAGGGCTGCTTAATGATGTTAGGAATATTCAAAAAGCCAGTATACGTGGTTGCAGTGATAACGCTCACTTTGCAAGCAATGGGTGCTTTTATTTCATTCGTCCATTTGGTAAGAAACTGTAGATACGCGATAGCGGATACATAGATTAAGGGTCAGGATCTTCCAGATAACTTACATTTGTCTTTACAGGTTAGTTATTGTCTTGAAGTCGGCATTTCAGCAGACAAGGCCTCCAAACTCTTCATAGCGATTGGCGTTTCTTCACTGATTGCAGGTATCGTGGCAGGGAGGATTATCGACTACAAAAGAGTCAATCCATTCCATGTTAACCAGGCTGGAGCTCTCAGCATTGGACTCGCTACAACTCTGCTTCAACTGTCTTCAAGTTATCTTAACTTCGTCTTTTTTTCGGTTTTCCTTGGTCTTGCCATCGGGTTTTTACAAACTGCGTTTGTTGTACTTCTCATGCGAACAGTTGAACCAACACTCAGAATATACTCGTTTCCTATTGGTGTCATGGTAACAGCCATCGGTGATTTCACGGGAAATCCTCTATTTGGTAGGTTTGCGCATGCGCATGCAGTACAAGGAAACCCATTCAGTGAGATGGAATATCCAATTCGGTAGATATACTTTTTTCCATAGCCCAAAATGCCATTGTCGAGAGAGGACTGGAATCTGACCCTAAACCTTAACCTAAACCCTAGAATACAGGGTTCGTAGCTCCTTCACTAATATAGTTTTTATTCACAGCTTTATCAGGCGGATATCGATCCTAAATTTGTAATGAATTATAGTATTCTTTTTGAATATTTAAGGTTTTATCGCCGATAAAACTGGTTCGTACAAACCAGCCTTTTACACCGCTGGAGCCATTTTACTGCTATCATTCTTCCTTCCCTTTTTACAATATTGCTTTAAACCATGGAGGACACTGGAAATAGAAGGACAGCCAACATCCATGGGAACTACTGAGAACCAGAGATTGGATGAAGATATTCATGACAACCATCAAGGTGTTGGTGGTGAAGACGAATTTTGAGGTTCCGCGTGACGTAACGATAACTAATTAATTAATCAGTTTCAATTAGCTCAGACAATATCGACCAGTTTGTCAAAGCTAAGAAGGCCATCGGGTGAATATCTTTATCCTTTACTTTAATACCTTACTGACATTACCATGTTTTTTTTGAGATTCGAACTGCGTATACCGATCGCATTATAACATCCAGTTGATCTGGAAACTAGGCGCGCAATGCATTGTTTGTCACAGCGAACATTTCCAAGTGTTTTCTATCATCTCTTGTCAAAATGAAATATTTTGCACCAAAAATAACGAAATATGCTTTTTCTAAAAGATATTTGGTAAATCTTTGCACGGATGAGTTTCATTTTCTTTATTATCGAGCAAAAGCTGTTATAAATTGAGCCGAAAACCTGGAACTAGGAAACATTGAGCTACGAACAAAATATTCGCTGATTGGCTAATTCCTTCGGCCTGAAAGAAGCGAGATCACCTGGATGGTTGTGAGAGGGAAATAAAAGGGTATTGTAAAATTCATTAATAATTCATGAGCTTTCTGACCTATGAAATGTTTGCAATCCAGTCACGTGGATGGCCTGTAAAGCTGCATACAACACAAGTAACAATTGTCATGTAAATTGATACAATCACTAGTGATCTGTATCAAAATATACAACCACTAGTGAGTGTATCAAGATAAAACTACTGTGATTGTATAGATCTATTAGTATTCTGTATCAGATACAGAATACTAATAAACCTGTGGGTCCGGCTTAAGGAAGATGGTTTCCCAGAGCCTTTTCAAAAGCTAGTCCCACCAACTAGATAAAAAAACCCTGCATCTTGCTTTGCTAACTTAAGCACAATAACCAATGTGGGATGCTCGTATCAAACAATGTGTGACGTCAAAAAACATTGTACGCATGCTCCTATAAACTATCAAACTATATTTTATTAAATAACACTGCTTTTGAAATCTATTCCTCAGAAATCATTATATTCATTAATTATTATTATTGAACTTCACAAGTCATTTACAACATTCGCGTCCGTGTTGTATGGGCTTTACAATCTCTCGCCTGCGGCTCGAGATTGAAAAAGCCCATACAACACGGCCGCTCATGTTGTAAACATTACTTGACAGTTTGAATCAGTTTCAATTACGTCAGACGATATCGACCAGTTTGTTAGAGCTAAGATCATCGGGTGAATACCTTTATCCCTTACGTTAATACCTTACTGCCTATCAACTGACGTTATACCATGTACTTTTATAAATAATATATACAAATTCAATATTAAAGTGACTATAAGGTACATAGGACAAAACAGGCGAATTATATCGTATTCTATTAACTATTAATTATTTGGTTTCTTATTCTCGACTTTGAGTCGCACTTTCCGGCATAAATACACTAGCTTGTTTAATATACTAGACTGCACATGAAAACTATTGTGTTTATGGAAAGTGTCCCTCAAATTCCTTTATTATGGGACGTAAGAAAGCAGCTCATAGGGGGAAAATTCGCGCCAAACAAAGTACTATAATTTTGCTTGATTGGGTTACCTGTGGTCAGAGTGAATTGATTGTTATCAATATCGATTTTAATTATTCAAACATAATGCATGCATCGTGGTGTAGCTAAGCAGTCGACCATGATACCCTAGATAGATCAGTCAAGATATTAATATCGCTGGTAAATAACCAAGAAGAAGATACAAGTGAGGTAGATATCCAAGCAAATACATCCTTTAAAATCGAATTCTTTAAATTAAGTTATGTACAGTGTTCCGCCATCTTACTTGCCAGTTTTCAACGAGAGTCCGTCTAAATAATTTGTTTTGTGCTCAAGTGGTCACGGTGAGTAGTTGTGTTTTAGAATGAGCAATATTACTTGTTTATAACGTGTTTATAACCTATTTTTCGCAATACAATCGTACAGCTTGCCATAAACGAATAGTTTCGTCAAAGTTAATGTCTCTTCGATGAGTTTGGTCAAAGGTAATGGCTTTCATTGTTGTGTACTTCGATTCTATAACGTGACCAATAATTATAATCAAGCTGACGTCATTGACTTATTGATATTAATGTGCCAACCAAATCTCTACTTTCATTGGCTACTCAAACAAAGAGATATTTTAATTAGTGGTTGGCTCGGACCGTGTCATTCATAGAGATGAAACATAGAGATCCACTCGTAACTTTATCGGTGCTAGGTTTCAACTGCCATACGTTCAACTTCTGTAAATAAAGTTTGTGTTATTATTAGTGTTATTATATTACTATTATTATTACTTTATTTATTGTTGTTATTATTGTTGTTTTTATTTTGTCATAATTTTTATTGTTTTTGTTTTTGTTATTATTATGCGGTTTTCAACTTTTGTCTGACTTGACTTTTTACAGAAGATTGCGGAAATATGCCATAATTTCTAAGCAAAATTCTTAATTTCCGTACTGACAGATTTAAATGGCATTGTACTAACTTAGACAGCATACAAAGCCTTAACTACTTCACAACTATTATTATTATTATTATTATTATCATTATTATTATTATTATTGTTGAAAAATCCAGAATCAGATAGGTATCAACAATAAAGTATGCTTTCAACTTCACTAAGGTCAAAGAAAATGAAAAAGATGACGCCATGCTGTACTCCGCCCCATTCTCCCCGGACACCAGACAGTGCGTGGTCCTGGTTAGTGTGCTTTTCTGGGTGTCTCTCTTTGGCTCTAGTGTTTGGTATGCTAAAATGTTTTGGGGTTGTTATGCCTGTTCTTATGGACTACTTCATGGAAAACAAAGAGAAAACAGGTAAATATGGAATCCACTTGTTTTCCAAAAAGCAGATGTGCACTCGTGGATTTTAGGACTCTTGTTAACAATTAACACTTCAAAAATCTTGTAAAGCATCAAAAAGTTAACGTTTCTTGTGTGTCTTGTTTTACTGACAGCTTGGGCAGGATCCATCCCAATAGGACTTGGTTTCTTCTGTATGCCCCTGTCCACCATGGTGATGACCCGCCTCAATATCCGTAACACTGCAATACTTGGAACTCTGATGTGCATAACAAGTCTTGTAACCACTTCATTCACTACAAACATCATACAGCTCTTCTTCTCTTACAGCATTCTATATGGGCTGGGCTTTTCGCTAGTTTTTAGTTCTTGCATATTTGCCGCAACGAAGTACTTCGATAAGAGACAATCTATTGCCATTGGTATCGTTACTGGAGGTACATACATAGGAGTCTTGTCACTTGGGCCAATTGTCCAGTTACTTATCGATTTGTATGGCTTCAGGACGATGTACAGGATCATGGCTGGTTCGTTTGTACTACCATTACTGGCTGTTTGCAGCTTTGATCCTAATGTTAAGGACCCAGTGGATAAAGAAAGACAACACAGAGACAATGATAACCAACCAGGTGAATGGAACTGGTCAATGGTGCTGGAAATATTCAAAAGACCCATGTATGTGGTTGCAGTGATAGTTATCCATCTACAGGTTATGAGTGGCTTTATCTCGTTTGTGCATTTGGTAAGGAAAACACTTTCATTTTTCCCTAAGGAAAACACTTTCATTTTTCCCTCGAACCGTTATCATTAAATTCGTACGTTCTGATTAGCTGTTGGAGCGCTGGCGCTGACCACGGCCTGGTATCCTGCTAAACAATAAAACAATTTGCAATACAAGTCAGTATTGCTTCACATTCATAGGTTTACCACACACTGATGTGCCAGTATCATTTCAGTTTGTTCGTATCTTATGCGGATTTCTTTTCTCATTGTCCTTGCAGGTCAGTTATTGTCGAGAAGTTGGTATTCCGGCGCAAAAAGCCTCCAATCTCTTCATAGCGATTGGCGTTTCTTCACTGATTGCAGGTATCGTAGCAGGGAGGATCATGGACCACGAAAGAGTCAATCCATTCCATGTTATCCAGGCTGGAGCTCTCAGCATGGGACTCGCTACAATTCTATTTCAGGTGTCTTCAAGTTATATTCTCTTCGTATGCTTTTCTGCCCTCCTTGGTCTTGGCATTGGTATTCTAAATACCACAGCAGTTGTTTTATTCTTGAAAATAGTAGAATCAAGACTAAGACAATATTCTGTTCCAATGGGCCTGTTGCTCTCATCCATAGCTGATTTCACGGGACCTCCTCTCATTGGTAGGTTCTGCGCATGTGCTGTACAGACATTGGGAAATAGGGAATCATGTGAGAGGAATGCGTAAAGCTTGATCCTCGTGGCTGACCCTTTGCCATTCCAGTCCATAACGCCATGTAAGGCAATAGTATTGACTTGAGAATCTTCTAATTTTTATAGGTTTTATCGCCGATAAAACTGGTTCGTACAAACCAGCCTTTTACACCGCTGGAGCCATTTTACTGCTATCATTCTTCCTTCCCTTTTTACAATATTACTTTAAACCATGGAGGACGGCGGAAATGGAAGAACAGCCAACACAGATATCGACAACTGTATCACCAGAAAATGAAGATGTTCAGGACAACAGTCAAAATATGGATGATAGCTATGACAATATGGCGGACAACTCCACAAAGACGAAGGAAATAGACAAATCATGTTCTCATGAAAACAAAATATGGTCAAAGTCAGGCAGGGAGGAACATTACGAAACTAAATTTTGAAAAAGTAAAATAGATAGTAATTGGTAATGAATGGTGAATATAGTGAAAAGGTCCAAAATGACGATTATCAAGGATCAATTTTGGATTTTTGGGAATTTTTTTTAACAATCAATAAAAAGTCCTCGTTACAGGGTATTTAAGCTTGATAACATTGGTCTACATTCTTATATATTGGTCTTAATCAATATATATTGATATTATCTGACAAACTTTTTTTCAAAACAGCGGAGGACACCGGAAATGAAAGGCATCTAACGCAGATATCGAGTACCGAGACCCGAGAAAAAGAAGATGTTAGTATGAGGTATCAAAGTGGCGAAGATGACGTGAGAAAGGGTCTTTAGAGAGGAGATAAAATTTCCTAAAATCGCCTTAAAATGCAACCAAACCGTCAGGAAACCACAAAACATGCAATAAAACATTGATATACCGGTAAAGAAACAATAAAATATGAAATTTATTATATTTTAAAGAATTTTTTTGATCTGCCATACATTCTCTCTATATATATTCAAAACCATAGCTTGGGCTACCTGTGGTGCAATTTGAACTCTTTGAAAAACACACTCGTGCAAATTAATCCCAAATTGAACTCGAAACCATATTATTACCTATACTTATTCGAAGAGTTGAATCCTATTGAAGAAATAAGTATTTCTTTGCCTATATTGAAAAAATTCTAAAAGACATATAGAAATAGAAATCCTTATAGTTCGTAGAGCGTATGTATGACGATGATACGGGTTTGCTCACAGACCGTGATTTGCCGATGTACAAATAATGTCAAAGGCCAGATTTTCACACTACTTTTTTCGATTATCCATCAGTATAAGCCATTATTCACAGTTAAGAATCATCTTCAGTGCGCATGCGATTTTATCCCGAATTTCTCACCTTCTTTTGTTTAATTAAAAACAAAAGAAGGTTTAAACAAAAGAAGGCGAGAAATTCGGGATAAAATGGCATGTGCACTGAAGACGATTCTTAAACTGTGAATTGGCTTATTATCGTCTTCTCTTGGGCTTCCTTTGGTTATTCTATTGTTTGTGGTGATTGAGATATGACGCAAGTCATTGATGTTGGACAAATAAAGTTCAGTCTTCTAAGGTCTTCCGATGCACCAACTATATTCTCTACAGCAACAAAGTTTAATGCAACTGAGCATCAACTTCATCTAAACGAAAACATTTTCACATTTTTTCCCTGGACGCTTCATCGAAAGCTTCAAGAGCGAGTGTTCCTGATTGTTTTCTCTGTTGTTGAGGAGCTCATCGCGTGCCATCTCTACTATAATAGTACTTTGTTATAAGGTAAATGTGTCTGTACACAGCGATCGAATGAGTGTAATAGCATATATAACATTCCTAGATGATCCTAGAGTGGTTTTCATTAACCTTTGAAACAAAGTGTGGGGATTATTTTACTGTTTTAGACGTCAGTTGATCAAAGACAAAAAATGACTTGTCTACTAAAAAATTCAAAAGTGTAATGAAGTGTATTCGTGCTAAATATGCCAGTTTAGACGTCGAATTTCACATTTGCCGAATCTAATGAAAATGATTCTGATTCGGAACATGTGAAATTCGACGTCTAAAGCGGGCCTTAGGTGCATTTTACGGTTTTATGCAAATCAATATAATTCTGATTAAATTTAAATTTCCACGGTTCCCTGAAGTAATACCTTAACCTTTAGCCCTATGCGTCTCATCTTACAAATAATAATAATGGAATTCTAAGGCGCTTTACAAAAGGTGAATAAATATAATTTCAAAATCTATAAGTATAATATTAGTAAATCGTAAATCAAAAACAATATAAAACAAAATGTTAGTCAAAGCATATCTAAAAACATGAGTATATCTAAAAAAATAAACACAATATTTAATATATATATATATGAATCTAAAAATATCTATAAGAGTAAAACTAGTATTATTTAACCATATGCTTGTTTAAAAAAAATAAGTTTTAAGACTGGTTTTAAAAGTATTCAGTATGACTTTGTCATATGGCAGCTGATTCCATAATTTTGGTGCAGAAATTGAAAAGACCCTATCGCTGTACATCTTAAGGTTAAATGATGGCACCTTCAGTAAAAGCAGGTCAGAAGATCTTAATTGACAAGCACGAACATATCTACTTAATAAGTTAGTGATATAAACTGGCACTAAACCATTTAAAGCTTTGAAAGTTATGAGTAGAATCTTCAATTTAAAACTATGCGTTCTTTATTCGTTCTTTATGTTGATCTGAACTTAAGTATTTACACATTTTCGCTTAGTGTCCTTTTGTTCTGTTTTGAAGTATCTTAGTCATTGTTCTATTCGTCACATTCTTTAGTATTTTTCGTCATTGTTAGTTGTCCCTACGGAGCTCGTACTGCTTTATATACGCCCCATATGTTAATCTTTAGTCAGTTGGTGCTCGTCGTTCATCCCGTCCTACACAAATGTAAGTTCTTCGTTATTCTTTTAGATTGTTTTTACAGTTTCTTGTAGTCCTGTGTTTCGTGTTATTTCACTTTATTTACTCCTTAATTTATTTACTATTTGTAGTCTATACCTTACTTGTAAGAGTATTGAATTAAAAGGAATTTGGGATGTAGCACCGACACTTTAACTGGAACTGATCCAGTCCAGCACAGTGCAGCTGTTTAAGAACTGGAGTAATATGATCGTGTTTTCTCTTGGGGTGGTCTCTGATGATTACGTTCAAAAAATTGTAATGACTCATAATTAGCCTATTTTCAAGATGGCCGCCATGAAACTCAAGTGAATTGAGCGTACGGTGGATGATGGGATTGATTCTTTTTCAGATCAGGAAATCATGCTTTGCGCGCCTAGTCAGATCACCTGGTGTGTCATGTGCACCAGCGTTTAGTTTTGTTGTAGAGCGAAGTCATTAAACTCGAGAAATAGAAATTGCTTGTTAAACTGTTAAAGTGCAATATTCAATTAGACAAAAAAAAAAAAAAAAAAAAAAAAAAAACAATGAGAATAAGATCTACTATTTTATATTGCACGCTTTTACTAAAATTAAATCAAACAATTTCAAAAGGCGAAAGCATTTTAAGTATAAGAGAATTGCCTCAAAAAGCCTCTACGAATCCTGATTTTTTTGAGTTTGAACTTTTAATGCTTCAGGAACAACAACTGAATGATAAGGATGAAACTGTGTCGCAGTCCACCCCGTTCTCCCCGGACTCCAGATAGTGCGTGGTCCTGGTTGGTGTGCTTTTCAGGATGTCTCTCATTGGCTCTAGTGTTTGGTATGCTACAGTGCTACGCTGTAGTTATGCCTGTTTTTATGCGCTACTTCAAAGCAAGCAGAGAGAAAATCGGTAAGTGTAATCATGTTCTTTCCATCAGGCGACTCCATCTCGTGAATGGTGACGGACTGCTAACTAGAAATATGTTTGATACCACCCTGATTAGTCTTGAAAGGGGCCTCTCTTGTGATCATAGAACTAATATTTCTTGTCGTTTTCTTTTCTATAGCTTGGGCAGGATCCATTGCATTAGGTATTGTGTTCTTTTGTTTGCCACTGTCCACCATGGTGATGACTCGCCTCAATATCCGTAACACTGCAATACTTGGAACTCTGATGTGCATAACAAGTCTTGTAACCACTTCCTTCACTACAAACATCATCCAAGTCTTCTTCTCTTACAGTATTCTCTACGGAATGGGTTTGTCGTTACTTTATATTTCTTGCATTGTCGCGTCGACTAAGTACTTCATTAAGAGACAAGCTATTGCCATTGGCATAGTTGGTGGTGGTACATACATTGGAGTCTTGTCACTTGGACCAATTGTCCAGTTGCTTATCGATTCGTATGGCTTCAGGACGATGTACAGGATCATGGCTGGTTCTTTTGTGTTGGTTTTACTGGCTGTTTGCAGCTTTGATCCTAATGTTAAGGACCCAGTGGATGAAGAAAGACAAAATGAAAACAAAGAAAACCAGCCCAGCGAGAAGGGCTGCATGATTGTGCTTGAGCTATTGAAAAGACCGGTATACGTGGTTGCAGCTATTACTGTTGCTTTGCAGGCAATGACTGCATTTGTGTCGTTTGTCCATTTGGTAAGTTGACTAAAATACAGTATTCTACCCAGTCATGGCATGCAAGTATCATTTGAGCGATCCAGTTATCAACGCGCAAACGGCACACCAATTTTGTAGTACGACCTTCTTGATTGCCTTGGATACCAACAGCATGAATAAAAATTGTCCTTGTTATGTGAGGGTAACACGTAATATTCTATTGTTCGGACTTGTGCCACAAATCTCGGGGGAAGGGGTGAGTGGACAGGCACCCAATTACCTTTTATTACCCATACCCAATTAACCCAAATTTTTAAAATTCTATATGTATCCTTTTAGGTCAATTATTGTCTTGAGGTGGGGATCTCAGCACAGAAAGCTTCCAACCTCTTCACAGTGATTGGTGTTTGTTCACTGGTCGCAGGTATCGTAGCAGGGAGGATCATGGACCACAAGGCCGTCAATCCATTCCATGTTAACCAGGCTGGAGCTCTGAGCATGGGACTCGCTACAGTCCTACTTCAACTGTCTTCTAGTTACATTCTCTTCGTCTTTTTTTCTATTTTCCTTGGTTTTGGCGTCGGTGTCTTCAATACCACGATCGTTGTGCTGTTATTGCGAACAGTTGAACCAAGACTAAGACTCTATTCATTTCCAATTGGAGAAGTGTTGGCAGCCATTGGTAATATGACGGGACCTCCCCTCATAGGTACGTATTATAATTTTTTTACCCTCCAAATCCTCTTTTCTTTTTGGATGATAAAAAATGTAACAACAAATTTTGCGGTCTCGGAATTCTATAAGCAATGTTTCATAAATTGAAACGCAATGAAATTGCTGGTCAAACAATTGCTTAGTTTGCTTGCCTATGTTTCTGTATTTTCATTCGCTTGTGGCATTATGACGAAAGAAAAAGTATCGCCAATCGTTTTGCAATTTCCTTTTCACAATAGCATGCATCTTAACGTCGACAAAGACCTGGGTCCTGATTCTCTTCTACCCTCTATTTGTTGGTTGTACATTTTTCAAAAAAATATTTTTATCCCAATTCAATAAAGGTTTTATCGCCGACACAACTGGTTCGTACAAACCAGCCTTTTACACCGCTGGAGCCATTTTACTGCTATCATTCTTCCTTCCCTTTTTACAATATTGCTTTAAACCATGGAGGACACTGGAAATGGAAGGACAGCCAACACAGATATCGACAACTGTATCACCAGAAAATAAAGATGTTCAGGACAACCGTCAAAATTTGGATGAAGAAGAAAATGTAGCTTTAGAGATGATGGATGAAAAACGTACTGAGGAGATGACACGAATGTAGCATCTAATGTGAATCTAGTTATCGAAGAAGAAAATCAAGAAAATAAAACTGCGATGTCTGCTGATGATGATAGCTATGACAATATGGCCAACAACTCGACAAAGACGAAGGAAATAGACAAATCATGTTCTCATGAAAATGAAATATTTTGGTCAAAGTCAGGTAGCAAGGAACATTACGAAACTAAATTTTGAAAAAGTAAAATTGATAGTAATAAGTAATAAATGGTGAATATAGTGAAAAGGTCCAAAATGACGATTATATCACGAATCAATTAGCCAATGAGAGCGCGCGTACTATCTAAGCTATATTATAAATAGTAATGAGTAATAAATGGTGAACATAGTGAAAAGGCCCCAAATGAATCTCTTTTACCCTCTTTTGTTAGTTGTACATTCTTTAAAAAAAATGTTTTGCCCCAATTCAATAAAGCTTAAGGTTTTATCGCCGACACAACTGGTTCGTACAAACCAGTCTTTTACACCGCTGGAGCCATTTTACTGCTATCATTCTTTTTTCCCTTTTTACAATATTACTTTAAACCATGGAGGACACTGGAAATGGAACAAGAGCAAGCACAAAAGCTGATCAGTGACCGTGAAAATGAGCCGGATGTGAAAGACAACAGTCAAAGTCAATATAAGGAAAAAACCATAGTTTTGGAAATGATAAATGAAAGACGTGCAGGAGACGACACGAAGATGACACAAGAGCTCATCAAGGGTGATGGTGTTACTAGAGAAGAAAATTAATTTACGACATCTTTCAGTCATGGATGGTAGCAATGACGAAGACGATAGAAACAGAAAAATCTTGTTGTCATGACAGCAAAGTACTTATGTCACAATCAGGTTGTCAGGAACATCAGTAACGAGCTCGAAACAAAAATTTTCAGTTCAAAGTTGTTGTTTTTTTTCAGTGGACATTTTTGGTTTTCTGCTAGTTTGGCAAAAGCTTTTAACAATAGTGAATTACGTTTTCTGCGTTCTTGTTTTTTTTTTTTGTTTTTTTTTGTTTTTTTTTTTGTTTACCATGCATCAGAAGAAAAGACTTGACCTGCAGAGAAACCAGTAAGTAACTAAGTGAAGAGTGGCCATGGTGAAGAGGGGATATCAACTGAATCACGAATTTTTTCTGGATTTTTTTCGGGAATTTACGAATCCCGATAATACGATAAATGAATAAACATGATGCATAGGAAAACTAATGCAAAATCACGAATCCCGATCAAAATAAGAAGATAACGCATCACGGAAAACCTCTTCACCACCTTGAGACTACTTTTGGTTCATTATTGATGGCTCCTGCATGGCCAGTGGCCAAACCATTAGTTATTAAATATTAACAAACACGTGTAGAAGCTACGGCGACATAATTAGTATTTTCGGACGCTTACTGCTAATTTTGCTTGCAACCATTTTTGTTTTTCCTTTTGCTTGTTGTATTATGGTGAAAGAAAAAAAATTGCTGTATCGCCACCCCCTTTGGAATTTCCTTTACTTTCATTTCTTGTAATATTGATTTGAAATCGAGTAAACTTTAGTGTAGTTCATTTGTATTTCGTGCCAACATACAAAAAACTTAAGAGGCTGTGAAGTGTCACGCTCTACTTTGGCATACAACCACAATAATGACTGTATACGAGAATAAAATAGATCAAGAGAATGAAGAGATTTTAAGGACCTGATAATCTGTACATGGCCATAAATTACCAGTGTGTCAAACCAGACAGCTAAACACTAAAAAGACTTAAGATAATATGAATATTGGCACATGTTGTCACGCGTTTTTATTTCATATCGTCGGCCTTTCAGCGCTTGTGCTGACTAGTAAAGCCCATTATACACGTGTGAAATCAAATATGATACGAGTTTACTTAAACCTGCAGAGAAACAGTGTCCACATTTTCTGGCACACATCACAACTAAAGAATGTAACAATTACTTTTGTAAAATCGTTTAAATCTTTCTTGAAACAGAGTTCACTGTTCGTTCTCGGGTCAACTCTGTATTAGCATTTTATACGAGAATTAATCGTATGCATGTTTCACAAAATGACTAAATCTGAGTGATATGATTGGCCAGAATTGAAGCAAGAGGAAGTAATCTCCATATCTGAGACAACTCGTGAATGAAGTGTGACTGAGTCAATAACAGTTGCAAGTAATATCGCAGAGAAGGTAAGAAAAACCCTAGAAATTAGCCTACCACATACAACCTTTGAAATATAATTACTTAGATTAACGACTTTTCTTAATAAAAATACATTACGGCACTATGAACGAGATTTTTGCTTCAATATTTTTGCCAAAGTCGTCACGGCGGTTTCGTGGCCGTCTAGTGGCAGCGTGGCTGTGGTACACTGCTGTTTGGTATTTCTTTTAGTTATAAGGATTTCCTTATTTAAAATAGACAGTACATAAAATAGAGAAACGTGTTATTGTCAAAAACAGGTTTTATTTCAGTTGAAATCACACAACAGGAGGCAGACATAATATATTCTTCGATTCAGCTTTTGTCGGTTCAGTTTACAGACATATGCTTTCAATTTATCATACAACAACGATAAGTAACGTATACCTATTTCAAAAAACGTCGGTCGAAAATCTAAAATCTGAAATCGACTGCCGAACCAAATCCAAAACAATTGAACGATTGGAATTCCATTGGGTTCGATTCCCGAACGTTCGATTGAATACGCCGGGACAGGTCGAGCATTGAAGTCATTTTTTAAAGTGTTTTTTTCTTCTTGTTGAAAGAACCTTCTAATTAACTATAGATAAATATTAGGTGTAACTATTATGAATACATACAAATAAGTTGAACTTGTAGCTTTTGGCTCGAATTTTAGCCACCATGCAACATTAGGTGATGCTTTGGCCGCCAGTAAATTCCCGGGGGGGGAGGGAGGGGGGGAGTAAAAAACATAGGTCACTCGCGCCATATGCGCAGAACCAATGCGTACAAACAATGCCCACGAACGTCCTTAAAATAAGAAGAAAAATGTTAACTAAGTTCAAAGTGTTGAAGATTTTAGCATAAAAACGAGAATTTGAAGAGTAAAAAAAAATATTTATCTGAAGTGAGTTTTGCAACATGTTAGTGGCTTCAACGTAACTCCAACAGATAATCTTTTTGTTCCACTTTCACCTTTACTAAGTTCAAAGACGGAAGAAGAAAGGGAGAAAAGATGAAGTTATGCTGTAGTTTACTCCATTCTCCCCGGACACGAGACAGTGCGTGGTCCTGGTTGGTGTGCTTTTCTGGGTGTCTCTCATTTGCTCTAGTGTTTGGTATGGCACAGTGCTACGCTGTAGTTATGCCTGTTCTCATGGGCCACTTCAAGGAAAGGAGAGAGACAATCGGTAAGTGCAGTCATCATCTTCAAATCCTTGGCCTTTCCTTTTTTGTTCTAAACAATAGAGCATATTTCGTATGACTGTGAAAAGCTCACGCGGCACGAACGCGGTCGCGACAAAAACTCAGCCAATCAAAAGTCTAGAGAACATCACGGTTGCGGCAAGGCACGCTTTCTTCATCCAATCAAATGCACGAAACAGGGCACAAACACGGTCACGGCAAGGTTACGGCACTGACTAAGTACGCCTGACCAATCACATTGCACGAGAAAAATATCAGCCAATCACAATTCTAGAAAACATCACGTTCCGGCAAGGCACGCACACGGCACTGAACTTTTCACAGTCATACGCAATTTGCTCTATATCAGCCTAAAGGAACCTTATTTCAACTCAGAGTGTGACAGTTAAAGACAGCGTTACAGCAGTAAACCTAAAGACTGTAATGAGATGTTAAGTAACGCAATCTCGTCTGAAATTCCTATCCCCAATTTAGCTTATAGCTTTTGTTTACTTGTTTAATTATTTCTCTACAGCTTGGGGAGGATCCATTGCAGGAGGACTTATTTTCTTTTGCGTCCCGCTGTCCACCATGGTGATGACCCGCCTCAATATCCGTTACACTGCAATACTTGGAACTCTGATGTGCATAACAAGTCTTGTAACCACTTCATTCACTACAAACATCATACAGCTCTTCTTCTCTTACAGCATTCTATATGGGCTGGGCATGTCATTACTTTTTACCACCTGCATATTTGCCTCAACGAAATACTTTGACAAGAGACAAGCTATTGCTATTGGTATCGTTACTGGAGGTACAAATATAGGAGTCTTGTCACTTGGACCAATTGTCCAGTTGCTTATCGATTTGTATGGCTTCAGGACGATGTACAGGATCATAGCTGGTTCGTTTGTACTACCATTACTGGCTGTTTGCAGCTTTGATCCTAATGTTAAGGACCCAGTGGATGAAGAAAGACAACATAGAGACAATGAAAATCAACGAGGTGAATGGAACTGGTCGATGGTGCTGGAAATATTTAAAAGACCGATGTATGTCGTGACATTAATAGTTGTCACTTTACAGGCAATGGCTACTTTTATTTCATTTGTCCATTTAGTAAGTCATTTTAAAATAACTTTGATATTACGCGCGCTCTGATTGGTCAAAAAGCCATGTTTTATGAGAGCATAATAGATGCTCACGTCATTTTTTCTCTCTCCTAGCTCGAAAAGTTAGTTATTTTATAAAAGCAATAAAAACAGTTTTCTGTGTATACGCGTCGTGGTTTCCTACGCTTCTCTCGTGTTCTCTCCACATCCCGCGTGTCTTTATCAGAGTATAATACACGGAAAACTGTTTTTTATTCCTTAATTAATTTTTGGGACTCAATAGTTTTAACTATGTTATTGCTCGAGAGAAATATATGGGATGTTGAAAGAAATTCCTTCAATAATCAAACTCAGTGCTATGTTGGTATTTCGTTTTTTTTTTTTTGTTTTTTTTTATGGAACAAAAATAGAAAACGCACGCGGAGGTTAACAGAGCACGAGAGAAGCGTTATGCATGTGAAATACGCCGCGTAGTAGAGTTCTTCTCAACACTTCTCGATGGTTCTACCAATTCCCAACTCCCGGGCCCCAAATGCAGACAGCATCGTTTTATTTCTCTCATAAAATACAAATTACTGTCATTTTTGATAGGATTAACGCAATAGAACCATGCGCACGTGCTGTGTGCTGTCAAAAAGCAACCGCAACCAACCAATCAGAACGCGCGGTTTTTAGCAGTTATACATCATTCAATTCGTTTCCAGGTAACTTACATTTGTCTTTGCAGGTTAGTTATTGTCTTGAAGTCGGCATTTCAGCGGACAAGGCCTCCAAACTCTTCATAGGAATTGGCGTTTCTTCACTGATTGCAGGAATTGTAGCAGGGAGGATCATGGACCACAAAAGAGTCAATCCATTCCATGTTAACCAAGCTGGAGCTCTGAGCATGGGACTCGCTACAACTCTACTTCAACTGTCTTCTAGTTACATTGTGTTTGTATTTTTTTCTATTTTCCTTGGTTTTGGCATTGGTGTTTTTAGTACCACGGTTGTTGTGCTGCTGTTGCGAACAGTTGAACCTAGACTCAATTTATACTCGTTTCCTATTGGTCAGATGATATCAGCCGTTGGTAACATTACGGGACCTCCTCTCATTGGTATGTACTCACTGCGCGTTTTCGTGTGAGTGGGAAACCTACGGTACTGACTTACAGCACGTACACGGTACGACATGCTGTAACATTGAAATGGCTTCCTATTGTCTTCCAGTAATTTATCCAATCACAACGCGTTGTTACGGCTACGGTAAGATACGGTACGGCTATGAATTAGCCGTATTGTTTCCCACTCATACGAAAACCGCTCTATGCATTTTCTATTCTGAACTTGGTTTTGTATTTTCTGTCAACGAAGCCAAGAAATATCTAAGGGACTATAGGGCCAAAAACAAAGGAACCTCCAAGTCATGGCAGGTTTTTTCTGGTTTCAATATTCTCTACTTACAATATGAACAAGAATTTAAATTAAACTGTGGTTGTGAGAGGTAACACATTCGTTTTCACTGAGCAACGAACATCATTCTTGCATCCTATCATTCATTATGGTTGTAAAGCTCACACTTTTTGTAAATTGCAAGCAGAATACACGCATCAAGCATTCCGCGCCACTGCTCTAAGCGCATGCTCAGGGGATTAGAAAGTGGGATAATACTTTGTAAAACATGTTATATTTTAGTTGTATTTTTCTTGTCAACACAATTTTCATTAAATATTCAAGATCGTGTACCGTCAAGCGAATTTTGAGTCAAATATACCAAAAAATTGCATATTTTACAAAATATTATCCCACTTTTTAATCCCCTGAGGATGCGCTTAGAGCAGTAGCGCGAAATGCTTGATGCGTGTATGCAGGACAAATTTTATGCTGCTAATAATTTAAAGGTTTCGAAAAGAAAAACAATTAATATTAACATTTTTTTTCAAAGGTTTTATCGCCGACAGAACTGGTTCGTACAAACCAGCCTTTTACACTGCTGGAGCCATTTTACTGCTATCATTCTTCCTTCCCTTTTTACAATATTGCTTTAAACCATGGAGGACACTGGAAATGGAAGGACAGCCAACACAGATATCGACAACTGAATCACCAGAAAATATAGATACTAACAAGACATTGGAACTAGAGGAACACTTAACAAATAGTAAGACCCGAGAAAATGAGAATGGTGAAGACAAAGAGCGAAGAAGAAACGCTGGTGGCGAAGAAGAAGCGCTGGTTTAGGCCACAGTGGATAAAACTAATCCTATGAATGTGAGAAAAACCATCGATAAAGATGAGTACTTGCGACATCTCTCACTGTGGCCATAAATTGGGTTCAAACATCTACAAGAACGAGAAGTTATCATTGTTTCAGTTACAAGAGCATCTTACCAGGTTCATAGTCGGTTCATAGATATTATCCCTGTATATTGCTACTTTGGAAATGCGAGTTAAAAAAAAGTTTATATATGTATGTATTATGTATGTATGTTTAATGGTGATAATTGGGGGTAAAAACTTCTTCTTCTTCTTCTTCTTCTTCTTCTTCTTCTTCTTCTTCTTCTTCTTCTTCTTCTTCTTCTTCTTCTTCTTCTTCTTCTTCAGTGGGAGTTAGTCTCCTAGTTGTGATAACATGCATCGTTAGATTAAACGTGCCCATGTTGATCAGTTGTCGACAGCTTGTATTGTATTTTTTCCTTGGCACTGCTAGAATTATCCTCGACTTCAACCTTAAAAGACCTCTTTATTACCTTCGTATGCAAATTGCCAATTTCAGACCACACGACATTCCCTTGAGAAATGTTCTTTTGTTAAAATCTTTACACATGAAAGAATCAACTCCCAAGAGTGGCATCACGTGGTCTGAAATGGGCACAACAAACAACGAAGCTAAAATGGTCTATTGTTGCTCCGAACAAAAAATTGGGTCTTGTACGTTCAGATGTGCCGGGTAAATCATGCGTGTTCTCTTGTCCTCTGACTAGTTGATATAATATACATACATCTTTTCAGCTGATTGAGTCAAACTACAGAGAAGAGAAGGTAATGTAATCACATGCATAATCATTTACTGAGCCAACAGTTATTAATGGTTAATTATACTTGGTGTATCTTGATGTACTTTCAATATGTTGAAGTTGCAGTTAGGTTTCGTGCTTAATTAAGTTGAATATAGTTACACTTTTTTCTCTGACTTGTTACTTCTTATTAAGAGGTTTCGACTGAGAAACAAAAGCTCATCACTCTTCAACAGTCTTCTTCAATCTTAAAGTACATGAGTTATATATAACTTCTAGTTTTGATCTGATGATTTAAGAGCGCAGCGGCGGCGTTATTGAATAATGCAAAATGGACCAAGCTAAACAATTATGCTAATCTACGCCAAAATTTCTATTCACCTTGAAGTCACGACTCAGCGTTAAATTTTAGAATTTTAGAGTGCAAACCATATGAGAATGGAACACTAAAACGAATTCGCCAAAATTTGTACTAGAGCGATAATGATTGAACAGCAGAAAGGGGATCGATACTTACAAGTATCCACACTGAGTTACGCACGCATCCAAGCCTTTCAAAATCCCTCCAAAATAGAGCAAAAACTATACGAGATTTATTTTTGAAGGAAAAAACTTTCAAATAAAAAATCGGTTTGGCAAATGAGGACTCATCGTTTGGTTTAGAAATCAATAAATGTCAGTTATTTAACGCAGTACCGTTACAATCTCGTGGTAAATTTTGCAGAATGTTATTAGTTGAATGGAGCACTGACAATATTGCATTTTGTACTCTTTCGTGTTCTTATAAGTTGCCGTCTAATAATTTATTAAATTTTTACACATATTTTAGTATACAGATATTTCAAAAAATGTTGCATACTGCATACTGCATACTGCATACTGCATACTGCATACTGCATACTGCATACTGCATACTGCATACTGCATACTGCATACTGCATACTGCATACTGCATACTGCATACTGCATACTGCATACTGCATACTGCATACTGCATACTGCATACTGCATACTGCATACTGCATACTGCATACTGCATTCCAAGACTGAAATGCAATTAGCATTTGTTTATGAAGTAATTTTATTCATATGTTTACATTCTAATTATAAGGACCGGCTACAAAACAAAAAACTTCCTTTATTTAGTTTATAATCTTTTTATTTCAGAGTAAGAACAGTTAGCATGGCTTGGTTCTGTAGTCTGTTCCATACTCTCCGTACACCAGACAGCGCGTGGTCCTGGTTAGTGTGTTTTTCAGGGTGTCTATCGGTTTGTCTAGTGTTTGGTATGGCACAAAGTTATGCTGTTGTTATGCCTGTTCTCATGGACTACTTCAAAGAAAACAGAGAGACAACATCATGGGCAGGATCCCTTGCAGTAGGACTTGTTTACTTTAGCATGCCGCTGTCCTCCATGGTGATGACCCGCCTCAATATCCGTAACACTGCAATACTTGGAACTCTGATGTGCATAACAAGTCTTGTAACCACTTCATTCACTACAAACATCATACAAGTCTTCTTCTCTTACAGTATTCTCTACGGAATGGGTTTATCGCTACTTTATATTTCTTGTATATTTGCCACAACGAAATATTTTGACAAGAGACAAGCTATTGCTATTGGTATCGTTACTGGAGGTATAAATATAGGACTCCTGTCACTTGGGCCAATTGTCCAGTTGTTTATCGATTTGTATGGCTTCAGGACGATGTACAGGATCATGGCTGGTTCGTTTGTACTACCATTGCTGGCTGTTTGCAGCTTTGATCCTAATGTTAAGGACCCAGTGGATGAAGAAAGACAACACATAGACAATGAAAACCATAGAGGTCAGTGGAACTGGTCGACGGTACTGGAGATATTCAGAAGACCGATGTATGTAGTGACGTTAATAGCTTTCTACCTGCAGACAATGGTTGTCACCATGGTGTATGTGCATCTGGTACGTCATTTAATTTGAATCTGTTCCTTACATAGCAATTGTTTAATTCAAGAGAGCCTTGTTTAGTATGCAATTGAATAGTGCGCAGAAAGCGTGCACGGAAACAACGCCCACGATATATGTATTTAGAAATAGAAAATGTGTACGGGGTGGTTGGCGCCCGCATGCAGTGTGCTTTTATGAAGCACGCGCTCCCAACCAATCAGAACGCGAGATTTATAATATGCAGCTATTTTATGAAGGAGTTTTTGAAAAGAAACGAAATATTTATTTTTTATTATAACGTATTTCTAGGTCAATTATGGTCGAGAAGTCGGTATTTCAGCGGACAAGGCCTCCAAACTCTTGATAGCGATTGGTGTTTGCTCACTGTTCACTAGTATCGTAGCAGGGAGGATCATGGACAAAGGAGTCAATCCATTCCATGTTAACCAGGCTGGTGCTCTCAGCATGGGACTCGCTACAACTCTACTTCAACTTTCTTCAAGTTTTCTTAATTTCATTTTCTTCTCTGTGTTTTTTGGTTTTGGTGCCGGTGTTTTTAATATAACACTCGTTCTGCTCTTACTACGAACAGTTGAACCAAAACTAAGCCTATACTCGTTTCCTATTGGTCAGATGATAATATCCATTGGTACTGTCACAGGACCTCCACTGATTGGTATGTATTGTTCGTGCGTTATACATTCTCTTTCTCCGAGCCTTGTACATTTTCGTTGGTCTTTAGCCATCAACAGAGGGTCTCTACGCGAATCCATTTATCCGCGGCATTTAAAACGTGGGAAAAGGTTGCTAGGTGTGGATTCGTCCAGGGATCTTCGCTTTTTGGCTGATCAAAAAAGTGCAAGGAGCTGAATTTTAATTAAATATTTTATTTTTCTCTTTTTAAGGTTTTATCGCCGATAAAACTGGTTCGTACAAACCAGCCTTTTACACCGCTGGAGCCATTTTACTGCTATCATTCTTCCTTCCCTTTTTACAATATTACTTTAAACCATGGAGGACACTGGAAATGGAAGGACAACTAACGCAGATATCGAGTACTGAGAACCGAGAAAAAGAAGATGTTAGCAGGAGATATCAAAGTGGTGATCATGAAGATGAAGAGAGGGTAGCTTTGGTTCAACGGGACGATCAAAGTATCATTAAATATAATGAAGCTGAGAAAAGCAAGTGAATGAAGATTCATTGAATTCATGGAGAAAATAATCATATGAACAAATAAAAAACTTGATCGTTTTGCTGTGTGAAGTTAGAAAGTCACGGATATTGGCAGAACACGAGGGAAGTTTTGGGAGAAGCAAGTTTTTTTATTTCTTTTATAAAATCATGGCTAATTAGAGTAGCCGTTATAGAAAGAGCAAACGCGTGCTGTGTGCTCTTATAATATACGTGCTCCCAACCAATCGGAACGCGAGATTTAAAACAATTATTTGATAATTCTTTCTTTCATTTATTTGTTAAAACTTTTTTAAAATAATTTCTTGAATTTAAGATTTTCACTAAAAATGATGAAAAACAGAAAGGGAAAACTTGAATAAACTAGCCAATGCAAATCCGTTCATGCATTTATTAGACATTTTTGCTCTATCTTTATTTTCGACTTCGTGCGCTTTAAAAACAATAGGTGAGATCAAAGATTGTACGAATTTTGAACATCTTTAGAATTTGAACAAAAGATGATTGTATTTCATTGTCGTGATTAACAACGAGTCGGGCCATACCAATGCACAACACTTACGTATGCTGAAATTATGACTTGACTCAACAACAATGAAATACGAGTAAGTTTTGTTCAACGCTGTGGCTATATGCCCGGCAGCCGGTCACGATCTCAAATAGACTAAATGCCCGGCAGTCCAAACTTTCGCCAACTGATAACTTTGTGAAAACGTATACTCTACCGAGAAAAATTGAAAAGCCAAATGACTGATCGATCCATGTAGCTCACGAGAAGCGCTTGACATTTCTAAACAAAGGTAGTTCACTTTTATTCGGTTTGATAACGTTTTCACAAAGATATTGGCGAAAGTTTGGACTGCCGGGTACTTAGTCTTTTTGAGATCGTGACCGGCAGTGTTAGGAAAACATTTTCAAGTGCCAGGATTGCATACTACACCGAGAAAAATTGAAAAGCCAAATGACCGATCCATGTAGCTCACGAGAAGCGCTTGACATTTCTAAACAAAGATAGACTAGTTTGATTTGGTTTGATAACGTTTTCACAATGTTATTGGCGAAAGTTTGGACTGCCGGGCATTTAGTCTATTTGAGATCGTGACCGGCTGCCGGGCATATAGCCACAGCGTTTGTTCAAATTCTAAAGAAGTTCAAATTCCGTACAATCTTTGATGCACCTATTGTTCTTGAAGCGCACGAAGTCGAAAATAGTGATAGACCAAAAAGGTATATTTCTACTCCCCCCTGGGAGCATTTTCACGTGTGAAAATGCATATGCACTTGCCTGACCATCAGTCAAATCGGCCAGTTGTAGTTTTATACTACGGTGGAGTCAGTTATGCGACTTTCGCGCAAGTTTATAGCTGGTGGTTGAGAGTTGTTTTGGACCATTCGCTAACTAAGACAGCCATAAGTTCTGGATATTTTCTCTTTCAAGCTTGAGGTGAAGAATGCATGCAAGACAAGTTCCTCTGGAGCGCCTATTTACAGGTAAGCATTTAGTGTCGCTTCGTCATTTCATGTTGAATGCACAGCAAAGCTACCACTGAAAGAAGTGGACCGTATGCTCCTAAATGAATCGTTAGCTCTTGTATTGATTTTAATTGCATGTACCTCTGAAAAAAGCGCCTAATTTAAGGAAAATAATATCTAGATTTCATTATAAAACGCTGCTTAAAAGTTTTTCTAAGATAAACTGTATCATTCATGTAGTCAAAGACTTCTAGCTTCCTTTATAACCTGCTTTGAATGGAATCATAGAGTTTTGCTTTTTAACACGACCAATATAACGCAGTTTGGACATTAAACTAACTAGAAATTATAACTAGAAAATATTCACGAACCTGTTGAGTTTGTCAATCACTCTCTGTTAAGCAGTCTCTTTTGAGTCCATTTGTGAAGTAATTTAAGTCAGTCTCTCTGGAGAATAACCTTAACTGAGCCCTTGGAATCCCTTTTGATGCTTTTCCAACAAATAGCGGTGTGAATATTGGCTAAATTACGAAAAAATTCCAAATTTCTTCATTAAAAACAAGGCAAAAATACAAAATGGCCGCTCCAGAAAGCGCGCGTAATGTGCACGCGCGCAATTGACGCGTGATGTCAATCATCTGTCACGTTTGGCAGACCCTCGTCCAATCATATAGCTCGTCAGAAACTAGCGCGCACTAAAATGGTTTTCGAGAAATACAGACAAAAAAAGACAGGGAAAACTCTAAAACAACAAAAAATATTTTATGCGTCTCATTTTCATTCCATCTTCTTATTTTGTTTGATTGCAAAAAAAAAAAAAAAAGAAAAAAGAAAAAAAAAAAAGAAAAAAAGGAAAAAAAAAAGGAAAAAATCGTAATGGTGATAATCTCCTTTTTTACCCCCATTAAATATTTAGTATGCTTTAGATGAGCAAGAAGCAAAGTCTTAAGAAGGTCTATAATTCAATTTATTTATTGACAGTTCATTATTTAATCAATAATTCAGGCATTCCAGGGGCAGATTTAAGATGTGTTTTCTTTAAACTTGGCAAAATAAAAGTGCATACGATCTTAAACGTTTTCTGTCAGGGCGAAGTTTTCCGGCCCACCCTTTCTTTGATTCCTGGATCCGCCCCTGCGTTCCTCTCGTTCATTTGAATATTGAAAAGCTAACGCACGCTGAAATTATTCGCAACTACCTGAATGCCCATGCTTTTTATTGCGCCTTCTTCAGTTCTCGTAATCGAACTGTGACTTCTAATAAGAGCTAGAAAATAAGTAGCAAAATTTCTATAAAACTTAGCTTAGCCTCGTGGTCTAAAGCAAACATGCAACTCAAGCACTCAAGACAACATATTACTGGACAATACCGAGAAAGCTGGCATTTTACGATTGCTTGAACGTTCTATTCAACGCGAAAAAAAGTTAATTTGGTTTAAGCTGCATATTTCTAATTTGGGTTCAAATTATGACAACTGAAGGATACAACAGTTGGGATTCCTGTGGATAACAAAGCAATTGTTTTCACACGGTAGTTCTCATTCCGTGGTTTTCCTGGATGATCCAAAGATGATCCTGAAAAGACGAATCCAAGTAAGTTCGGGAGTTCTCCCAGACCCATGATAGATGAGTATGGTTAAAAACTTGCAAATGACCAAACCTGGCGAAACAAGTGAAGAAAGTTACAGGTTATTGGTTGGAATTCAATGATGGAATAATTTGATTAAATGCATGCATTAATAAATCACGTGACTATTATCCGCAATATCGAATCGAGATCAACTACAGACCCCTTTCACGTGACGTCAAAGCAGCTCAATTTAGAGGACAAAACGAAAGAATTTCAATCTCCTGAGAACTGGAACTTCTTGTTTTGTCCTCCAAATTGAGCTGCATTCCGACGTGCTGCATTCCGACTCTCGTGACTCACCCATAATCAAAGATATGAGTTGCAAGTTTAGTCTTCGGTCCTAATCCCTCAGAGATTTTTTCTTTAGAACCAGCAGATCCAGCAACTACAGTTGTCATAAACTTGGGATTCTTGTATACGTTCTTGTCGGTCTTATCCACCTCTCTTCCATAATCTAGAATGAAATTCATCTTATTAATCAAATTGCACTGGGTATAGACCCCTTGCAGCACGTCGGAAAGCAGCTCAATTTGGAGGACAAAACAATAGGTTCCAATTTTCAGGAGATTGAACTTTTGTTTTGTTTTGTCCTCCAAATTGAGCTGCTTTGACGTCACGTGCAAGGGGTCTATTTCGTTTCCATACCCTCTGCAGTAGAGAAATTATCCTCACTAAGAATCACTTGATGCCTCAAAGGAAAAGCGCATTAGATCATAAGCATATGAAGAATATTTACTCAAAATGGGTTTTATCGACTAAGACCCATTTGATGTCACGATTTAGCATTCAAGCCATTTCTTGAGCCGTGTTTGAGTTATCAGCTTGCCAATTTTTTCGACCAGAAAAAGACCACGCCCATTTCACCCTTAAGACCCCTTTTATGAAGATATTCTTCATATGTATAAAGCGCTATATAAGTATTAAATTTATTATTATTATTATTATTATTATTATTATTATTATTTATTAAAAGCATGACGACCAAATGCCAAGGATTTTTTGTTAGTCATCCCTCGAGCTGTATTTTGATTTTCTGCTATTTTTTGCTTCCTTGAGAAATACGAGGAACAGGATTGATCCATACCAAGACAAGGAACTAGGTCCCTTTTTCTTGTCCATAGTGAATATTATAATAAACCACTTACAAGGATAGTATCTCTGGTAGTTGTGAGAATGTCCACAGAAATGAATGTCCACTCCATACTCGTGTAGTAACGGAGAGAAGGATGTGAAGTTCGTGTGATCCATAAAATCACTCTAGAGTAAGGGAAAAAAGGCAATAACAAATAAATTATGCATTTTGTAAAACTCTCTAGCTTCTGGCACTTTTGGATGGAGAAATAAAGGGGAAACGAGTGAAAATTACGATGAAGCTAAAAAGCGGAGATCAACAAGATACATCATGAGATCTGGCACCAACATATTTTAATTCAATTGAATTATTTTTAATCTTATAAAAGATCTTTGACACTTTCTGTCGAGATCGAGGAAAAGATCTTCTGGGAATTTAAAAAATCTTTTTGCAAAAAACAGCTAGATTACCTTGTGTGCTAGAGAAACGATCCATGGTACCTTGTCTCTGTTCTTGTTGGCCTAGAATGATGCAAGACGCACAATGTTACTCTAAATTACATTGTTGAAAGAACCCTTCAAGTTGTACATTATTCTTTTTCCTATGATGCTCGAATACTAAGAACTTTAACAACATTGTTTGATGAACGATCTTGCCATGCTGGCTAAATTCGACAAAGCTTTCGCAGTTAATTTCTTTCTTATATTTTCTTTCCTTTCCCGTTTTCTCTGACTTCTCTTCTTTTCGTTCCACTTCAGTCATTTCTTTTCATTCCTCGGTCCAGCCAAAAAAAGTGCGCCATGCAGTTTTCGGTTTCGTTATTTTTTTCGAGAAAAGTTTTGTCTCTACTGCTCTTGCTCCCTCCAACAATAACATAATTTTAAAACGTACCGTAGCAAGGTCTTGCTCTAGCCAGTTCAACTGCCTTGCTATTTGACCCTACAAAGAAACAGAATAAATCAGCATCTCGCGAAAGATTTTTTTAAATGACATCTGATAAAGTTTTGATATAGTAACACTTACGTCATCTGAGGAATAATCGTAAACTTCAGTGTCGAAGGCAACGAAATGTACGAGTCCGACGTCAAAACTATACCTATCGACCAACCAAAATTTATTTTGTTACAACTAAATTATCAAGCACACGGAAAGGTTTTGGGGCACTCGATGATTAAGCGCAAAGGAACTCGGGCTGTTTCTGGTGATGAATTCGCTCGTGCCATCTTGCATCCCTGTTTGGACCTATTTATCTTGGCCTTCATGTTTTACCCATTTTAGACCACGTATCTCATTCCTTACAATTTTGCAAACAGTACTTCTTCCGAGCCTCGCGACGAGGGTTGTTAAATTACCACACTTACCATAGACTTGTGCCACTGCCACTGTTTTCGCCCACGCCCAACTCCATATTGGAAAAGCGGTTGACAAAGTGACTGAAGTTGTAGCGGTGCTGTAGAATGCAATTATTAATTATTATTATACATATTACTCACTATCTCGCTTCTGATTGGCCAAGAACCCTCAGCCAATCCCTGATATCGTGTGAACTTGACATGATAAATGTATTATCTGTAGGTAAAACCTACAGATAATACATTTATCATGTCGAGTTCAAAGGTCACAATTATGAAAATGGAGATATATTTGCTATTTTTTCGAAAGCACAATTAAATCTTTATTCTTAGTTTACAAAATGTATAATAAAACAATTATTGGATGAGGTTGAGCATGATATCGTAAATTATCAAGACCAAGGCCGTGTTATCTGCCGAAGCCGTAGGCTGAGGCGGATAAAACGGCCGAGGTCTTGATATTTACGATATCATGCGAAAACCGAATTATCAGTCAATCCATGCAGTAAATTCACTTGTAACTGAAATTCACTAGCTCCAGATAATTTTGTTGTCGACGAGTGACAAGGGATATTGAATTGACAACGCATGCGCACGGTGAGGACACTTACCTCGTGATTTCCTGGAAGCGCCATATATGGAACTAGCGTTGCGATTGGCTGAATTGAATTCATGAACCTGCAGGATACAGAAGCTGTTGTGAGGGGAATATTTGTTTCACGAAATTCTAATAATATTTTGTATTATAACGAGCATATAAGTCATTAGAACCAACTCACTCGTCACCAGTAGCTCCGTGTTCTTCGTAAAAATCATACGCCAAATCTAAAAAGAAAATGAACAAAGACTATAAGAAAATAATTACATTGATAACAGACATTAGAGTTACACTAGTTCCATTGAATCGTTTCAAGTCGAGGCATTTGGGTTAAAAATACAGTAAATGTATAGAAACTGAACCAAATGCCTCGTCTTGATGCAATTGTTTGACTGAAGTAATGATTAATTCAGTGTAACTCTGATATCTGCTGATTCATTTTTTTTTTTTTCAGGGATAGAGTCAAATGTGTGATTGTCTCACCTCCCACATGGAGAACAGCATGGAATTTTCCTTGTTTAGCTTCGTCTTTGAGTAGAGGTAAGCTAACTGCATTTTTATAGCCCATGTCACCGTAAATCTAATAAAACATTCATTTTAATACCGGGATTTTAGCTTCCTTCGCTTGCAGAAGAACATCAGTAGATGATTGGTGTACTAAACAAACTGTGCGCCAACCTGCCCTGCCCTACCCCTCCCCTGGCTCCCGTTTAGTAGCTATAAGCATAAATAATTAGGGTATAGTTCATCAATTAAATTGATAAACGCCTTTTTCAATTTTGAACTTTTGAACTTTGAACCCTATTTTTAATCATGCTGCAAAGGGGCCAAAGGGTAATAAGTGCCATTTTTTCTACATAAATACATGTACAGTTGTGAAATTCCTTATTCTGGGGCACACACGCTAATTGTAAAAGCCAGGGGCTGATCTACACAATTAGATCATCTAATCTGTCCCTTCAGAATCCCTTGACAATAAATTCTGTCTGCGGTTTCTCGTGCAAGGGATGATAGATCAGGAAGCTCCAGACAAGAGGGCTTCAACTTGTGATGAAATTTTGAAACACTAACCGCATATATCAAGCTATTCTCGTCAGTGGAAAACGAGAATACATCACTAAAGTCATGGTCGGGATCTCCAACCTTGTAATAGTACTTTGTGTTGGCTTCCAAATTCGTTAACTATAAGAAAAATACAAAGTGAGTGTCGAATTTGTTGTTGGCCTGTGGCCAGGCGGCTTTGCTCATTACGGCTCAATGTTTGCTGATTAACTTGCTTTTTTTTTTGCTCCATTTTCTTTTTCCCTCCCTAGAGAAATTTTTATCTGAAGCATATCATTACACTTGCAGGTCTCATTGGCCTTGGTCTAATAGCAACGGTCCGAGTGATAAATGAAAAAATCGGGAAATGGTTGATTGGAATACTGAGGTCACTTTTTGAATTCTGTATAATTTCCCTCTCCCCTCCCCCTCATAAATCATCTTGGTACTTAGTTTTCAAAATAAAAATGTCACCAATGAGTGCATTCTTTATTTATATCCTTCAGCCGCGAATACTGGTTAATTTCAGCAATAAATCGAATTTTAAACATACTGATACTACGTTTGTCAAGGCCGCAAAAACTAGAATTGTTTTGCCACCAGCGAGAAAATATTTCTACTTCTCTGACTTAGGAACACCTACCTTCACATTGTGGATTGTCAAATTCCTATGATGTCTAGAATCAAGCTGTTCTTGGTTCTCTGGTAGAGGATACGGGTACGACTTTCCAACTGATTTCTTATTGAGTTGTTTTGAATCTTTTCCGTACAACGCTACGGTCTTGAACACAACATCCTGCGACTGCGTTACATAATTGACGATTCTTTCACTCGATACGCCAGTGAATGCCATGTGGATTTGTTCTGGCTGTCCTCTGACCACATCTTTAGAGATAAACGTCAGAATTACCACCAAAACTAGACCGTAAAAGTCTAAAATCGAAGCCATATTTTTATACGAGGAATCGAGTCAGCTTCCAGCACTATCAATGAGTGAGAACAACAGACGATGTTTTCATGGGTTAATCTGGTTTCATTTCCGTTTTCAAAGGTCATGTGATTTGAACATGACTCCAAACCACATGATTTCAGTGTTATTATTGGCCCGTAACTCTGCATGGTTATGAGCCACTTGCACGCAGTGTCATCCACCGGCTAAGTGTGGCATCCAATATTTTTTTTCAAAGAAAAAGTTGTAGAGAAGATACCATATTTTTTCTCGTGATGGTAAGACTAGTGCTAAATCTTAACAGAATTGATCAAATTTACAGAAGGCTTTTCATGAAAGGTAGATTTTGATACTTGATCCGGAAGCCATGTATTACAGCACGTATGAACGTGTTATCACGTTACAGAGCCCTTATAGAGGTGGCCAACAGCTGTCTTTCTCACATGACTATAAACTTTACTAGCGTACTAAATGCATCTCTTTCACTTGACGTCAGAGCAGCTCAATTTGGAGTAAACAAAAAAATGAACCTCCTGAACCTATTGTTTTGTCCTTCAAATTGAGCTGCATTCCGATGTGTGGCAACGGGACTATAACTTATGTCTTCAGCGATTCATGAACACCAAAGAACTAACACGGAGAGCCGGGATAGCCGGGGGAAATATAGGGGGACTGCTCGCAGTTTAGGAGAGGGGATATCGCTCGACAGTCATGACGTAATAATTCTATTAAATATTCCCCCCGTTTTTCAAGGGAAAGCTATTATCATTTTTATTTCATAAAAAAATGAAATTTCTATTTTACCGACTAAATATTATTTTGATATTTTGATAAATGATCTAATTTTTACTTTTGGGTTGGCTGTGCGTTCTTTTTTGCCACAGGTAGCCCGACAGCAGCCTGGTTTTCCAGGTGATATTCCGGCAGTCCGATTTCCACCATTCCTTGGTTAAATTTTCTCTCATGCCAGAAAAGCCCCCGATTTCTATTTCCGTCACTATTTACCTACTTCCGTATTTCTCAGAACTAGAGGCTCGCTCGGCTTCCACGAATGTCTATCAAAAGACCTCTGGTTCTCTGGTAAGTAAATGAAATATTTCAGTTTATTAAGGTAATATCTAACTAAAGACATCATAGTCAGACTCGAGTTCGGATAAAAATACATCGTCCTGGCTAAGTAATCCGATAAACAACGATTAGGAAACAGATATATATATATTTTTTTAGCGTGCCAAGTTTCGAAAGGAGAATACTATAGACTACTGTTAAAGCTTTATTCCATTCATTCAAAACTACACTTACCACAGATCGCGGCCTTTACGACATTTAGTGATACCCCAGGACTAGTTGCTGACTCGAACGACAAGAACTTGATTCGGCGATGAAATCCTATTTTTTAGACTTCACGTGTTTTCTCGTACCTGCTTTGTTGCTCTTAAATCATTTGAATAATTTTAATCTAGATCTTCGATGAAGGGGTTTTGATTTTTTATAGCTCTAACTCAGAAGTATCTCTATTTTTTTTTTATCATTCCTTTCTAAGAATAATTTGATTTATGTAAAGCTCTACTGAAAAACTTAATTTTCAATATATAACGAAATCAGGGTTATAATAAAACGGGTGATATAAGTCAGTGCAAACACCTTGAAATATAATCGTCATATTTTGCCTGACAGACATGGAAATTTCTAAAATGATATGCGTGGGAGCAACCACTAAGGACTTTGAAAGTGAAAACTCACTAGGGTTCTTCCCTACCACGCCTTAGCTGAACAATAAAGAATTTGAATACCGAATTTTGAAATGCCTAGTAAACAATGAGTAAAATATCAGAGATTTAAATGTGAATTGGTCTTTCCTTCCTATGTGCTGTTGATAAATGGCTATAGATACGAGAACAACGCAATGAACCAAAAGAAATGTTACCCGAGTCACGGATTTGCATGACTGATCAGCCCGCCACGGGGTTATATTAACAAGCAATGTGTTAAATATAGATTTATCATTGAATGCCGTAAGAGGCTGAGTTGTGTACGTAGGATGCGCAGGTAATTATTTCTTTGCTGGCTGTCTGAGTGACTGCAAGACTGAACTTTAAGAGAAACTAGTCCGTAGAATTGTTTTTAGAAGCAGTAATTCTCTAAATAAGAAGAAAACGATTTGATGAATTGTGCCATCGCAAAAACATTTTGATTCTCACTCTGTATCGTACTGTTGTAGCTCTGATACTCTTCTTGGTGCAAGTGTGCAGTTGAAGATTATTCATGCCAGTTGGTGGCAGCAATGCGCTCAAGAGTAAAACTCGCAAACCGAGAGGGGCAAGACCCAAACTGGGCCATCCAGCACCCAATTTGGACAGTGCTACCACAACAACAACAACTGTATCTCGCGTCGGAACTAGAGATGTCAGGTCACAAGGTCCCTCGAACCCTCTAGAAGTTGCAGTACAATTCAAAAGCAGTTCTGAGGAGGGAAAACAGAGAAGACCGAGAGAGCGGGAAAGAGATGAAGTACAAGGAGTAACGAGGAAGGAAATCTACAGAAAGGAATGCGTCAAAGGTGGCTCAGACATTCTACAAATACAAAAATCCCTTATCTTGACAACTCCATATTGCGATATTGCTGATATAAAACAGCCTCCAGATAGAAAAGATGAAGTACAAGGTCGAAGGAAAAGAGTTGTTAGACCACAGATTCCAAGCAAAGTAGAAAAGGAACAACCAAGTTTGAGACAAACAGAGGTATCGGATTTTTCAAAGCTACAAGCAAGAAAAATTCCTGGTGATAAATATATTCCAGAAAGGACGACAGAACTTCCAAAACCGGTTGAAAAACTTCGAGGAAGGAAAAAAAGAGTTACAGTACGACCGGTGGGCATAAGACCGCAAACAACTGCTAAGCATAATTTAGTACTCGAGAAAACTATTTCAGACTTGTATCACGTCAAGTGTGCGTTAAAAATGGACGAAATTTCAAAGAAGGCAGAGTTTATCAAGAGTGTTGTGGAAAAAAAAATTATCATGAAGATCCATGAATTAGATGATCGTTTTACCTTCGATATCTTAAGAGCAGGTAAATGATATAGAATGCATGTGTGCATCAGTGTACATGCATGTTTGAGCTATTACCCTTTGGCCCCTTTGCAGCACGTCGCATTGCAGCTCAATGCACCCTTCTTAAAATGATCTTGGATGCGATACTAACATGAAACACAAAAGAAATCTCGCTTTTTCTCGATGGAATTTGTGGCATTTCTTTTGTGTTCCATGTTAGCCTTGCATTCAAGATAATTTTGAGAAGGGTGCATTTGGAGGAGAACACGATAGGTTCCAATCATTCTCAGGAGATTGGAATTCTTTTGTTTTGTCCTCCAAATTGAGCTGCACTGACGTCACGTGCACGTGCAATCGATTGTTTTCTTCCTCAATTGTGATTGGCTCAACTTGTCTAAGTTGCCCCCGTTTCCGTAGCCGCACTGTAATTGCCAATCGCGACACTGAAATACACCACAGTACTTCGTAACACTGACAGTTAAACCATAGTCATTCCCTTTGGTATTATTACTTTCTTTCTTATGCATGATTAATATGTGATATGTGGCACTTTGATGCACACGCAACCTTCATAATCACCTCAAATGTTTCATGCTAATTTTGGATAACATATAATTTGTCTCATTCTCGCTCATTTATTCAGGCAGTTACTATGAGAAACTTAAAGTTGGCAAACCAAACGAGTTCGACATCATGGTTTGTCTAAAAGGCAATGATGTTTTCAAGTGCTTTGAAGTCCAAGTTTGCCCCATTAGAAGAGCCACTCCACATTTAAATGGATTCGCATACCTGCAATATCAAAGCCACAAAGATAAATCCAAATGTTGGGAAGATTTGCTCACTAGTAGTCCAAGTGGAGCTGGGCATGTCTTATCTTCTCACCTCATCGTTAGTCTTTTCAGAAATCTAATAAGCAGGCGTTGTCAAAAACTTTCCCAGAATTATAAAGGCCCAGTCAAAATTGAGGAGCCTACTATCAAGGGACCAGCAGTAAACGTAACGTTCACGTGTAACAGTGATGTCATAAATGTTGACATTGTTTTAAGCATTGAGGTGCCAACATGGCCCTCAAATGCTCGTCGTTGGGGTGCTGAGTACAGAAGGTGGCCCAATAGGAAAATGATAGACGAAATTCAATCCAAAGGCTGCCATGTTGTGCCAAAATCGACGAATATGAACCCGCGGTACTGGCGTCTATCCTTCTCCCTCGCAGAAAAATCTCTCTTGATGCCACAAGCAATAGACGACGATAAGAAGTGCTATCGTATCATAAAACATATCTACGAAATTAACAAGACACCTCTGGAACCATTGTGTTCGTATTTTTTGAAAACGCTTTTTCTTCACCTAAGAACATCTGCATTTTTTAAAAGTCGACAAAAACATTCGATCATCCATATGTTTTTTAAAGAACTTATTTCAAGAATTGAAAAGAAAAGGCTTCAGCATTTTTTTATTCCGGATGTAAATCTTTTTTGTAATTTGACCGATGCTGAAGCTAGTCGCATAGTTTTATCTCTCAGGGTGATCTTGTCGAATTTCTGCAATATTCATTCTCAAATTAAATTTTTCAAGTATCTTTTGCGCAGAACATCTTGTGAATAGAGTTGTTTGCGCGACATCTTCTGCAATGTGAAAGGGTGTGAATGCTGATTGTTTGGCAGGACAATATCAATGGCTGTTACTGGAGGGCAAAAAATTTCTTAGGAATTTCGAACTTTTGCGGGATTACTAATTTGATATCCAAGAATTCAAAATAAGTTTGTTTTGCCAAACAGGAGAGCCTTCCCCAAAGGACCTTGGGTTTAATTTGATCGTTATCTAAGTGACTGTTTAATGCCATGAAATGTGGACTGATATATCGTAAGTATTTTTGACAGAGGCTTTGCACCATCACGTGATGGCAGCCGAGACAGGACACACAACAAGTCTTTCCCCCCTCGGACACTGAATTATTTTTCATGTAAATCAGATTAGACCAAATTCAATTGTTCCTGCCTCCTGTCATGGCTGCCATCATGTGATGGTGCAAAGCCTCTATAGTACTTAACTGTTAATGCCTTAATGCCTAATCACTGTTTTTGCTACACATTGATCAAGACAACAGTAAGTGACAGGGATATCAGGCAATACACTGCTGTCAATCAGAGTATGTAAAGAGCCTGATATCCTTGTCGAGACTGTCGATGCTGAGAAAGAGACAATTCACCATTTAGAGTTTTAAAATCTTTATTTCAAACCACAAAACGGATCATTTTCATAAACAAATCATATTTTCTATTATAAACAAATTTGTACATTAAATAGATTTCTATATATGTTCAATATTATAATACAAGTATTCTAAAATCTGAATAAAACTATATTTGTAGTCTTCTCTGGCAATGAGCTGTAGAGTGCAAACACTTTATTCATGAAACAGCACTATATTAACTAGCACTATATCCATGAAACAGCACTATATTAACTAGCACTTTATCCATGAAACAGCACTATATTAACTAGCACTATATCCATGAAACAGCACTATATTAACTAGCACTTTATCCATGAAACAGCACTATATTGACTAGCACTATATCCATGAAACAGCACTATATTAACTAGCACTATATCCATGAAACAGCACTATATTAACTAGCACTATATTCATGAAACAGCACTATATATATATTAACTAGCACTATATCCATGAAACAGTACTATATTAACTAGCACTATATCCATGAAACAGTACTATATTGACTAGCACTATATTCATGAAACAGTATTAGTAGTACTATTTCTCAGAATAGTATTTGCACTTTAAAAATCATAGTAAAACCAATTTTATGGCTTGGGCAAATAAGAAATGAAATAAAAAGTTTCAGCATACATTTTATGCATGCATTTTCAGCTTTTCCCATTCACAACAAGTCTTATGCACATGCCATGTCTTAATCTTTGTGAATATATTTATTTCTTTTATACCAAGGAAGTACAGCTATTTGTATGATCTTCGTCACCACATAATACCCCTCTTAGCTGAACTAGTGATGCCAATTCAGATCTGCGAAAACACTGATGCTCAAACTTGATCTTCTGTACACAAGAAACTAACAATTGCTTCGTAAGTGAAGAAAACAAGAGCTGTGTTAGGGATTTGTCGTATCAGTTGTGTGCCCAGTCCACCATACAATCCTTGCCGGCCTTCCTCTAAAGCAATCTTTTTAAGAGTTTGAAAAAATGAGTGGTATCTTCGAGTACCATCACTTTCTTGCTGACGTAACCTTGTCCGAACAACTTCATGTGGATATGCAACTACTGATGCAATAGACTTTGATGTCACTGCAGCCAACATGAATTCCACAAAGTCAAAAGCACTTTTTTGTCCTCCTCTAGTTTGTTGTTTATGAACACGTAACTTAGACTTTATATGTTCATATATGACAAAGTGTATACAAGTCTCTGTGACTCCAACATAAGATGCAGAAAGTCCACGGTAATATCCTCGAATTCCTTCTTTCTGGTAAATTGAAAAAATTGCTCTCCATAATCGTTGCCTTCTCCTAAGAGCAAAACAAAAATATTTCAGCATTAGGCGACCATCTTGATCCAATATCAGAACTATTAGAAGGAAAGCTTCCTGAGCTATCTTTTATGCTAAAATCTGAATAACTTTTCTTTAATATTCTCAAATGGGAATGCAAATTTTGAGTGATATTGAAATTTCCCATACTGTTTAATGTTTTTATTGGGTTTAAAACATGAGACTTTTTAGACCCGATAAAACACAATCTGCGAGTTTATTAAACAGCTTAAAAAACCTCTAGGTGTATGTTCACATATTCTACTGATTTTTTTATGAATGAAACAAGTTTGGCAGAGAAAATCCTAGTTAAAGTTTATGGAAATGAAGATGATATTTTATCAGATTTAAAACCTCCTCCATGGATGATGATTCTATTGTGCTCTCCTGATTAAATGTGCTCTCATTAAATATTCACAAATTTTTAAAAATATATATATAAAAGCTGTAAAATAAAAAAGCAGCATCACTGCTAACAACCTATTAACCTCGGACATCTAAATCAGAAAATATATGGAAATACAGGTATTCATACCATGGTTAGCATGGAAACCTGGAAGGTATGATGAAATGTCACTCCTTACACTCTTTGTTTTAAAATATGTACATGTTGGGACACAACAAAAATATCCATACAATTTGAGCAAGAAGCCTCTATATTATCCCACTCTATTCATCACACTTACCCATTATAAAGCTGTAGTCTTGTTTTGCAGACCCATAATGGACTTGTTGCAGTTGATGTAAACAATCCTACATAAATTGGAAAAAAAATGTTATAAATTGAATAAAAACATAAGATCGTTTAACAAGATTCAATGAGATAAATTGAACCAATTCAGTCACAAAAATATTGGTATTTCCCAAGCAATACCCTTCTTTTGTTTTCGTGGGGAGTCATTATATGGAGAGCTACATTTTTTCAGCTCTAGCTAGCTTAGACACTGAACTTCCCATACACAACCAAGCACAGAAGACAAATTGTTAATACATAAATTTGGTTTGAATATGCATTGTCAACATGGTATCTTTAGAAATAATTTTACTTTCAAACTTTCAGTTGTCTCAGAAAGTGTGTTTGACAAATTATAATACTTAAATTGTTTGATGTTTCTTTGTTTGTGATGAAAGGACTCAGAGCATAGAAAACAAGTATTAAGATCAGGGTTGAATACACTTCAACAACACAGTTATCTTGAGAAATAATTCAGTTCTGACCTTTTGGGTCTTGTCATTGTCAGGGAAAGGATGTTAATAATGACAACCTATTTTGAAGTATTTAGATGGTTCTTTATTTATGAGGAAAGGATTTGATGGACAAGCTAAATACCTCAGTTAAGTAACCCTAGACTTACAATCTGGTCTTACGTAATATTTACCTGCGGAGCAAGCAGACAGCATGTGAACTGTTTTACTTTCTGGAACAACCCATCCACTTCTGTTAAACTTATTCTTAGCAGTCGCATAAAAGGAGAAATATATAGCCCTTGATGGGGCAATGCCGATAAGAGTAGGTCCAAGCCCTCTAAATAATGCTGGAACTCCTTCATATTGGATAATATTTTTTAGACACATTAGAATTCCTGTGGGTCTTTGATAGGATACTTGAAGAGGTACTGTTCCAACACCACTGACACATGTTGTGGTATGAAATGTTGTAACTGAGGACTAAAAAACAATAAAAATGTAAATAATTGGATTATTAGAATCGTAAAAATCAAGAGACATGCAAAAAGTCCTTATTTCTATTGATATTGAAGTCATATAATAAGTATTTGGGTAAATTATACTTTGAACTTGAAGTAAACAATGTCAGTATCGTACAGAATTGTACAACTATTTCGCCAGAATATTTTGCAATAACGTGCTTTCCTTATTCTTTCAACATCTGCATAAATGTTTACCATCTATATCACCCCACATAAAACAATTGGCACAAAAACTAGAAGATCTACAAGTTGGCAAAGCTATGGGCAAGTTATTTTTGGAAGAGTTTAGAGTATTTTTAGATGTTTTCTACATATGTTAAGCAGCAATGCTGGAAAACTTAGTATCACTGGGATTAGGAACAGAAATATTTCCATCGATGATAAATATGATCAACCTACCTGTAATCGGGTTTTTACTACTTCCAAGGGACAAGTTAGCGAGGAACCAACAGTTCCCGCGATCCTGAGAATCAAAACACAACCAAGCAATGAGAAAACGATGTCAATATAAGACCACTAAGTTGAAATTATTAGAAAATCACAAGCTCCTAAGACTTGAGCTGGACCTCCTATATCTTTTTTTTTAGTCTAAGCATGGATTTTCGAGCAATAAATACAAGAAAACCAGCTGGAATATAGAGCTTATTAGTAAAGTTGTGATGTTGGCTTTCACTCATGGTCGATTCGATGGCATTTTGTGTAGAAATTCCATGCTTTTTATTGCCAATATGTCAGAAATACCAAACCAAGGCATCTAACATGTCTGTCTGACTATGCAGAGTGTGTAGATCCTCCAAAGAAGAGAATCATAGGACGACATGAATCACAAAAACAACAGATTATGATCCACTCACCCTCCCGCCACCAAGTGGACGAACGTAGACTGAGAAGAAGCCATTCGTCTATTAACACTATTAGAGGGTGAATTTCTCATGCTTTCTTAAAGATGCCTATTGTTTCTCCACCCTGATGGCCACCATACATGGAGTATAAAAGCCACAGAAAAAGGACGGTTGTTGGTACGTCCCGTAGTAGTTGTTTTTACTCTATTTACGTGTTATGTATTTTTACTGAACTTTGGATCTGGTATCTTCCTAGCTTGCTTTTCCGCAGACATTGAACTGTTCACATGTTCAAATACCGTACGATGCTTCTGATTGGTGGAAGCGTTCTTCTGATCATGTGAACATGGCTGCATCGTGTTAAATGATCACGTGTTCGTGCGAGTGATCACAGGAATACCATCAAAACTTCATGTCAGAATTTTAGGAAAATGAGGATTCGCTCCTCAAAAACCTGCGTTGCATGCAAAGAAGTTGTGAATTGTGAATTGTTTGAGAATCAAAAATATTCTTTTTCTTTTGATTTTGAAGTTCTTTCGTGTCTTTGCAAACTGAAAACGTGAGCGCAAAGCATCGCATGCGTGTGCCGTGAAAGTACGGTGATAGTCCAGAGCTGGACCCACTTTCATGATGCGCGCGCGGCGATGACGAACCGAGTAGTGAAAGGAGACTGGTAAGAATCTTGGACACGTCGTGTGCGCGCTGGTTTCCTTTATTTTTGCGATTTTGATGAAGCAGTAGAATGCCCCGACTTCACCCTTGAAAGTTTATGTTACGTTATCGTAAACACTGGGCATGGACGCGCGTACACGGCTCAAGAGCGAAACGCGCTAATCGGTGCGTTTCTCGAAACTTTGCTCGTCCAGTACAAAGTTAGTGTATCCACTGTTTCCAGTAGTTTTCTGGTGAAAGTGTTTCTGAAATTCCAGCCATGCAAAGAAAGTAAAAATACACATTTGTCGGAAGCGTCTTTTAAAGCTTTCCACTATAGTGAAAAATTTCAAAATTTGAGCGAAGAAGAAAAAAAAAAAGATTCACAAATATTTTGCGTTGCCATTTTTGCAACCAATGTCTGTCCTTTATTAGTCAGAGGCACAAACCTATGACACCACATAATAGACCATTTGCATAATGGCGCAATTTACTACCAATACCAGAATCCCTTGCACACTTTCTTTTGTTCAGTTCATTTGCACCAATTCTCTTATGGTCTTACTATTCATGAGGAAATACAAATTTGAATGAGAAAGAAAATTTGCAATGCATCTTGGTAGTGGTTGTAAAAGGATGCCATCATGCAAAAGACCAATTCCTTTTGAGAGTCATACTAATTGGTAGGAATCATAGGTGGCAAAAGATATTTAGAATCACCCTTACAAATGTGGTGCCCTCCACATCTCAAGTGGGGGTGCTCTGGCACCCCTGGCCCACCCTAGTGTACTGCCTATGGGAAGTCGGCACACTGATTGACAGGAAGTCAGCCCACGTACCCTAATCTTTTTTTATTTTTTTATCACTGCATGCTCTTTCAGATGTATAATATTAGAGCAACTTGTTAGAGATAACAGCAGATAACAGCAAGAGGATTAATTGACTCAGGGAACACCTATCAAATGAAAGAAGTCTTACCATGCACTATCATGCACTCCTGGCCAGTCACTCACTCACTCTTCAAAACAAGACTCTGCTATATCTTTCCAGAACTAGCTGAGTTCACTAACACTTTCTACCTGCCCATCTCGGTGCAAAACTCATAACTTTGACAATGTGAAATCTTGGACAGTGAGCGCCGATTTCTTGGCAGCCCTGTGTCACAGGTTTTTCTCTTGACTCTGCTCTAATGAATTTTGTAAATAATTTACCATTTCTTACTGTCTCTAGCGCAGCACCATTGAACTGCTGGAAATGGTGCTATATGAATATATTATTATTATTTTTACCAGCTGAAGGCAATTTGCTGGCTGGCAATAGCACAGGATCTGGGAATGAGAAATGAATGGACAATGGACATGAATGAATGGACAAAATCAAATGTTATCAGGTAACCACTTACAGGAGTACCAAACTCCTTCAAGTATTTTAGAGTTATTTACTAAAGGAATCTTAAATTGGGAGACAAAACTTTGTTGTTGTGTAATAGCCAAATACACATCCAGTATACAACTGTCAAAAGTAAAGCAACCACTGCTTTTATTACTTTGTTTTATTATACACTTTAACAATTATGTTGGTGTTAAATAAATTACAAATATCCAGGTTTAAAATATTAAATAAATTCATCAAAGTTAATAAGAACAACTTTACATATATACAGTTGTATACATATAGTTAGAACTCTACATTTTTTTTTTCAAACTTACGTAATATTATTTTCATTATGTTCCCAAAAAATTATTCTGAGCTTTGAAAAACGACTTCTTTTTAAAATATGTACAGAGCTCAATATTAGCTGCATTACTTCTTATCATCCTTGCTCTTAGTTAAACCTTGTGTTGATATAATAAGTTATTATTAAAAAATAGATTTTTTTCTATCAGGCTTCAGGAGAAGAATTGATTTGATTATATTTCCTTATTCTTTCTTCCTCATTCTAATGCAATATTGCTCATGTACTATTTTTTATGAAGATAAAACAATCGAAGATAAAACAATTAATTTTCCTAGCCTTCTTTACAGGGGTTCTAGAGTTATTTTATTTAGAACAAAAGCCCGAGAATATCTTCAAAGAGACCTCTAACTAGGTTTCTCCCACAAAGTTATCCCATCGGGCATCATAGAATAACATATTGTGCAATGTCAGAATTTGAAACTGAATTTAGATTCATTTTCTGCTGTAGCACAATAGCTATTAAATTTACTGTTTTTGATAATAATGCTAGTTTTAATAATTTTTAGACTGAGATTATTGGATTAGTCCATCTCCATCTTGGGGAGAATGGCTTTATGGAGTCGACGTCCTCATTGGACTTTTCGATGTGACACGGTTTGTCTGTCTGTCCGTCTTTGTTGGTGTTTAAAAGTTTTCATGTCTCGTCATTTCGTTCTAGCATATGAACAACTCCTTCATAAGTGAAGAATATAATTGCAGTGTTTGGAACTTGTCGAATTAAATGCGTTCCTAGTCCTCCGTATAAGCCACGACAGCCCTCTTCCTTCGCCACTGTCCTCAGTGTCTGAAAAAACGTATGGTACTTTTGCTTGCCAAGGAAAGTGCTTTCTTGCTGTCGTAACCGAGTTCTCGCAACTTCGTGTGGGTAGCACAAGGTTGAAGCAATAGATTTAGTAAGTCCAGCTGCAAACATGCATTCAAAAACTTTCAAATCTTTGTGAGTTTTGTAGTGTAATGCCAAGAGTTCGGTTTTGACGCGTTCATATATAACGAAGTGGATAACTGTTTCTGAAATGCCCATGTACGATGCTGTTATTCCTCTATAAAAAGCTCGAAATCCTTCTAGTTTATAAGCCTTTTTGATGACTTCTAAGAAGCTGACTATCTTTGGACCTTGATTTTCGAGCTGTAGCCTAGTTTTGACGAACCACAAAGGATTAGTCACAGTATGGTTAACGAACGAAGCGATAGCGGCAGAGTTCATGTGAACAAGAGTACCATTTTCTTTGAAAACTCCTGAACGATTGAAAAAGTCCTTCAACTTTGAATAAGCAGCAAAATAAATAGCCCTGGAAGGAATAACACCAAAAAGTGTAGGAGCAAGACCTTTATAAAGCGCGAAAAATCCTTCACTTTTAGCCATGTAGCGAGCATAAGAAAGAATCCCTGTAAATCTATTCTCTAAAGTCCTTGTAGTAAACGTTGCGCTTGACCCAACATTTGCTGTCGAAATGGCCGGCGTTGTGGCCTTACTAAACGACCGTTGTAGCTTGAAAGCCGACGACTGAAGTCTTGTTTGAATTACATCTAAAGGACAAGTTACGAGAGCTCCCATACATCCTCCTAAACCTCCTCCAACGAGATGTACAAGCGCTGAAGGTCTCCTTGGAACATCAGACGCCATATTGACTGTAACAGGATATTTAACTAGTGAAGGAAATCAAATGTAGATTTGCTGAAAACTTTCTCCATTTTGATCCTTCACCGCCTTCAGCTTCTTCTTTTTCTCATTGTTGTATAACTTCAGAGACTAGTCGATGATAAAGTAGGGAAATCCTACTTACAAACTTCGACAAATTATCTCTTCGAGTTGTGCCACATCGCTTGACTCCGTCGAACGTATATCACCGGTTGGAACCAGTGATGCAACTAAGGAGTGACGTCAGTCTACGCCTTCTTTTTATCCTTAAAAGGTAATGGGATTGCGTTACACAAAAGAGTAACGCGCACCTTTAACTTTAACTTTATTTTCCAACTTTATTGCAAAAATTTTTTTTTTATGAAAATGGAGCCTTATCGAAATATTTTATGGGTCGTAAGAAAGTGGCGTATATGCTGTTCGTAGTTTATGTTATATTAATGCAATGATAGAGTTTTCGTGCAGCATTCGAATTCGCAGCCATGAAGCGCGGTGAGTGTTGCATAACAAGTCACATCTCTCACATGTGAACCAAATATGCCTACTAATATTTATTTCGTAATCTCGGAAGTTTTTGAATTATCACAAGACTCAAAAAAAGAAGATAAAAAAAAGAAAGAAAGAACGATTGTAAAACTACTCGATTGAATAAAAGAAAAAATGAGAATGATCTTGAATGAGTGAACAAACAAGGAATCACATAAAGAAAGGAAAAGAAAGGAAAGAAAGAAAGGAAAGAAGAAAGAACGAATAAATGTACGAACGTACAAAAGATAGAAAGCGTTACATGTCTGCCATTCATTACGACCAACTCATAAATATGTATGAGTCTGGTGAGATTAAGATCAGACTAGAACACATGCAGCAGGTCACGTACGCTTTTCACTACGACGCACACACAAGCGAAAGCAAAGGAACAAGCGCAAGGATCAAAAATAGTTGATACTTGTGCTTGCGCTTGTGCTTGCGTCGTAGTGTAAACGGTATCACTGCTTGTGTCGTTTGTGTTTGCGACTGTGCTTGCGTCGCTAGTGAAAACCAGGCGACATATTTGCATGCATATAATACATGCATTGCATACCAAGTCTGACCATTCAAAAAATATTCATAGAATTTAGCCATAACTTCTACATTATTCTCTTCTCTTACATAAGAATGATAAATTTCTCTTATGGACATTTATACTAAAAACGAATGGGAAACTTTGGCAAGAACATAGATCTTAAAAAAAATTCTATTATATTTAACTTTTCAACAGACGCGGTATTGACTTTAATAATCCCTATTCTATCAACGTTTTAATTTTATCACAGCAATTTTGATGTAATACAATTTTAAATAGTATTCACATATGTTCATGTCGCAACTATACCACTGACTTCAAATAAAATAAATATTTTTTCTCCTGTCTCGAAAATTTGTCGTTTCCTTTTGGAATTGACTTCAAAACGCGTACAAATTTTATAGTCAATATTTGACCTATAAGACTGTGGTTTAGTAATGTCTTTAAAATATTCACCTTGACATTGCCATTATTGGAAATATCTAGACAACCAATCAAAACGAAGGACGTGATGGACGTGACGTCATGCATGAATGACGTCATTCTCAATCCTTTCAGAATATTCGTGCAATAGAAGTCGCAATAGAATGTTCAGAATGAACGGAAGACTTACTACAGAAAGAAGGTAAGAAAACTATCATGTCTTTTATACATCTTATAATTTACTTTTCGTTGAAAATATTCGTAGTTATAGACACCTATTTTATATATCTAATTTTCCAGATGTGTTCTGCTGTTCTAAATTCCTTAGTTTAGTGAATTATTCGTTGAAAAGCGGGTATCAAACAGCGGCTCTTTTGTTAAAGCTATAAGATAACAGCAAGAGGCCGGCTTCTATTCTAAAAGAAGAAGAAAGTTTTTATTCGTATCTTACAAAAACTTGGTCGGACTTTAGCACACCTTTCCCAAAATATTCAAAATCTTGAGTGAAAAAGTGGTTCAATATAAGTCAATAACTCATTTGCATAAACTGACCAGTCGCTAGTCGAGTTCATTTCCGTCAATATAAGAAAGAAAAGATGGCAAAATGTTGCCTTAGAATCTAACTAAAAGAGTAAATATTCAGAATTAAAATTTTGGGGTTTGTTTGGTCTTTGAAATTCACAGAACAGTAAAGTAAATTATTATCATTTTTAAAATTCATAAATATTAAGGTATGTCTCGAGGCCATCTCATCTAAAGTGGCTGGTTTTCAAAGGGCACGTTTATAGAAAACAATTACGCATTGATTAAAGAATACCTCTAATGATACACTCCTAGAAAAAAAGTTCCGCAAAGGAAGACCAGCTATTTTTGGCTTTTTGGCAAAATTGTCGGTTTCACAATTCCCTGCTGGCAGCGGCTTCTGACAACAGGCGGAAGTTTCACAATTGTTTAAGTAGAAAAAATTCCCATTCGCAATTATTATTTTATCTATGGTTTAAAATTGAGAAAACGCCGAAAGCAAGTTATAAAACTATATCATTTTCAGAATCTCTTCTTTATTAGTTTCAGACAAATTGAAAAGGTCTAAAGGGTCTTCCTTCTAGGCAAAACCTTTTGTATTATTCATGTTTCATACCGATCATAAAGTCCTTCCGTTATGATATATCCTCCAATGAAAATGTGTATATGTTTTTCTTTAACGGTAATTTTTAAATGATTTTTATCGAAATATCTTTCTAACACTGTGAGTTTTAGTCGAACGTGCTTGACCTTTCTTGTTTGACAGTTTTATCGTATCCGGGAGTGCTCAGACCAATAAGAATGGCATATGACGTAATCATTGGCTACTTATCTTAAATCGCCTGATGTGAGTTCGGCGTCTTTCCAGGGTTTTCCTGGCTTTGAAAAACCTGTTTTACTGAGTTGAATTTCTAGCTTTTCGAATTGACTAGAACTAAGCGCAAGTTTTACTTGAAAAAAGTAACGTTATCGAGGAGAATCGTGCTTATGTTGTGGATGAAGTGTTTTGAAGTGCCCAGTTGTGTTTTCGACTTGCAGTTAAGAGCTGTACGTTGCGTGGTAACAGTATTATTGAAGAGTTGGAAAACAGGAATTTCTGATATAAACCGTAACTAAAAGAGTAGAATCCATTATTACTGTAAGCAGGCGAAAAGTTCAAAATTGTAAATCATTTGTATTTGTAAGACATACATTCAATGAATTTTTTTCTCATTGTAGAAAATTTTAAAAATCACTAAAGATGAAAAGAATATCAGAAACAGAGTTGAAGCAAGGAAACAAAAGGAAACTACCAAATAAATTCGAAAATGAAAGAGAACCAACCCAACCGCCACCAGAAAGTAGTCGTTCTATGCTGGTAGATTTACTAGCTGGTGGTATTAGTGGTTCCACAGCGGTAGTACTGACCTGCCCTCTGGATGTAATACAAACCAGGCTACAATCATCAGCATTTCGTATGCAGAGGATAACAGGGCCGATGATGAATTTAGCTTCATGTCACGGTGCTACAAGACCGGCATACTTCGTAGGGCTTGTATCTTATGGAAAGTTTATGGCCAAAAGTGAAGGCGTACGATCTCTGTTCAAAGGACTTTGCCCTACCCTGATGGCGGTCACACCCTCCAGAGCTATTTATTTCACTACTTACAAAAAAACCAAGGACTTCCTGAACAGTAAAGCTGGGGTATTATTCGCCCCTGATAGCACCCCAGTGTATCTTTTATCTGGAGCTACAGCACAGTTTATAAATTCTACCGCTACCAATCCTCTATGGTTCCTCAAAACAAGACTTCAGCTCAACTTTAGCCAAGGAAGAGAAGTATCACTCCTCCAAACCATTCGCTCTGCATATCAAGAAAATGGACTTAGAACATTCTATCGAGGACTTAATGCTAGCTATCTAGGAATGACAGAAGTTGCTCTTCACTTTGCTATCTATGAGCATCTGAAACAGGCACTACTTGAAGTCCAAGGCAAATCGAAGGATCATCATTCCTTTAATTTCATCGAGTGTATACTAGCAGCTGGAATAGCTAAAGTCGTATCGATGGGAACTTGTTATCCTTACGAAGTTATAAGAACTAGACTTCGACAACAGGAAAGCAATGTATTAGGTCAAAGATGTTATAAAACAATCGCGCAGACGTTAAGAACTGTTCTACAGGAAGAGAAGTTGAGTGGGTTGTACGGTGGCGCTGCGACGGCTCTTATAAGACAAGTGCCTTTCATCACAATCATGTTTTGTACATACGAGGGAGTTATTTATCTAACAGAACGTCATAACATTCTACAACAACCAGCTCTTCCTTAAAAAGAATATCCACAAAAATGAATGAATTTATCATGTTGCCCTAAACTAAAGGATTCCGTCAAGATTGTGGACTCCGAGAGATTCCCCTAGTCCTCCGGATTCCAGATTCTAAGAGCCACAAACCGGACTCCTTTAAGCCAGCAAAGAACAATTATTTTTCTGTAATTTATAGAGTCGCTAGATTCCTAATTATTTAAAGCAACCAAATTTAATAACTTAAAAACGCATGCTATCAAATGAATTGTTTGTATAAAAATCTTAAGAGCAGATAATTGTTTGTTCAAAATTTTTTATATTTATAGGTTGAAACCCAGGGGCAATAGTTTGATGACAGGAAAGAATAGGTTCAAAGCTTTTAAAACTACCTGCTAATGAATGCTATTCCATCATCTGTCATCCTTTCTAAGTTTTCACAATAATTCTTAGAATATCAATTTCTATCCATGAATTTTTGATGGTAAACTTTCAAAAAACTTTTATTAGAGAATATTTATTGCTTAATAAATTGCAGTTTTGATAATATTTTAATAATAGAGGCTAGTATATTAATATATTTATGTAAAGAAGATATTTTGAAAAACGATGCATTAAAAATGATTGGAGAAATAAAGTATTATTTATGTTATCTTGCAAATATGGCTTTTTCCCTTAATTATCTCATTGTCTCAGTAAAGTTACCTGTTTCTTCCTTTAACAAGCACTATGATTGGATGAAAATTTTCTCAGTTTTTGATTGGCTCAGAGAGAGAAAGCCATGTAATCCAGCTGTATTGCTGTTTCTTTCAAATAATTAATCACAAAAATACCTTTAAAAATTCAATTTCTTTATTTTTAAGCTGATATCATCAAAGTTTTGCAATCATAAATTTAGTGTTCATGATTTTAAAGTATCAATGTTTAAATCCTCTTGATCATGAACTACATGCAGCAAATAATTGAAAATTCAAATTTTGTCATGTCTTTTAGCATCAGTGAATAAGTTCCTAGCTTGTATTGCTAGTTTTGGGCCATACGAAACAAATATACATAAGGCCTGTGCAGACTGGCAATTTTCCCCAGTCCTCTCCCCTCAGCTTATCATATTCACCCACATCCCTGCAATTGTTGGAACCCAGGCTACGTACAGCTGTATATGCCTATTATGCACTTTACGTAAGATAGCATAATGAATTTCATTAGATTACAGGTCATCATTATCATCATCATCATCATCATCATCACCTGTGCTCTTGTCAACATCAGATAAAGTTCTTTATATTGACACATTCACCTCCATCTTCAACTCTGTCTGTGCAAGACCCCCTGAAGCTCACTTCAATAATGTCACTCGCAATTGATTATGCACTTGTCCCTTCATTCGTATCACTATGAGGTGCATTATTTGCACCATTGATGTCTGCATTCCCATCTGTGTTACTGGCTGACTCAACACTCCCACCCTCATCTGCAGCGCTCTCTGATGCATCATGGGTGTGGTCACTATCATCAGCATCACCAGCTTCATCTTGAGCCTCATCATCACTAGGAATGGTACCAATGCCAACGTTGTTGCCTGGTTGTTCATTTACATCATCCATGATGATGTCTTCTGGGTTTGGTATTGCAGGTAAGAATTCTTCCTCTGTGCCACAAATGCTTTGAAATATCTTCTTTGCCTGCATACAAGATAAATAGTAGGAGATAAGGAAATAGTACTCAAGGTAATGACATATTGTCTGAAATAAAAAAGCAGTGTAGCTCAGTGGCCTAGAGCATTGGCTAGAAAACAGAAGGTCGTGGGTTTGAATCCTGCCAGGAGGTCGAAATTTTTTTTCTGAGAAAATTTGCTTGAAGAAACACATAACTTGTAACACATTTACCAAGCAACAAAAAAAAAAAAAAAAAAAAAACCAACAAAAAAAAAACCTTATAATGACATACACGTCATATTTAGCAAGATTTAACTGGTGTTACCTGTTGCATGGCTTGGTGGAACCCTAGTGTTGCACCAGGCATAACTGTTGTTCTTATATTAGAAGGTAAACCATCTTGAACAGTAGTTTGATCAGATGCCGCATGGTTGAAGTACATGGACCACAGTACGACAGGCTTGGTGCTTTCTCTGTCATCTATGATGGAAATTCAACAACGACTTAGTAATATTCTACTTTGGCAATTATTCAAACTATAATAGTAGCAGCACTAATGATGACAGTATTTGTGATGATGGTGCTGATAGTGATGATGGTGCTGATAGTGATGATGGTGCTGATAGTGATGATGGTGCCTATAGAGATGATGGTGCTGATAGTGATGATGGTGCTGATAGTGATGATGGTGCTGATAGTGATGATGAGGAGAGCTGTTGAGCTCATACATAGTAGTGATAATAGGGGATCTGATAGTGGTGTTGATACACATGATGATGTTGATGATAATAGCAATACATTTCATGGCAGCCAAGCACAATATAATTTCATATTCATGTTAATGTTGTGGTGGTGATGATAGAGGTTCAATTCTGATGCTGGTTATGATGTTGATGCAGATGATAATGTTGCCGAGGCTGTTGTATATCATCATAATGTTATTATAGATATGCAGATGATGGTGATAGTGGGGTTCTGATGTTGATGTTGATGCAGATGATGATAATGATTAGCAGAGATATCAAAAGCATTATGCCTCACCATCACTTGTAGGAAAATGCAGCAGTTTTTCAGCTGATTCTTGCAGGTCTTCTTGTGCAGTACCACAACTTTCTGTCACAAAATGAACCACATAAAGCCCTCTAGGACAAGCTGCAGTAGAGTTATCCAGCTCATACACCTTTATTTGCCCACCACTTGGTCTTGGCATAGCCAATAGAGTAACATTTCTATTATCTGACACTCTCAGTGACTTGTCAGTAATAAACACAGCTCTGGAGACAAATTTTGTTGTTTCCTTTTGCAATGTTTTAGGTAAATATGAGTGTTCTACAATTAGCCATTTACATTTGAGCAGTTGTCCATCTAACATCACTCCAGTACATATATTGTCACTCGGGTCAACTATGATGGAATCTGCACTCTTCCTCAGACAGTATATGCCTCCAAAGACTGCACACATGCGACAAAAAGCTTGAGGCAGCTCTCCAATTCCATAAATAGGCCAGATGAAAGGTGAGTTGCCATAACGACCAAGAGATTGAAGGAACTCTTTAGTGGCTTTCAAGCCAGGAACTGTTGTTGTTGTGGGTGTTACCATAGCAATGGCATGAACAACAAAATGCTGAAGATTTGGTGTTAATCGTCTTGATTTTAGGAACTCAACATAGGGCTTATCAACAAAGTCTTGGTACTCATTTTCATGACTTTCATAATCAATACAGAAGGTCAAAAACTTCATCAGAGTTCTTTTCTCGATGGCAGAAATGAGCTTGCTACTGAAGACATCTGACCTTGAGCAAGGCACATCTTCAATACTTCCATTTAGGTGTGTAAGAATTCTATTCACACTCTTAAACTCTGCATAATGACTGATGTTGGCACTAACGATAGCTTCCACTAATGGGCCTCTTGAGAAGAGCATCTTTGGAGCAAGATCAATATTGAACTGTCTAAAATATTGCTCAAAGTCTTCGTAAAGCATATCTTTGTTGACAGGAGGTTTTGGAGCTGCCCGTCGTCTAAAGAGCTCAGGTATTTGGGGAGGTTGGCTTTCCTCTTGTCTTTCTTCTGTTTCTGGAGGAGCTGCTTCAGTTGATGTTTCTCTGTTGCTCTCTGAAGTATCATCTTGTGCAGTGGAATTCTCAGCAGATGAAGGCAAATCACTGGGATCTATGATAAAAAAATTCCATATCAATTAATATAAATTGCCTAGTATAATATCCCTGGCTCTAAACATGAAGGCTTTTGTTTATCTGGAGTCCCATCACTTCATTAGGCAGGGTAATACCTATCTTTAGGCAACAAAACAAAACTGTCAAAATATTGTTTGTGGTGATTAACCTGTAGCTGTCTCTTGTTGGCTGTCTGTTGGTTTTGCCTCACTCTCTGCTTCTTTAGGTTGTTCTTCAACCTGTATGTCTTGTGCTTGCTCCTCATCATGATCATCTTCTGATTTTTTCTCACTTTCATCAGCTTGAGTGGAGGCTTGCTCATGATCTGTTTGCTCTGATTCATCTGTACTTTGGATATTTGTTTGTTTTTCATTAGATTCATTTTCTTTGGCTTCTGTTACTTCTGTATTTACAGTATCTTCTTCTTTTTCTTCTTGTTTTCTTGTTGTTCTAAAAAAGGCAAAAAAATTGAGACAATTTGAAAACATATCATAGAATTTCTTTCTTTCTTTCTTTCTTTCTTTCTTTCTTTCTCATCGTCAGCAGTTAGCTTTGTTGTTTTTATCATTATCATTGTATATTTTAGTTGTGGGCCAAATTGGAAACCAGCTTACTTATTATGCTATATTTGATACCCACGATAAATAAAGATTTATTATTATTATTATTATTTTTATTATTATTATTATTAATTGACTGATAATAACATTCTTAGCCTTTGAGTTTGCAACAGACAAGTAAATCCTATACCATGTATGGACCGCGGAGCACCCTACAATGTAGTGGGGCCATATAATAGACTAGTATGGGAAAATGGAAAAAGTGGTCGGGCTATAGCCTTACCAGCCCCTCCCCTCATGCAATTCCTGTGATACCCTAGCTTATAATTGCAGTCATTCACCTTCACAGTGACATGCATCAATCCTCCTATGCCTGTGTCTGTTAACTCAACTCACCTGAAATAAGACTTTGTCACCAAGTTACTGATGGTGTTACTCTTATGAGGAATTGAGAAAGCCTTTCTACCATCACTGGCTGTATTTTCTTCAGGAGCATTTGAAGTTGTAACCTCAGGAGCTGCAGCTGTCTGGAATCATAATCATTGTATTTTTTTTCAGATATTCTCAAGAAAAATCAATTGATGCTTTGGAACAGTCATTTGACATTTAGACATTAGACCTCACCCACAGGGTATGATCAGGGGAAATGAAAACTTTCACTGAAAAACTACTATTTTTAAGTTCTCTGCAAGAGAGATATACTTCTTTTCACAGCTTGAACCTCATTCGTGAGGAAAAAGAGTAGAGATGTAATGTAATATTAATGCAAATAATTATAGCCCCTCACTAAACCAGTCAAGGAAAACACCTTTTATTATCTCTCCTGGGACAAGGAAATTCACCATTTACATTTTCGTTCTCACATTCACTGGGGACTTTACTGGCTTTCAATTTCTGTTCATATTAAAGTTCAAGCTAAAATGAGGTTTTCACTTTTATATTCACAAACAAGAGAAACAAGTAAACAATAAAAATATTAGACTTGTTCACCTGATTTTCTTCAATCCACTTTAGAAGACCATCAAAAGTGAAGGTTGTCCATTGACTTGAATAATATTCATCTCTTTACGACAACAAAATTAAAATCAAAGAATTAAGTTTAATTTTTAGCTAAATACAATGCAAATCTTAGATTTTGAATACCTGTCTAAATGTAGGACTTTCTGGCCAACCCTCGCCAAAGCTGCAGCCACTACCGATTCTGGTAGACCTAAAATTCGATTCAATTTTAAGATCAATCACTTTTGGCCTTCACTCTCAAGGGAACAACGAAAAATGATCAAGGAGAGTGACAAGGGAAAATGGATGAATAGATGCTTTGCTTGCAAGTTTTCACAATAAAATTAATCATGAGCTTAGTTGAATCCTTAATGTACAAATTATCACCTTTTATTCTGAAATCAAAGCGTAATAAACAGCATATTTACCTGTTCCAAGAACGATGGCATCATATTCTGTAGGAAAGTCTTCCTCCATCTTGAAAATCAAAATAAATAGTACAAAACAGCTGATTGGATAAGTGGACGTCAAATCTAACACTAAATATCATTGGCTGAATTTGATTAGTCTTCACCAGACCTTTCTCACTTGAGGTAAAGACTACTTGAGTTCTTGAATTGAGGTTTGCTGAGCAGCGAAAATATTCTGCTCAAAAAAATCACATTTGAAGCCTCTAATACCGTGCGATCATATCTTAGAGGTTTATTCTTGAGAGTTTAGGAAGTTAGGATGTCAAAACTAGTGATATTCGACCTCGGTGGGGTCGTAGCAACTACGCCAATCTTTACTATCCAGCAGTTTGCGTGGGAGAAGGGCATTCCAAGGTCAGTCTTCAAAATGAGAAACTTAAATTGGATTCTAAATTTCTCGGTTGATGAAGTTTTAAATGATTGTATATTGTATCTTTGATGGATGTGCGGCCTATGTGAAGTGCTTTCGATTTGTTTTGAGAGGAATGCTGAAGCCCTTGTTGGCGATAAATGAGTATATTATGGAGCAAACTAAGCTTATTTTGATTAAATTTACAGACAATAAATCTTATTACTGTGGGAATAAACGATTCTGAATTTTAAATTTGGTTGTCTATGAACAATAATAACCCGGATATTTTTTACAATTTATGATTAAGGTGCAAATATTTGCAAGCAAGTTTGGAAAATCATAATTTTGATGTTGTAATGGCAATATCCTCATAGCTTTCAATCAATTTAATGGCTTTTGAAGAAGTGACAGAAACTTTATGATTGATGATAAATTGCATATGACAATTGATTGATAAAAGACCTTGGACGATAGTCTTCATTGATATTTTAAGTTATCAAATTTAAGCTAAAATTTTATGTATTTACATTGTGACACATTTATTTTTAATTACATGAACTTTTTTGATTTGTGGGTAGCATCCTTGTATATTATTATTTATGCCCCCAAAAGTCAGGGTTTTTGGCTTTAGTCAATCAAATTTCCAATGGTCGAGTTGGCAGTTTTAGGGCAAGCAGATCCAGGGGGAGGATCAGGGGGTCCAGATCCCCTGACATACTTGAAATTTTATTGTTTGTTTTATCCTAAAATTTGGTCTGACCAAGAGCTATAGCTATACCTGCAGGCAACTGAGGTCCCGTGGTTGTGAAAATAAATTAAATCAGTTTTTTTGATCCATTTGATAGTCAGCTGCTTCAGAAGTTGTTCCTTCCAAGTGATGAAATGCATCCGATGTTTCAGTTAGAAGTTGGTAAAATTTCCTTATCCCAGGTACATTAGTACTGCTATACATTAATACTTTAATTAATTAAGAAATATCATCAGGAGGAAGAGACTAAGGCAGAATACAACCTTTGAACTTCACATGAGCCGAACTTATTGAAATAAAAAAGGCTGCCATATTATCTATTGCTTTCAATGTGTTCGGCTCATGTCAAGTTCAACATTTCACCAGAGCCTAAGGTGAGATCCAGTGTGGCCCTATCTTCCTACCCCAACATTTTAAGAGTGATTATTTGCACATCACTTATAATAAGTAAGAGATGCTCTTTTGTCTAAGGCTGGCTCATTCCCCTCATTTGGAAATTCCTAGATCTGCAACTTATCATAATCATGCCACTGGCCCTATCCAGAAGGGATCTTAAGGGTGCAAGTGACTCTCCTTTCGATAGACCTCATCGGCTTGGGTGTAATGTTGTCCCATTTCAGACCACGTGTCATTCCCCAGAGTATCATTTCATTGTTTAACGGTTGCGCACAAGAAGATACAGGAATATGGATACAACTCAAACAAAGAATCTCTCAAGAGAATGACACGTGGTCTGAAATGGGACAACATTACATCCAAGCCCATGAGGTCTATTGGCAGTTGTCCATTTTCAATGGGCATTGTTTTTGCAGAAGGGGAGGGAGGGGGTGATTTATTGAGGTTAATAGGAAGTCAGCTATTCATAGGAGATCCTGGTATGGAGAAGCTCTTATATTTCTTAAATGTCATATTTATCTTGTAGTTTTATAGATTAGCAGCTGAACTAGTGTTGAAGCTGGCTGATGAAGAAGGTGTAAAACTTCACAAGGACTTCAGTATAGAGGGACTCTTTAAGAAAATACCACAATCTCTAAAAATTGTTCCTGAAATGCTTAATGCTTCTGCTGCCTTAAGAGAGAAAGGTAAGAAAAAATACTTCCAATTCAAACCATAAACCTTGTGAATTTTATCAATGTTCAAAAATTAACTCTGGGATGATTAAAGTCAGGGCAAGCTAACTCACAGAACTAGTTGGAATTTAGCATATTAGGTTTTGCCATGGGAGGAAAATTTGAGAAATATGACCTCAACTTAAGGGAGATACTTAACAAGCTCTACTCATGATCACATGTACACATAATGATGAATTCAGGAATCAAACATGAGACCCCAGAGGTGAGGGGAGAGTGCGCTACTAGGTCTAATATATGCCATCCGTGATTCCTCTGACTGCAATTCAATGAAAATTGAAATTTCTTACATTGCTAGTGGTTTGAGAAGATGTGTTTGTGAGTATTGATACAAAGTATTAATTACATGTGGGAGACTAATTATTGTAAAGAAAGATAAAAGTCTGATAGACCCCTTGCAGCACCTCGGAATGCAGCTCAATTTGGAGGACAAAACAATAGGTTCCAATTCTCAGGAGATTGAAATTCTTTTGTTGTGTCCTCCAAATTGAGCTGCTTTGACGTCACATCCAAGGGGTCTATGCAGTAATATTACCACTCCTATTATCCCTAAACATAGAGTGACATTCTTTTATACCTGGTATGCTATTTTTCATAGGTATAAAAACCTGTATTCTAACCAATAACTGGACTGACGACACAGAAACTGGTTTACAGGTGTCCAATCTTATGAGGCTCAGGTATTATTTTGATGATATATTTGAGTCTTGTAAACTAGGACTGCGTAAACCTGATCCTGAAGCATTCAAAGCTGTTTGTGAGAAAATGGGTGTCCACGTTAATGAGGTAAGTTATATCATTATATAATAGACCTTTAGTTTAGGGTTAATGTCATAGACCATGTGTCATTCTCTTGAGAATGAGATTCTTTGTTTGAGTGGCATCTTTGTGTGTCTTCTCTTGTGTAATCTAGGGAATGATGTACATGGTCTGAAATGGGAAAACATTTTGCCCATGCTAAAAATATTTTTATCTAACTGCTTTTATGACTTGAATAAATTTTAGATGAATTGTAGTGAATGAACGAATGAGCGAACAAATGAACGAACAAACAAACGAACAATGAACAATGAAAGAAAGAAAGAACGAACAAACTTCATTTACAGAGGGTTACACATGACAGTATTGACATTTAGAGAATATCAGCTTTCCTTGTTTTCAATTTTCCTTGCATCAATTTTCAAGGTTATTTTCATTTATTGCAATTTTTTTCCAGGCCATAGTTCTTGATGATCTGCCAAATAACTTAAAGCCAGCAAAAGAGTTAGGAATGACTACGATTCAAGTCAAAGATCCTTTTTCTGCACTTAAAACGTTAAATGAGATTACTGGTGTAGATGTAAGTAATGGGTTGTGTGTGGTAAACACAGGAAGCCCATAACAATAATAAACTTCAGAATTTTATAATCCTTCAAGGTTTTTCAAATAATACATCATTTATTCTTTTCTTTCAAGGTGGTTGCCCTTCGTCCTGTTTCACCATGTTCTCCTAATGACGTTCCACATTGTTTTGTGACATTAAAGGTAGGCAAGACTGATCTTTTTTAGCAAAAAATAAGCAATAAACAAACACAGCTGCCGATTCAGTAGAAGGGTTAAGAGGATCCCAGATCAGGCCAACCTCCTCCCCATTTCATTCTGTACCGGGCTCGGAATAACAGCTGGTCAACAGTCAATGTCAGGCCAAATTTGGTACTTAAATGAACAAATACGATTTTGAATGGACATGTTGAGTAGTGGTCACATTTGAAAAAAAATGATAATACTTGAATTTATTGAAATTGGATATTTGACCTTCAAATCGCAAAGTTGTATTGAATTTATATTAGGTCAATGTTCGTCAGGCATGCTACAATTAGTGAAGCACGTCAAAGGGATTAAGCAGTCTTTTATCTTTGGTGACATTGGTTTTGAATTCCTTTTGGTGTCAATGTATTACAAGGTTCTAGAATAGCCTGTCATGATTATGGTACAGTACAGTCATTTTTGTTTATTTTTGTAGACTGGTATCAAAATGCATTACGTAGATGTTGGTCAAGGTCCTGCTGTGATTCTGTTGCATGGATTCCCTGAACTCTGGTACATTTGGAAATATCAGGTACATAAATCATTTCATTTTATGCTAAATTAACTGAACTTACAGAAAGCATCCTCTTATAAATTATATTTTATTAGTAGTATTGGTTTATCATTTGCAAAAAAAAAAAAATACATTTCTTTGCATTTCATTTCAGATCCCAGCACTTGCACTAGCTGGTTTTAGAGTAATTGCTCCAGACCTTAGAGGATACGGACAGACAAGTTGTCCATCAGGTACATGTGCTATTATGTAGTGTTTTGATATTCAAAGAGAGGCTAGGATTGTTGTTAATAAATACAGGTTTTCAATACTGAATTTTCACTTGTCTTACCATTCTAGAGATTGTAGCCTATGCCAGAGAAAATATAGCAAAAGTAAGTATATCAAAAGTAATATTAATAATCATAATGTACTTCGACCACCACCACCATCACCATCATCATCACCATCATGAATATCATCATTGTCATCATAACTCATCATTGCCATCATCATCATCATCATTATAATAATTATATCATAACCACCACCACCATCATCATCACCATCATCATCATGAATATCATCATTGTCATCATAACTCATCATTGCCATCATCATCATCATTATAATAATTATATCATAACCACCACCACCATCATCATCACCATCATCACCATCATCATCATGAATATCATCATTGTCATCATAACTCACCATTGCCATCATCATCATCATTATAATATATCATAACCATCACAACCAACATCATCATTGCTATCATCATCATCATCATCAACACAATCATCAATAGTATCTCACCATCATCTTCATCAACATCAACACCACCATTATTAACATCATCTCATCATCATCAACATCATCCCATCATCATCAACACATTCATTTCTCATCACCATCATAATTACCATCATCATCTTCTCTTCTTCTTTCTCCTTCCTTAGTTTATTTACTTCTAAATAGCTTATGCTAATACTAAATTAAAGTGCAGTTTATGTTCTTTATTCATTACAGGATATTATCTCACTCATGGATTGTCTGGTAAGAGCTACTGTAATAATAATAGAATATAAGAGTACCAGTAAGCTGTAGATAATGTATGGTCTTTGTACGGTCACTGTGCGGTCTCTGTATGGTTGCTATGCAGTCGTCATCCCTTAATTGGTAGTCATGCACTGGCTAGTTCACACTACTAAGACAGTAATGCATGCCTTACTGGCTAGCTTATGCTAACTACGGCACTTATGCTGGGCAATTGGCTAGGTGTTAGTGCTGTACTGTTCTCAACAGCATCATAAAACAGTATCACTTTTTATGGATTTCTTTGTGATCAATTTTGCACCAGCTAAATATTACATCCTAGTACACTTTATGCTTTGTATAGTAAGCTAAAGTGTTAGCACTGTATTCTTAAAGGTATCATCTATTTACCAAACTTTTCCTTTCTTCAATGCAGCTTCTGCGTCAAGTAACAGTTGTTGGCCATGACTGGGGCGGTGCAGTTGCATGGGACCTTGCCCTTCACTTTCCTGACAGAGTACGGTGAGTAGCTGATGGAATATACAGCAATATTTGTATGATTATGAGAAATTTATGGCAAGGATTGTCCCTTGCCATGACCATGCCAGTGCTGTGCTGTGTATGAAAACATTTGACATTTGGTGCCCTGTCAACACTGAGCTATAACACTATGCCAATGAATTTTCACACTCCATCAAAATCTGCTCTAGTTCCCTCAATGAGCACAGGTATCTCTTAACTATTTCTCTACCTGTGGGCTTCCTGTGTCAACATCCAAGCTTTAATTTGCTTGTTCAATCTCAGTAGCACTCCTCTTGACCAAACACAGGTAGACCACCCATATGTAGAATGTAAATATTTATTCAAGTGATGCATAAATTTATTATGTAACATACTGTCATGTATTTGTGCAGATTACAAAAATGTCTCACCTACCCTTCACATCTCTGCCAGTTGATGAGAGTTGAACGTTCCTTAGATAATTTAGTTTTGTGTTGCTTATTTGTAGTGCTGTTGCTAACATGACTCCATACAGACCACCACACCCAACAGTGAACCCTCTCAAGGCTCTCCAAGCTAAACCAGGCATATTTCAATACCAGCTGTACTTTCACAAAGAGGTATTATTACATTATGCATCATTCTGCTCTTTTCACTTGTGCAATATGACTGAGACCTGTAATTGATAATTTATAAACTAGATGCTGGCTTCTATTTTTCATAGGGAGTAGCAGAAAAAGAGTTTGAATCTGACTTAAGGAAGTCATTTATCTTTTTCCTAAGATCTGCAAAAGATCAGGTATGAAATACTCAAATTTGTCTTTCCATTTGTCGGCCATTTGACACTCGTTGTTTGATGGTAGGTTGTTGACTGTTTGTAAGTTGTTTCATGGTAGTTTGTTATCAATATCATAACATTGGTTATATCATTGCTGCATCATGGTGAACTGATACTGGAGTATATAGTAGAATGTTGACCAACACAGGAGTGCAGTTTTAGTAGTTTAGTAGTGTCAGAGTATTTATAAGTGTTGCAATTGTTAAGTTGAGTGGTCGCATATTGAGTTTTTAAGTTTAGTAGTCATATAATAAGTTCCATGTGACTTACCGATGTTCCTGGGGTTTTGACCCCCCCCCCCCCCCAGGTAAAATCCTGGCCACGCCCCTACAACAGTTGGTTGACAGGCCATCTGGGGAGCTGTGCTTGCATTTCACTTGTATGGAAATGATGTTTAAATTATATTCTATTAATAAAAATATTGATTTTAATGAAATATCCAATGCACTTGTGGGTTTGACATTTTCTTATCAATGATCTTACATTTCTTTGTTTTTTTCCCCCACACATGTAGTTCATAGGGGATGAAATTTCTACTGGGAATGTTCTTGATAGAGGTAAAGTACCAGTACAATAATCTTTCATCCAGTTGGAAGGGGAATTTTACCCTGGCTAGTATAAGGATTGGGGAAATTGAATATCATGACAAACAAACTTGATGTAATGTTACTGTTATGAGTTTCAGCTTAGACCACCAATTTTCCTCCTGTTGAAAGATAGTACATTTCCAGTACCAAAACAGCACACTGAAACATAATGATCATTTCCCTTGTAGGCGGAATGTTCAGTGGCTGTCCAGAGATAATGGAAAGAAGTTCCTTGATAACAGAGCAGGATTTGGATTACTTTGTAGAGAACTTTACCAGGACTGGTTTCAGGTTGGTACCAGCTAGGCTCTGTTTTTTTAATTTTTTACTTTTGCCCCTCAACTCCCCCCCCCCCCCCCCCCCTTTCTTTTTTTCCTGGACCTTCTCTCCCTTTTTCTATCTCTCTCTCCGTCAAACATATCTCAAACTTAACTAAAACATTAAAACAAGAAGTGAAAAACAGAACTAATGATTATATTTTTTGTTAGGGGAGCCCTGAACTGGTACAGGAACACTGAAAAGGACTGGCTTTGGAACTTGAAAGTTGTTGGAAGAAAAGTATGATTCTTACACACTTATGCTTGACAAATTTAGAAAATTAACAATATTTTCTATATCAAAATAGTATTTAAAGTATTTAATAATAGTACTGCAGTTTGCTGCATTTTACTGGATGGTACAGTACTAGATGTTACCAGAGGTTACTTTGCTTCTTGCTAACTTCTTACTTTCCTTGAAAATTATTATTTTAATCTAAATAAATGTTATTAATTATTATTAACTTATTAACGTATTATTAACTTTTTGTTGTTGTTGTTTAGATTCAGCAACCGTCTTTGATGATCACATGTGGCAAAGATCCTGTACTCACGCCAGCATTAAGTGCACACATGAAAGATTGGGTAATCTTCTAGTAACTCTATATTTCTTCTCAATCATAAGTGTTTGTGTAAAAAGTACCTAATGACAGCTGTCAGAACAATAAACCTCTTTATCTTGTGCATAATGTTTTCCTATTTCAGACCACATGCCATTCCCTAGAGTATCATTCCTTTGTTTAACAGTTGTGCATGAGATGACACATGAGGTCTAATTTGTTGCATGCAGGGGCTTTCAATTAATGGATGTATATTGTTGCTCCCTGACAAAAAATGGGCTAACAGTATATGAGCGCTTTCATGCAAGAGTAGGTAGTTTTAATTTGTCAGCCAGTTCTTTAGAGATGAATTTACCAATAACAGCTATGACTGTAACAGTTTAAGGATAATGATCTTAATATCTTGATTGATAGTTTTTTCCTTACCTTTCAGGCTGTCAAGCTGTCTCAGGCACACATAGAAGAGTCAAGTCACTGGACTCCATTGGAATGGTAAGTTAATAAGAAAGCATTGAAGGTGTGGTATCCGCCCCTGATTGCCTCTCACTAATGACATTAATGGAAGCTGAGTAGTGTTGCATCTAAATATTGTTTTTCTCTTCTGTGCTTTGAGGAATCCTCTCTGCTTTACCTTTATTAATAATTACGAAAATAAATGTATGTTTTTTTGTTCTGTAGTCCATTAGAATTGAACCGTATCCTAATTGACTGGATGAAGAAAATCAGCGATGGAGTTGACACATCAAAACTGTAAAAAATGGCTTGCCATCTGGACTCTAGTATATATCCAAGATTGTGTATTACCAAGTCCTATACTAACAATCATTAATGCTAATAATCCAGGTAAAACCCCAAAATTTTAATTTGGAATTCGGTAAAAGGTATTTGTGGTACCACATATTTTAACAAGTTAAGGTAAGATTAAGTAAGGGTAAGATTAAGTGCATTGATTAAGAAAATTAATGTTTACAGAATTCAAAATAAGATTACAGTTTAATTTGGTAACATCTGCTTGTATAAATTTCAAATGACTATGGGAGACAATAGTAAGCACCACATAGCATGAGTTGTTGGTATGGTTACAGAACTACTCAATAAGCTCTTCTATTGGCCTTTCTGAAATTTTTCTGCAGAAGCTAGTAACTAGTAGGACGCACCCTGAATCATGGGGCTGTTTTAGGGGACACTATTTGTAGCAACTTTTTTCGTTTTATGGGTTTAAAATTGAGCCACATTTACTTTGGTTTTCAAATGTTTTTTCAGAGATTTTTCTATCAATAGTAAGTTTTCCACCCTAAAACAGCCACATGATCCTGCATATATCCTACTACTCATTGATTACCAGTTTTTGGTGCAACTTCAGAAAGGCCAATTCTAGGGGTGCATGTGATGTTGAAGCTGCCATGTTTGTTGACCTGAATTGAACAAAAGATTTAGTCTTGTTTTTGCTTTTTATTAGTCATGCAACTAGTGCAAGCCATTTCTTTTGTCCTACTTTCTCATTCCATTTATAATGTAAATACTAAGTTGTAAATTTAAAATGTGATTCACAAGGGCTGATTTTGATTTAAATATAAAACATGTATAACATATCAGCATAGACACGGCCTTAACGTGTACCTTGGTGCGGCATGTTTTCCCATTTCAGACCATGTGTCATTCTCAGAATTTAAGATGCACGGATATGGGTACATTTCAAACAAATAATCTTATGTTATGCTAAAGAGAATGACACATGTTCAGACTGGAATGGGAAGACAGTAAGCCCAAAGTAAAGAGGTCTATAAACATAAAAATTGTTTGCTCAGGGGTAATTATGACTAGCTATTCTAAGAGGGCTACAATTCTTGATATATTGTACTGCATTCTTTGTACAGTACATCTTAGTTTATGGTGCTTTTCATATTTCTGTGACCTACTGATCCCAGACTTCCATCAATCAAGCTTATGACGAGCTAAGTTCATTCTGATCCAACGATAAAGAAATTCCAACGTCTCCAACCAGTCTTTTTCAAAATGATGTGAAAATGGCTGTCAAGTTGTTGGAATTTCTTTATCGCTCGATCGGAATGAATTTGGCTCCTTATAATTTTGATTGATGGAAGTCAAAATGCCAGACGCCTCAAGTCAGTAAGTCGCTGAAATATGAAAAGTGCAACCTGCAGTTTCACTGGTAAACAGTGTAATTTTTAACAAAATTATTCTGGCACTTTGAAATTTAAAATAGTATGTATCAATGAATAATAATTTGTCTTTAATAGAGCACTATAATTATTACATGATAACTTTCCTTACTTGAATCTGAAATTATGCACCAAGCTTGATATAAGATTTAATGATTACTAACTTATGAAGTTGATCAATTTTTATATTTTTTTACAAGGAAATCATGGAAGTTATCTATTTATTTATGATTTATAACATTGTAGACTTTACAACATTATTCAAAATCATGGCTATTTTGATTAAAAATCATCAGTTACTGATTGGAGTTGCTTTTTACAGATTCTGAAATACAGCAACACCGAGCCAGAAAATATAGTGACCAATGCCCTAAAAATGTAAAAAAAAAAATTATACTTCTATCTTTTGTGCATTTTTACCAGAGAAAATAAGAAGTTTCTAGACATATGAGATACACATGCCCAACCAGCATCTAACAAAAATCTCACTTGAGAAATTTGAACATCTTAAATTTACTTGTAACAATTTCCCTCTCGAGGCTTGAAAAATATAAAACAAGTATATACCCCTTGTAGCACATCAGAATGCAGCTCAATTTGGAGGACAAAACAATAGGTTTCACTCCTCAGGAGATTGAAATTCTTAAATTTGTTTTGTCCTCCAAATTGAGCTGTTTTGACGTCACATGAAAGGGGTCTAAGGGAGATTGAGGGTTTTATCTCCCCTTACTTTTTAAGTCCCACTTTCAAAATTTTGAGTGCATTATTTCCCAAGATTAGTCCCCTCCTTAGTATTTGAACCTAGGATTACTACATGCACTACGCACGCTTCACAAAAACACTGGATATACAACATTTCATTGAGATTTGTTTTATTGAAGACATACTGTATCAATCCTACTCATTCAGAACTTTCTCAGGACCACTAATATAATATCTAATAGTACCTTATTGAGTTAATATTAGAATCTCATAATTCACCTAAAAAAATAATTACATCTTGAAGCAACATACTGAAAGTAAATCGCATATCTGAAGAGAAGCTGATGGATGATTACGCAACAACAGGTCAGTAAAACATTGTACACTCACCCCACCCCCTTAATTTTATTGAACCCTAAAACAACTTCTGAGCTGATCTAAATAAAGACATGGCTTACCCACAGAACAAATTGGAATCTGGCATTTTGGATTAAGTAATTTGTGGAGGGAGAAAAACTTGGAAAAACTCTCAACGCAACAAACTCACATTTGATTCCAAGTCCAGAAATTGAACCCAAGACCCCAGGGGTGAGTGCACTACCGCTATGCACCCCCTTGAATCAAGCAAGTTAAAAGTTTTAATGTTTTCCCATTTCAGACCACATGTCATTCCCTTGAGAATGACATTCTTTTTTTTATTTATTTTATTTACTTTTAATTTTATCTATCTTCTTAAGTGATTTGATATTTAAAGAAATATTGCTCAAGTGAATGACAAGTGGCCTGAAAAAGGAAGATAGCAAATCTCTCTATGTAACTCAATCTATTGCTGAGGCTGAGCATGTCTGAAATAACTAACTACTGGTCAATAAACATTTTTTGGTGTGATTTTTTGGTTTCAACTTTGTAATTTTAGATTAGCTTTAGAATTAAAAATATTGAAAGTGAGCCACTAAAATTAGGATTTAATATTTTCCCTGCACAGTTATTTCATGATTTCATAGCCTACTATACTTTTATTAATATTTTTTAAATATTTTATTTTCACTCATGGCTTACTGCATAAGCAAATTACTTGACGGCCAAAGTAAATCACATTGGAATATTCCAAGAAAAAATACTGTAAAAAGTTTAAGCTTTTTTTAAGCCTTTCTATATTTATTATAGCATAGAATGTTGTTGATTGACTTCAACTAAAAATAATCCAATGTTTATTTTGAAGAATTAAGCAGTTTTAAAATTGCCTTTTTGAGGCTTTTTTGTCCCATAGTTTACGTGTAAGAGAACATGTCAGTCTTAACTTTGAAGAAGTCTGAGAATTTTCTTTCGTAATTTATAGGGAATTCTTTGAATGGGTATTTCATGGCGATCTTCTGTATGTGGCTTCACTTGAAACACCATATTTGAGGCTTTAAATAATTTCTAGCTTTGTATCATTGTTCCTTCCAGCTCTGGAAGCATTTGATCTTGGGAGATATTGGTATAATAATCTTGTTGAGCACAACTTGGGGTAGAACAATGTCAGGAAGTTGCTGTAGTACTTTCTGGTTGATGTCTGACTAATGCAACGAGTCTTTTGACTGCAACTATCCATTGGTTTACCTGTAAAAATTCATTAAGGTAACAAGAGGTTAAAATCAAGTAAATCTAAATGGGGATAATTGGCAGTATTTTGTGATTGTCAACCCTATGTCAAAGCAGCTCATTAACGAATTTGACTTCTTTGTCAGAGTTTCAAACTTCCTGAGTTTGCTCATGATTAAGAAATAAGATCCCACCCACCTGGGATTTTCCCACCAGGAATTTGGCTACTCAATAGTATGTTTAGACTCAAGTTTGTTCTCTTAAGAATGTTTACAAGTCTTATTCCTGTCTGATTGGTATATTCTAGCTTAGACATTTATGAAGAGTATTGTATTACCTCTGTGACATGGTCTACTATAATGCTGACATGAATGTGGTGAGCATCTTCGCCTCTACCATCATCAAGAGCTAAAATAGAAGAAAAAAAAATGAATTTAAAGTTCGTAAACATCAATGCATCTAGTCAAGGCGATAACAAACTACACAACTTTATCTGATGCTTCTGTTTGGAACAAGCAAATTAGAAGGAATATGGTATTCAGTGGAATATTCACAGTACTCAGACAAAAAATAATGGCTGGTCAAAGGACAATGTCAGGCAAAAATTGGCACCTGACCAGCCAAATGTCTCTTGACTGGTCACATAGTTATTGATAAGTCTGATGTGGTTGGACATGAGGGACAGCCATTTTTATCCCTTGTTCTAAGGGGACTAGTTTATTGAAATGGTTTTTACATTTTTGTGATTAATAAATTTACATAGACCAAATTTATTTGTTGGGGGAAATAATATGATGTTACACTGATGCATATTACATTATTTGAAGTTGTCACCAACTTAAATTCAAAATTTGCTCTAATAACCAACCCACACAAAATTAATAGGAGGAGAACAAAAACTTTAATTTTTTTGAAAGGCTCCATAATTTGAAAAGTTTAAATCTTTGTAATTCAAGACAAACCAATATAAGTGCATAGTTAAAGCAGAAATAAAATTTCATCAGCCATCACTTAACCTTGTATGATTAATAATGTATTAATGTTTTTACATAAATTTAGAATTTATGACATTAGTGTATGACATTGGAGAAAATAACAAAATGTAAAAAAGATTTTTCCTCTTTCTTCAAATGAAGAAAAAAGAGGAAAAATAATAAGCTGAACTTCAATGGTGAAAAATGTATTTGTGTGGGAATAGACTAAGAATTCAATTCAAATCAATTAGATCCATAACACTTCATACTCTTGAGCAGGTGTGGAGGTAACTAGTGTGAATTGAGTTCAAATCTTCATTTTAAACAAACATACGCACCTTTAGCTAACTTTATCATTTTATTTTTCACTGTTTTTCCCAGTTTTCCTTCCATCCACATCTTCGACATGACCTTGAGTCTTTTTGTTATATCATCACTATGATGTTTCTAAAAACAAACATAATATTTTTAGTAACTAGCTACAGGGGTAGAGGGAATATTTTGGACTCAATGAAAAGAAAAGGTATTTTAAGCACAATGGAAGTTAATTTTAGTAATGAATATTCTAGAGCTAACAATGCAAAATGAAATAGTCTTATTTGAGGGATTTTTATTAAGCCAGGTTAATCAAATGCTTTGTCTTAAGCCTCTTTTGCTGTTAGAGATTGTTCAAACACAATTTTCCAATTAATTTTATACAATAACTTTAGTATGTATAGCTTTTGAATGTTCCAAAAGTTATAAATAAGGATATATATAAGACATTGAAAATATATTGAAATGAAAAAAAAAATTGAACCTTGAAAACAGAAAAAATTACTAAATCAAAAAGAAGATTTTCTAATATTCTAAGTTTTTTCAGGACAATAATTATTGAACATTTCTTACAAACATTCTTGAAAAATAAGAAGTAAAAATGCTGTGCTCTATAAAAACAATACCCTAATAAAAACAACTAGAGGAGGTTTCATTAGACCTACAATGAACTTATGAAACTGAAAGAATGCTATACCTTGAGATGGCACTTTTGAATAACATCATTAAGGGCATCCATAGTAGCTTTGAGACCTTCTTCATCGCTCATCTCACTTACACCATCATCAACACCATTTTCTTCAGGTGACAGACACCTTGGAGTACTTCCAGTACTCAAGGAACCTGGAGCAGGAGCTGCTAGCATTAGCTGGGTTGGAGGTGTTGGGGTTGGTGTTCTGTGGCCAACAGGAAAAGGAGGCAGAGTGTTTGTCACTGGTGGCGGTGGTGTGGTATGACCAACATGTGGAGGATTAGTAATAGAAGGTGTGAAATGAGCTAGTGGTGGTGTTATTGACGGAGGAGGGTGAGACGACACTCCATGGCCCAATCCACCAGGAAAAGGTGCTGCACTTGGAATTCCTGGCTGTGATGTCATAGTAGCAGTAGTTGTTGGAATATGAGATACATGGCAAACTGGAGGTGCAGTAGTTAATCCTGGGGATGGTGTAATATGTGTCGGGACAGGAGGTACTGTGTTTGTGCTTGCTGGTTGTCCATTAACAGAATGATATGGTGTTGGATGGAATATCTGAGGATGATGATTTCCATTTATATGATCATCAAGATGGTCACCTAAATCAGCTGTTGAACGTACCCCAGACTCATTATGAGTCTTAACGGGTTCAAAAGAATGGCTTTTCAAGTGAAATAGTGGTTGTCCCAAATGCGTTGGGGTATCTGAATTCGGCACAGGGCTAGGACCTTTAACTATGTCAGGTACTGCACCAGTACTCAAAGAAGAACTAGATGATATATGTGGCACTCCTGGAGGCACTGGCGATGGACTTGGCATCAAGATAGATGGAAGACTATGACTTTTATTGTGGGTCTGGTATGAATGTGTCGTTGGTGGGGTGTAAAGAGGTACTACAGGAGCCGTAGTGTGCGGAGTATGACTTATTTTGGAATGCAGAGGAGGGGTAGTGTTATGTGGATGTGGTGAAGAACTTCCTTGGTTCATAGGTGAAGAATGAAGGCTTAAACTGGCCATTCCTGGAAAAAGAAACATCTTATAATTACCTTGAATAGAGTTGATTCAATGTTGATGTTTCAAAGTTAATGTAAAAGATGTTAACCAAATGATCAAATTCAGCTGACAAACATGTAACAGCTGATACTGAGCTATGCAAATACAAAGGTTAAAAAGACTTTTTATTTGCATCGCAAGTAGAAAATAACTTCATAACATCGCTTCCCCATCAAAACTGTCCCTTAAAAATGTCATATTACTCGAGGAAAGAGTCAAGGGCATACTATCTTGATTCAATCATGGATCTATTAGTATTGAATATCAAAACAATTATTCAACAGTTTAGATTTTTACCCAAATGGGTCAAAAATAAATGTTCTACCTTTGTAGACGATGTTTTAATTTGTTAGAATAATAGTAAAATATTTTAAAGAAGATTCGTGATGTCAAAACCCCAAGAGATACTTAACTCTAAAGTGAATGCGTATCAAAATAAATACATAATAAACATTGGAAATAAAAAAGGGATGAAGCAAGAAGAACGTCGACTCTAGGAGCCTGTAAAGATATTATTTTTCTACTTACCATCTGAATTGTCGCTCCCAGTAGCATAAGACGAAGTGGTTGGTGTAGTAGGAGGATTAGGAGGTGTATTGGTTCCATGTAAAGCTTGATGATGAGAAACCCTTTTTCTCAAGTCCAGTTTAGGGCGAGACCCACCACCTTTTTGACCAGAAAAGGCGAATGTCGGTGGATCATTCCATCCTCTAGGAGAATCTCCATTATAAGCGATAATACTGGTAGATGGAACTGTAAAATATAAACGCATCGTTAGAACCTGACTTAGAACTACGTAGAAGACTAAACCAAAGCTCTACATCTACACAGATGTTTGAAATCATGAATATTAACGAAAAATTTTTGTTTCACCCTTTGTGGAAAGATTCATTTGTTTAGCATTTACGTAGTTAGATCGAGCTTTCTATAGTTAGATGGTAGGTTTAAGACAATAAAGAAATTGCTGGATGGAAAAAATATGACGTAAATGTGAGCGATCTCTCTGCTTTCATAGCGTAAACATTGTGTAATGAACACAGGCTTAGTGACCGACACGTAGAACTGCGTTTGAATCCTAAAATAAAATCAGCTGTTTCTCTATTTCACCACAGAAACGACAACAATGAAAATACAAGATTCTAGATTGAGATTCACTCATTTTCTGAAACAAAATCCCATCAAAATAATACCGATCAAAGTAAAACTTGAACAACCGAGTTCCGCCATGACATCGTTTCGCTAGTCATTCTACACCAACCTTCGCGTATATTCCAAGCCAGCATACTGGGTAAATTCGATTTAAAATAACATATAAAATACACAAAGAGAAAGTATAGTGTCTGAACTAGTCAAATGTAAGGGAATTCTTACCATTTGCGACCGGATCAACCGGCATTTTGAGATCACAATTTGTGTAACCTAAACAGATTTCTGACGTGTCACAGCTCCGAGTACCAATCGCTCTGCTTTACGTCATTCTCGAGCGGAAATCGTCAAATCCGAATAAGGCACGAAGCTGGTACGAAGCATATTAGCGGAAGTCGAAGTCGTTAGACTGGAGCGCAAAAAAATATATCAAGTTTCTTAAAAAAAAGAGGAAAAACAGGAGTTCCGAGTGTCGTAATTTTTACAAAATAACCCAAGATATTAATATCGCATATAACTTTCAGCAACGGTAGACTGAATCAAGAAAATTAAATTAACTTCCGTCTCGAGTAGGATAAACGGAAAACATTCAGTAGAAAATAAGACCGAACTTTTCCCGAAATATCGAAATGAGGTAATTTTTTCCTCGGCTTTGTCTCGTGGTATTTTCGGTAGGTCTTGATTTTTTTCGTTCGAGCCCGATCGTTCACGATCACCGATCGCCGTGATCGACGTGATCCATTTCCTCTCGGAATCAGCCAACAGAATAACAGCAAGTGTTGATAATGGAGAGCATTATCAAGCTACTCGAATTTCTCGACCAAAGTTAGCTTTAATGTTATATTCGTTACTTGAAATGAAAGACATGGAGGGTTAAAGGCAAACTTCTAATACCTTTGTTGGCCTCTAGATGTTTCGTTTTATTCTGGCCTTTCTCGTGTTGACTGGTTTTCAAGCGTCCCACCATCACGAGCTTGAGTTAAAAATTGGTAAGCTTAAATTCTACCTTCTTCCTTGTTGACTTTGTTAAATAATTCCTTAAATTTTTATGACCTCAGCTCTTCCTTAGTACATCATTTCTCACTGATGAATAACTGAGAGTTTATTTAATGAGAAATATGGTGGTAAAACTGTTCAAGGCATTTTTATCTTTCATCATCTAAGCTTAAGCTTACTGGTCAACGACATTCAAAATAATTCCATAACTAAAAGTTTACAGTATGACATTCAAAACACAGTTTTTTTTATCTTTAATAATAAGTAGGCTTAGTCAAAATTAAGCTTATCTAAGAAGGCATCAACTTCAAGCTGAATTAACAATGATTTCATCCCAAACTAAGGCAAATTTTGATGCTTACTTCCAGTTGTAAGGCTGGGTCAACTTATTATGTTTTTTTTTAGAATTTTTTCATATTATATTTTCAATTTTAGCTATCACTCTCTTTAATTTTAATAATATTGGACGGAGTCCACTATTTACTCACGTTTGGCGAAAGGAATACGTGTTTGTTGATGTTAGGCTGAAATGAGTAATAAATTATCCATCCTATATAAGTATAAACAATTTGACACTGGTGTATAATATTCATATTATAATATGCTCCCCCCATTTCATTCAATAACTTTTATTGTCTTGGTACTGAGGAGTATATCTTATAGTGAAATAGTAAGATCATTTTATGGTTAAAGTGTGTCAATAAGTTTTCTCGCCTCTAACTGGGATATTGTGCTTTGGCATTGATCCTTTGTTGTATTGTCTATAGGTTCTCAGGAAGTGGTGATCACAAGTCATATAAGCATTATATTTTTCTTATATATGTTTTAGATACCAGAAATGATCCGTAAAATACATGAGAAATCCCTCTTCAATTAATACTGCTACAAGTCCTTGTTTATTTTTCAAAAAAAAAATATTTGTCAAGTTTCTCGCTCTTACTGAATTGAAGATTTCTTTCTTCTTTCTTCAACACACTGAAATTTCAGAAAATGTCTTATTCATTATCCATATTTTATCATAAAAGTTTGTACTCAACTATTTTTTCAATGTTCGTAAATTTTTAAAATCCTTGATGACATTCCATGGTTGTCTATAAACAGTTTTATTATGTTAACTAATGTTTGAATACATTTATTCATAAGATAAAAATATTAATTTTGAACTTTTTAATGTATAGAGCTAGCCACATATGTTTCGAAACATTTTTTCAAATTTCTATTTTGAATTAGCAAGTACAAATAATTTTTTTTCAAGCACTCGTAACTTGGCTTGTTGCTTGGAAACATTCTTTAAGAATCTCTAGGCAATTTCACACACTCTCAGAGTGGTAATGGTCTATTGCTTCAATAGGTAAATCTATATTGGCGTACCTATGCAGAACAAGAGTAACGATTCATAATATTATTCATATTTCTTTTCATACTTTTTATTAAAGTTTATTTATTTAATTTAACAAAGATGTGTAGAAACTATGGAAATTAAAACATCCTTTGGTGTGGTGTTGTCAATCAGAAAATGTAAATAAAATGACTCCAGGGTTTCTGGTAACCATGCAAGTTTTATCCTGAAATTATAGCATGAATTTCATTCACTGTCTGGTAGGCTTTAGCTTTATTGCCTTTTCTAAATAATTCCTTATTCTATTCCCAAACATTTTCCATTGTTGTCTTGATTTATTTACTTTGTTGTAGATTAGCTAATCAAGAACTTTATTCAGCTGAAAGTTTTCAATTAAATTATAGTTGTCTGATTTTCAACCTTACTCAATAAGTTTATTGTTATAAACTGATAAAAATGATTCTTTTCTTTCAAAATGCTATGGACTGAGTTGTTATAATTCCCTCATGAATTCTGTCATTGTGATTTGCATAATGGTGCTGATTCTATTCTACAACCCACTCGTAATGTCAATAAATTGTCACAAAACAGACACAAGTCAGCAAGAGTAGAAAAAGTATATTTTTCTTAGCTTTATAGACCTAATCGGGCTAACACATAACTATTGTCACTGATCCCAAAGATGTGAATATATAAGAACCTTATTTGCATTTCGGATCACTTCTCTTCTAAACTTCTAGGGCCACCATACACAGTATCTTATCTTATCTTATATCTTATATTATATAGTATTTTAGTGGTCTCATTGTACTCCTCTGTGACCCGCAGTTGCTCCTTATTTTGCATTTGTTCCACCCTCCCCTCCCCTCCCTTCCCTTGCACTACTGTGTTTCTATGGAGAGCTCTACCGGGTCTGTGCTAGCTGCCATAACTTATGTACATGCCTGAGTACGATGGGACCAGTGTGAATATATTACTATGTACGTTTCCAACCAATTCATAACCTCTGGGAATAAGATTCTTTGTCTTTTGTATTCTGATATCATGTGGAAAATTTTTGGAACAAAACTTCTTATTCCCAGAGGTTTGGAATTGGTTAGAAATTTTTTTGGGGTGTGTTTATTGATAGCTGTCTTAGCCACTGATGTGTGAGCAAGCAGGAAAGCTCAATCATGGGCTACCTGTATTGACACACTTCATTAACAAACTTGAATGCAATTTACCACTTTTTTCATAATCAGATGAAAGTGAAAAGTTAAACTATGATGCTATTGGAAAGATTCATAGTCACCTCGATGATGATAGTGACGGAGAAGTAGATATAAGTGAATCTGATGAGGTAAGTCACAGTGCCTTTTTAACCTGCCTTCTCATGCAGTACACTATTCAAGTTCTATTTCAGGGGTATATATAGATCCCTTTCAAGTGACGTCAAAGCAGCTCAATTTGGAAGACAAAACAAAAGAATTTCAATCTACTGAGGATTAGAAACCTATTGTTTTGTCCTCCAAATTGAGCTGCATTCTGACGTACTGCAAGGGGCCTATAGCTATTGAGAATAAGATTCTTTGGCTCTCATTAGTTTACTTTTCTGGTAAAGAAATTGTTCTCAAGGGAACATGAGTTTTTGGCACATGAGTTATTAAAACCAATGATTGTGATTCATGAAATATTTTGTAGAGTAATAACATGGCTGAATCATGACAAATTGTGGTTTAATGTTTGTTTCAGTTTATTCGAGATGAGCTTAAGGTTACTGACAAGAATAGCCGTACTCTCTTTCATGGTAATGACACCCAAATATCTGTTGCTGACCTCTGGAACAGCTGGATAGCAAGTGAAGGTAATGCCAAAATAAATTCCTCCCTAAAATTCATGTTTTTATTAAATTTTTGAAGAAGAAAAAAGGAAAATGTGAGGGAATTCTAACTTCTTTTCCTTGTTGGCACAACCAAAAGGCTCTGTCTGTAAATAATAAATAATAATAATAATAATGGGAGTTCTTATATAGCGCATTTCACATCGTCTCAAAGTGCTTTACAATTTTTTAACCAGTGGAGGACTTTACGGGCTGCATATTAAGGCGCTATTAGCAGCCGTGCAGCTTACAATCATGAGTGAATTGTTAGTAATTAGTGTTATGCCTCCAAATTGGGATAGAAATGAACCGGGAGACAATCCCCTACTCTTACATGAATAATTCAACAGGTTCTTTTATGTCCCCCAATTACAGGTTAAGGAAGGGTTGGGAGACAGGGGCTACAGTTTAAAGTCCTTATCCGAGAAGACTTGAAAGTCTAACCATTTGTAGATGTGATTACAAAGGTAGCACTTTATCCTCAGTTATTTTAATACCCTGAGTGTTGGTCCGGCCGGGACTTGAACCACAACCTCCTGCACAACAGACCGACGCTCTTACCAACTGAGCTAACCCGGTGGCGGTTATCTTGACAGCTTTATATCGGTATTTGTGAAATTCTCCGGGATTTGGCAAACACCAAAATGCAAGCACTTCTTTTCCTCCTCTCCCACCCCCCTCCCTCTCCAGCCTCTCTCTTCCTCCCACTTTCTTTTTTTCCAATAATTGATTCCCCTTCCCCTCCCCATCCCCATGCGGCCCCTCTCTAAGATCTAGGACTCTTGAACATTAAACTTTAGTATACTAACAATAAAAATGCTTAGAAGTAAGAAAACATGGTCTGCTGCTTAATTCATTAGCTGGTAGGAAAAACATGGCCTCAGAATATATATATGTGATAGAGGGTTAACTGGGAGAGTTTATAAAGCTGTTATCATTTATCAAGTGTCATGTATGTAATATGTATGAAGGAAGGATGCATGTTAACTGTGCATGCGCATACAAATTATTACTGCTATTGATGTTTATGTGGCCTGAAAAGATGATCATAATGTTTTGTTTCATCAAGCATTTTTCTTGGATAAATATCAATTAGAAATTGTTTTTTGTATCCAAGAAATAAATAAAAGCTCAATGAAAATAATTGTGATCATGCATTCAATAGACCATTTTCAAATTTGCACAATACCGCTGTGTTCCTTGATTACAGACTCATTTACTCAGGGTTAGCCTCATTTCATCGAATATTTGCAAATACCAACGGTAAAGTAAAGAATGCACAACTTCAACAATACAAACACTTTGAAATTCCACAGACCTTCATGGGAACACATGAATATTCTACACAAAATCAAGGCTAACCCTGAGCAGTAGAAAACTCGAAAATCGAGTGTTATTATAATTCTTATCAAAGTTAAATGTTTTATTTTCCATAGTTCACAACTGGAGTAATGCACAGGTTGTAAGCTGGCTTGTTGAGTATGTTCATCTGCCGCAATATGTTGACGACTTCACCTCTGCTGGTATTAATGGCAGTATGTTACCAAGGTAACCAAGGGCAGGACAGGGGTAAAATTAAGAATGAATTTCACATGTTTTTAAAATTTTGGCACAATTTGCCTGAGTCTCAAGTGGCATATTTTGCAGACACTGGTGTCTAAAAAAGATGTAAAAATAATGATATTATCATATACATGTATATACCATTTTATTTATAGCAAAAAATTAAATTAAATTTAAAAAATATGCAGTTGTGTAAGCTTGGACTTCCATGTCATATTCATTCAAAATGAAATAATTACAGCAATAAATATACTTGCAAAATACACTTTTGAAATTCTAAATATTATATTTTTTTTCTAGACTCGCTGCCCAACCACTCAATGGTGCACTCCTTGGAATCAAAGATCCTAAACATAGAAAGAAAATATCTCTGCGAGCCATGGATGTTATTCTCTTCGGCCCACCAGGTAATAAATTTTATTCAGATGGCAAAACTTATTTATTTAACATTATAATTTTTCCAAAGATGCTAATTAAATATTAATAAGTAACTTGTTGCCAGCTTATAATGTTGACATTCAACAGTTCAATGGATAATACTTGTTACATTTTCATGCCACAATACCTGCTTCACTTAATTTAATGAAGTAAAAATCTCAATAAAATATTTTAGAAATTCCTTTGAGACTTAAAGTTTTCCTCTTTTTTCATTTTCAACTTCAATTTTTGTGTTTGAGGTAACAGGTTTCTGTTACTTCAAGGTTAACTAAATGGTCAAAGTTCATATCCTAAGCCATACATGTTGAGGTGCATGTATGGACTGACAGCTGTGTATTGTCAATAGTGACAACCAAGCCATACATCTCATTATCAACCTCCAAATTGCCCCCCAAGACCATCACTCCCACCAACAATCCTCAGAAGATACTTCGACGGTGTGCTAGAATTTCAGAACCATAATCACTATTTTGCTCAAATATTTTGGATAACTTGTATTTGGGATGTGCACTCTTTCTGATCCATAATGGATGTTCCCGGCCATGCAGTGTTCTCTTTAATAGCAGAAGTCTTCATCAAGAGCAGAGAAGATCTTGTGGGTGGGTTTGTGGGCAGTACTGTATTTCTTGTTGTTGTCGATCCTAAAATTTCTGTTTCAGAACCTTTCATGATTGAAATAGTTTTTTGTTGCTTTGAAAATGCTTTCATTCTTCATTCATTCTAGATGAAATTGAAACAAAAAAGAAAACATGTTTTTTTCCACTTTTATTGCTGCAATTGAATATAGATCTTAATGATGATGTTTAACAGCTTTATGCTATTCAAAATCATAATCCTTTCATTTTGCAAAATTTTTAGGTTCCACTTTAAAAATTTTTTTCTTAACATTATGAGTGATCATGATAATTTTTATGTTATTCTATTTTTCTCTTAACATTCATTGTATTATACACTTATTGAGTGTTCTTACCAGTTGATACCTCACCAGGATAGCTTCACATTTTATTCTCATTTCATTTATTTATTACACCAAACAACTTGCATTTATCTTACACTGTACTCATTAGCACAAATCAGGATCGTTTTTGGATGATGTTGTATGGGGTTGGCAGATTACACAGTTAAAATCTTGAATTTGTATTCTATTTTATCTTCCTTAAGAGGTTCCTGTTTACTCCTGTTTTCCCCCCTAAATTATGTGCATCTAATTTGCTAACAGCCTTGGTTATTAGTGCATGTATTATAATTATTTAAGCTGTCAAATTGTTAGTTTTGCCTCCATAATCAAACACCTTTTCATAATGGATTAACACATTAACATTAATTTTAAATTTCTCATCATGTGAAATCCCCTAACAGGGAAATGATGTTCATAATTTTTATCTCATTTTTCTTCTTATTACTTGCAAAAGAAAATTTTTAGTGGTTTAGTTATCATCAAAACCATATATATTTTTTAAATATTAATATTTTTAATATTTTAAATATTTTTTATTTGTTTATTATATTCACTCTCATTAGATTAAGGATATTAACTAAAAATGCATTTGCTAATTTATACAAAAAAATCACAATCTTTTATTTCCATCTGAGTGTTGTGTTTCCAGCCATATCTTTCTTCCTGAGGAAAGATTGACAGTTGCTAGATTCTCCTCTTCCCCTAACATCTTCTTAAAATATATCCACCCTCAACCACTTGGTCAGGAAATGGTAGGGACAGAACATCTTCTAGATTTTAATCTTTCTTTTTATTCCTTCCCACAGCATCAGGTCACAACTTCATCAAAGACATTGTGGTAGCATTCTCTGTCCTTGTTGCAACCCTTGGTTGTTGGCTTGCAGTCCACCAAAAGAGAAGAGCTAAGATTCAGATGGACCAGATGATGAAGGATCTGTGTGTCCTACAACAGGCTGAACAGAATTTTGGAGAGCTTCAGGACAGGTACAAAAATACTTCAATCTCACATTCCCTTTTACTGTATTTACTCCTTTAAGCACTGCTCACAATTAAGCGCTGCCCTAAAATAAGCGCTTCCCCTGAATAACCGTTGCATCCAAAATGCTATGGCAGCATGCAGAAATATAATTTGGTTGTTCTATGAAGGACAGGTAATGTTTAAGTTTCCTATAGACTGTGTATTAGTTACATAATGTACCTTAATGAAGAATTTATTCATTATTTTCTAGATTAATCAAAGCAGAGGAAGAACACCAACTTGCAATTCAAGAAAAAGCTGATCTAGAAATAAGACTTCTGGAAGAAAAGAAGAGTTCTAAAGTAAGTAAACTTGAATACCATCCATCACAATCAGTACCAACATCCGTGGATGAGTTAGCCTGAGTATCAGGGTCTCAGAGGCCTGATACTCAGGCTATGGACGAGTGTTGTTAGCAGTGACTATCTGCTGTCAAACTAACAGATCATAAATCTATTGAATCCAAAAACCATACATACCTTCCCAACAAAGGGGGATTAGAATATTTCCCTTGGGGCAGAGAAGTACTGAGGTTCTATCTAGACCTTTTTACCTTGGAGCGTAATGTTTTCCCATACCAGACAACACGTTATTCCCTATAGTATCATTTCTTTGTTTAACGGTTGTGTATGAGAAGACACATGAATATGGATACAACTCAAACAAAGAATCTTATTCTCAAGAGAATGACACGTGGTCTAAAATGGGATGACATTACGCCCAAGCTATGGTCCATGTAAATGGTCTTAGTGGTGGGTGAGATGGGCTAATTGTAAAGGTTAATTCTAAAACTATGTTTTGACTCTCAAGATCTCCACATCTGTTTCGACTACCCTCAGTTTTCTGTAGCATTAGCTTTAAATACCCGTAATAAAGAGCTCTAATAGTTCGAGCAGGTGAAGGGAACACCTTCGAACGCTTTTGAAATGAGCTCCTTACTCGGGAGAATTGGGTAACCACTCCCCATGGTTTCGAAGAAAGATAAATGATCCTTACCTCATGTTACCTATACTCGTTGAAGCAAGTATGAGTATGATACATACAGCCTACAGTTATGATGATGTTATATCAAATGTTCATCTAGTCTGGTGCTATTCAGTTACAAGATGCCAAAGAAGGCAACAAGGAACAGTTACAACGATTGGAAGATGCTGAGCATGAATTAATCGAGGTCAGTGGGCTCATCATGTTTGATAAGAAGACAGACGCATATAAATGAACACTGTTTTGGCGTAGCGATAAAACGTTCTCCCTTCACCGGCACTCAGTCCCACAGGTGATGTCACAGATTTGATTCCTGCGCACGCCACATGTGGAGAGAGTTTGTTTGATGTGTTGTTCTCTCCCTTGCCACTTCCCACTAGGGTTTTTCTCCAGGTTCTCCGGTTTTCCTCCCTGCGCAAAAACCAACATGCGATTTAAGAGTTGTGTGCTTAGGGTACTTGATGTAGTGGTATTGAGTGTGACGTATACATAATCATTAGCCTCTGGATAGTAAGACTCAGCAACGGCTCACAACATCACAACGTTATAGATTTATTTATATGATTTATTTGTTAGGTCCGCAAGGCATTGCGTCAGGCCCAGAAAGAGCTTGAGTTCCAGTCATGGAGAGCGCCTCCAGCATTAAAGGAATGGTTACAGATGACATACTCCAGAGAAACAAAACATTTCCATACTAAAAGATCCCAGGCATTAAAACAAATGGCTGAAGCAAAAGAAGCGGTATGTATTTTCTTAGACGGTAGTTTCACGTCAAAACATTTGTCACGTCATTTTTTTCCACGTCACTTCAGTTGTACATTCTTGTGCCATAAAACAAAGCGCCTGGACACACGGAAAACGTTTGCAAAAAACTTTTACGCGCAAATAAAACCACACATATATGCACCGCTTGTCACGCACAAAGTTTTCAGTCCAAGGCTCAATCCAAATCTATTCTTTCTCTTCTGATACTGCGATGTGTGGATAGTTTGTTTTACTTTATAGTTGTGTTGGAGGAATTTCGTTACGTACGACATACACCGTGTGCCCGAGCCTAAACCCAACTAATACTGTACAATTTATTATATTTTTTCAAAGTGTGAACGAATAAGAAAGAAAAGAAACAGCTTAATAGGATCCTTTAGGATGGCACATGACCTGACTATCGATGAAGTGGATCAGTACATCCTTAAAGCCAGGTATTTTCATGAGCGTCGTTGTTGCTGTACGTCCTATGGTCGTTGCGTGACGCGTGCGCACACAGCATTTGTAGTTGTCTCTTGCGCAGCTCCTATGGTCGTTGCGTGACGCGTGCGCACACAGCATTTGTAGTTGTCTCTTGCGCAGGTCCTAGGGTCGTTGCGTGACGCGTGCGCACACAGCATTTCTAGTTATCTCTTGCGCAGGTCCTATGGTCGTTGCGTGACGCGTGCGCACACAGCATTTGTAGTTGTCTCTTGCGCAGCTCCTAGGGTCTTTGCGTGACACATACGAACATTGCATAGTCTCTTACAACATTTGCTTTTAGGGTGATTGCGTGACAGATGCGCACGCAGCATTTTTGTCAAGTGTTATTGAGACTTTATATAACTACTATAGTCTACATTTTGCCTACCACCATCTGCAACTAACCATCTCGTGTTCTCTACTCGTTTCAGAGCATCCTTAGCTGAAGTGACCAATGAACTAGAAGAACGGCAACACAGATGGTCCCAAATAGAGTCCCTCTGCGGATTACAAATAATGTCCAGCGCCTCGTCTGAATCACTACTTCCTGGATCTTCAGGTACAGGCTCCGCCATAGCCAAAGCTTTAGCAAACTGTGCCAATATTGGAAGTGTGGGATCTGGAAGAAAGCTCTCTGGAGCCACCCCTCCCAAACACCTCCACAACAAACTCGAAGACCTGCCCCCTACATATTCTAGTGTAGCGGTCCAAAACTCACCTGACTTGAATCTCTCGAGGGCTATAGATTCTACGGTTGTTAACTCCAATGGTCCAGTAAGTGTAAATGCCAGGGTCCACACGGGAAGCAAACCAGATGATTCTCAACCACGTATAGTAAATGGACATGATAATACTAGTGATCTTTCTACAAATGTTAGTGTTGGTAGTGTTGGTAGTGGAAAGACTAACGAATCTAACCTGGAGCTTGATCCGTTAACATTAATTAACGGCAACTTGGATTCTTTCTCCGGCAGCAAACACTCCCCCCCTGGAAGCAAAGGTAAAAAGAAGCTGAACTGGTTCGGTAAGAAGAGTGATTCAATGCATGAAGTTGATCTAGTCAATGGCGCGGAGAGTGAAGAAGAGAAGCGAAGAAAGAAAATCAAATGGCTGTGGCGAAGTGCTGCTTTAAAGTCAACCGCGCGGCCAAAAGAACAAAACGGCAAACATGAAAACAAACGAGACTCAGTAAGTTGAGGTTAGTTTTAGAGTAAGACCACCAAGTGTGGGGTCTGTCTGCCATGGTAGATTATCGTTTTTAACCTGTCATTGGAGAGCGTTACAAAATTATACGCGCAGTCGTTATTATAGTAACCCCCAGTTCGCACGCAACGTAGAATAACTAGTTGTGCGTGCGTTAGTTGGCGCAAATTGGCCTAAATATTGGCACTTGAAGTTTGAATTCATTTTGTATGATAAGAAATTTCAATTTTGTTAGAGCAAATTTTTGGGAATTTTTCTTACTTTTGGGGCTGTTTGGTTGGTACCGGCGAAAGGAGTCATGATTCAGAGGGCCCTGAGTTCAGCTCGTGGTGAAAATTATTAAAAAAATTAAAGTATCATAATAAGATTTGATTTAGTGGTCTTCCTGGGAAGCCATGTTAGAGTCAAGCTGTTTTCTACCTCAGCCAACCATATTTTAGAAAGTAGACCCAAATTTACAATTAACACTTTACTGGCTTTGGGTGTTTTTTAATTGGTTAGCAAGAAAACCATTGCCTCGAGTTTAGCCAATCATATGTTTGAAATGAGACTAGGTTTTCGGAGCTTATGATTGGTCCCTAAGTCAGGGTACCGTAAGCTCAACCAATCACATACATGATATCAAATTACATCATTCTTCATCACTCGTGCAATTATTTATCATACTTCACAAAAATATGTTTTGATTCTCTTTAAATATGTTTAAAACATTTGACATTTTGAAAACTGTTCATATTATGTCGTAAATTTATATCTTATGTGTAACATATCGATAAGTATATATATTGTAGAAATGTTGTAGAAATAGTGCCCTCTCATTGAGATATCCTTCTCCAAAACCACTAAGTGGTTCCTATGTTGATATACTTATAGTTATATTGATAAGATCCCAAACCATTTTCTTTAACCATAAATTCAAGGCTTTTCCTTGTTCTGAAGGATTGGGTTGTAGAAAGGATTGAAAGATTTGTAGAGATTTATACAAAAAAAAATTTTGAAACATAATTTCAACATTAACATTTAGTTGTTCATTAATTGTAGTTTACTTTGTTGTACAAAAAATCGTGCTTATATGATTAAGTGATCCATCCTTCCATCCACCATCCATCCATTTACCCATCCATCCCTTCCCATCCATTTTCTATTTTTTGTTTGTTTATTAGCTGAAATATTGCTCGATTCATCATTTAGTTGTATTTGAACTTTCAGTCTTGACCAGCAGTGTCAGTGCTAGATGAATGAGGATTTCTTTATTGAGGAGCATTTTAATTCTTTTTTTTTTTTTTTTTTTGGTATTTCGGTTGGTTGTGGTAGTTTAAATTGCTGGGTTTTTGTTCTAAATCGATTATTGCGCAAGTTGTAGGAAAAGATTCAGTATCATTAATGAATGAATGAATGAAAAAATGAATGAATATCATAATTGCAGTGATTGACATGTCTGTATAAATCTTTAAATTTATAGAATTGCTGTTAAAAGGAACATGTGTACAGTAAATCATTGAAAATCGTAGAGAGAAAACTATTTAGCTGATTTGTATAAAATATTTTGCATGATATACCCAGGCGAGCATGCATAATAATCACTTTGAATCGTTCAGCGCGTTTTTTGGTAATTTTTTGGTTGTCGTTGACCCAAAGTTATTTTTGGTCTCCGCTTGTCCCCGATGAGTTGACCTTCAGAACAAACCCAAGGTCAACCAATAAGAATTGAAAATTCCACGTTGTATTTTGATTAGCATTTCCCATGTTCCTGCTCGGAAAATGCAAACCAAAAATATTTGACCCATAATTCCTTTCGGGGAAGGGAATCAACTCAGCTGGATCAAAAATCTAGGTAGGAAAGTTAAACCGGGTGAAAGCCCTTGGTTTTTGGCGGGAAAAATAACTTTCTTTGTCCAGATTTTTCCGTCCGTGATTTGTCGGAGACCAAAAACAGCGAAGCTACTTAAAAATTGGATCGAATGTGTACTTTACCTCGAATAAAGGACTCATTTTTGCATATAATTATCTAAGATTAATTTAACTACCAGTAGTAAAGGTTTTACCGGGAAGTTTTTTTAGGTTGTAAAATTTCAGAAAAAAATATATTTAATAAAATAAGTTTTGGTTAACCTCTTGTGAGCTGCATTTTTCGTTTTCATCGTGTTACTTAGCTGACTTTCAATTATAGCGTTGAAAGAATGAGTAATAACAATGAGAAACCTATTCTGTTTGGTCAGCTGCGCTTTAATTGGGTTTTTGATAAGTGGTGGCTATATATTACTGAGTCGTGTTATAGTGAAAACCCTAGGATACCACATGAGTTAGTTGCCTTGCACTGGCGGGTCTAAGTAAACTATCTTAACCATAACATAAAGATCAGATCTATGACCTAAATCATTGCATTTTTTTTTCTTTTCTTTTTTCCTTCTTTTTTCTTTTCATTTTTTCTTTTTCCTTTTTTTTTTTTTTTTTTTCTTTTTCTTTTCTTCTTTTCTTTGGCAAGCATACATCACTATAAAAAAATAAAATAAATAAATAAAAACACTTCTCCAATTGACTTGAAAACAGCATAAAGTTAGTGCAAAAGAACGATTTTTGACAACAGAAAAATAAGTGCTTGCGGGGCCAGCAAAAAATATGCTTTCCTCTCACGACATTAAACCAGATGTTTATATCTTAAAGGCAATATAAGTGGTATCCTCCTTTGATATGCAGATAAGTAGTTGTATTTTATTCGGAAAGTCTCGGTTTTTCCTAAACACCATTTCCTAAATATCAAAATAGGACATGTTTGTGTGTTTCGGATAAAGGAGATTGCTAGCTTTCATCGAAAACGGCTTGGCAGCTGTAAAGTCAGTTTGTAAGTTGAATATGAAACCTATTCTTTTGTGTTCATATAACGAATAAAACTATATCTTTGGGTATTGTTAAATTTACCAATATTTGACTGAATAGCTTATCTTTCAAGAGGTAAATTGATTCTTAGCCTAATTGATTGTTTTATTGTTTAAATTTTGGTTTACGAAGAGAAGGAAAACAAAAATTTTGAGTGAATGTTATTTTAATCTTTTCGATGAAAAGACCACGTGGAAAGCGACAAAGAAAGTGAATAAATATGTTAACCAAACCAAAATCATCGATCGATGTGAACAATTAAGAAGAACAGCTACTGATCTATTAAAAAGAGAGTCCTGAAGGGGTGAAATGGTAGCTGGGATTCGTCTTTTTTGGGGCTGCGAAAATAGAATTTCATGCACTGGGACAGAGATTTAGACATTACTGGGACTGGGATTATGCAAAACATTTTAACTCCATAACTTGGACAGATTTTGCGTGACTTGGACTGGAATTTTACAAAATTTTGGTCTGGGAAATGGGATTAGGATCCCACTTCAGGACTCTCTAAAAAAATATTTTGAAATATGCGTCTCTAGTCATGAAGTAACTTAAAAAACAAGTAAATATCATCTGGAAAGATTCCACTTCAGTTTGTTTAACTGTTTAGTGCTCTCGTCTGGAAAATAGAAATTAAATCATTAAGTAAACAAAGGATATTGGCTCATCCAACTGATAATTGAATTAATGAATCATTGGAAAACATATACTGAGCGAATTATCATGTTCGCTCTGACCCTTTTTCTTGAACACAGGATGTTTTAAGAGATCGAAATCTTAGGTTATAACAGGTATATAGTAATGATAAAAAATTGATTGGAAAACTCAGACAGTTTTGAGCCATTTAACAATACACAAGGTATAATTGCTCGGCGAACAGGGTAATTATAACACGTGAAATTACTTTTAAGAAAAGGTAAACACATTTTTTTTTTGAAAAAAAAAAATGTTTTTACAGTTGTGATAAAAAGTTAAATTTTACACCGTAAAAAAATAAGAGAGATCACTTACTGACGTTTCGGACGCTAGTCCTTCGTCGGAGTAAAAAAGCAAATATATTTTATATGTATTTTTTATATATTTTTTAGTTTGATTCTCGTAGTAATTGTAAAAATATTACGTATCAGGGCAATTTGTTTTCTTATTATTTCGTTTATTTCTTGTCATTTTTTTTCTTTTTTCTTTCCTTCTTTCTTTCTCCCCGTCCAATCCAAGCGTTTTACTGTCGGACAAAGGCTCTTTCTCGTTATTTCTTCAGTCAGTGAAAACTTCAAGTGTAAAACAAGCTTAAAACGAGAATTTTTCTAAATTTCTATATTTAAGGGTTTTCATTTATTTTCCAAAAATTAACACTCAAGTTTCTTCGTCAAAAACACTGACAATCAAAGATTGAATTATTTGTTGTAATTGTCAAAGTGCTTTATATTAGTTTCATAAACTTGATATTAGGATGTCAGAATTGATCTCAAAGCCTGTCTTGGCTGGTTCTCGTTCCCGTTATTACATGACAGATTTGAGTAGGATATTTCATCAGTTCCTATCTGTTACACAAGTTATTCGATCATATTAGTTGTACTTGTGGTAACTAGTGCTAAATATCATAACTACAGCAGGAAGGAAGGAAGTAAAGTTCAAAGTTATTTTTCATTTGAACCTCCTGCTATAAAGTTGTAAATTATGGTAATTGTTCTTTTTTTTAGGGTCATGATTGATTTGAACATTGATTAAATAAATCCTTACTATAATATAGCATGAATTATTAGTTGTTAGTAGCTTAAAAAAAAAAAATGAAGCAGGTCGGTTTTTCCACTGTTTCTTTTTCTTTCTTTCATCTTATCCTTTTTTTCTTCGATTCTTTTTCTTCTTCTTTTTTTTTTTCGATTTTCGTTCTTCCTATTCTTCTTCCTGTTCTTCTTCTTCCTCGTTCTCCTCTTCTGCATTTTGCTTTGTTTTCTGTTTGCTTACATCTCCACTCTTTAGAAGTGTTCTTCAATCTCTCTAAACTTAACTACGAGATAAAGACTATTGATATTCTGAGAAACATCTGCTCATCTTTAACAGGTTCTAATTGCCCTTTATTTTTCTACAAGCTAAGGGCTTTTGTTATTACCTTGAAAAAGAAATTGTTAAAACTGCTTATCCGGAAGCAGAATCATCTGCTATCCACGTGCCCTTGAACTAATCACCCAGTGTCTCATTATCAACAAACAACTTGTCAATCACTAATCAAGACTTGGATGGTATAAAAAGACGGTCAGTGAATACCGCTTGTTCAGATTGTCCAAACGTCCAAGCATCTTCGAACAAGTACTCCCTGAAGTCAAACCAAATCAAAGCAAGCAAAAAATGTCACGATTTGCCATCTTGTTGTTCGTTGCCTGTCTTGTGGTCGCTGGAGTTTCTGCAAAATCAACGGCTCACTTTAAGAAGAATGCTCTAGGTAAGCGAAAAAACCCTGGGGGAAAAAAACAATTTTTTTATAACTATCAAATCGGCCAAATTGGATAAATATGGTTAAGTTTGAATTCCTTGTGCTTTTTTCCAGCTGACCTTTTCAAAGAACGAAGAGCCAGCTTCAAGAGGAATCCAGGTAAGACCCTTTTCATCTTTCGAGAGGGATTTCTGTTCTTTTCATCTAGTTTGATGAGGTAGACTGAGAACATGCAATTTAATGTGGCAATAGAATAGCAAATTGAACGTTTAACACGAAAAGATTTTGTGGAAATACTGTTCATAGTCAACTTAGTACCAATTATCTTTGAGTACCTTGGACTAAATTCTATATATGACCAATGTTATTGCTTATGTTTATTTGTAATCAAGTTATTGCTAAGATATGATTATATTTCTCAAGCTTACGTTTATCACTGTGAAAATAGTTCAACTCAGTAATGGATTCTTAGACCGCCTCAAACAAAACCTACCGAACGCGCGCGTCTTTTTCTCGAAAGTTCAAAATTTCAAGTAAGGTCAACAATTTGTAATGAAACCTGGGAAAACATTTAAAAAATCAGTCTTTTTCTTTAATTGTCGGCTTCGGTTTGCGATTTTCCAAGTTATTAAAAGTAATTACCGGTCTCAGTGAAAAAGAAAAATGAATTCGATCTAAAGTCAATAGTTGTTATGGAAACCAACACCGCGAGCTTACCGCTTGTTTACTGACTCGGCTCAGAAAAAGACGCCACGCTTTCAACATAGAAGATTTGTTAATCTATAGATATAGTTTAAAAGAGTCTTGTTTCTTAAGTGTTTGTTTTTGAAGTCCTTGATAAGGTTTTTAGGCTGTTGTGACGCCGTCTGGTTCATCATTACACAAAACGCAATTACGACTTAAGATCAAATCTAGTCATCAAATAGTTATACCTAAATCAGGACCTCAAAGTTATTTGAACTCTTCTTTAACAAGGGCCGCGAGACTGTTAAGATCTTAACTAATTATATAATTTTTCTTATTTTTTGTATATAATGTTGATGTTTTAGATATTTTTTCCTATATATTTTTCCACATTTCTTTATATTGTAAATAAATCTTCCGCATATATTTTATCTAAGGTAGATTATTAAAGCTTATTATTATTACAACCACAAAACACCACGTCCTGCAAAGTTTATCAAAAACCAAACCAAAAATATAGATATTCTTTTGAAATTGTGTTTATTTTAATGTTGTCGTTAGTTTGTTTGAAGGACTATACCCTATGAAAAAAGAGTAAAGGACTGGGAACTAGCACGATGAATGATCAATGATTTCAAAAATTCATTTCGAATACAAGAAAGAGCATGTCTAAATTAGTAATTTGGTAGAGTTCTGTTGTTATATATTAAATTACTGCAGAGTTATAAGCATTTTAAAATGTACCAAAAACATGAAAGCGAGGCTTGTCAGGCCATTAGTTGTTGTTTCCATACAAATCTTTCTTATTTCAAACAGCTGTAGATTTTTATCATTTCATGTTACTAAACTGAAATTTTTGAAATTACTAAAATCGATATACTCTTTACAATGAAAACAATGGTGTTTTCAATAACTGATGAACTAAGGTATATCTATGGCCATGCCTTTTTTCATATAGTGTATAGTTTTCACTAGATAAGTCGGGTCGCCGTTTTGTATACTTACAAACTTTGTATGCACATGTTCCACATGGATGGCTAGTGCGTGTTTGTAGTATAGGAAAACGTTCAGCTAATTTTTTTAAAAATTTTATTCTGCAACATTTCCCTTCCGCAACCAAGTCTTTTACATCTATATTTCAGCCTTGTAAAAGATCATTCTTAAGAAGAAGAAAAATATTATAACATTTATTTTATGGTGTAATATTGCATGTCTTTATTAATGACATTATTTTGAATGATTCTTCAGCCGGTAGCACATGTGTTAACCTTCAAGATAACCACTTCTGCAATCAATTGGCTCAAAATGGCGCATGTGCAGCCGTACCGCAAATGGCAAGCCAATGTGCAAGTGCCTGTAATACCTGTTAACCACGTTAATGCACGACTTGCTTGGAAAAATACAATTATCAGGTATGTTTAAAGTTTGCAAGGGGGTACTCTTTCCCAGGCATCGGGAACTGAGGGGGGAGGGATCTGACTGAGTACATTTTCCCTGTAAGTATTTGTGTAGCAATCCATAACGTTGAATATTAGAATGGATGACATTATTTCATTTATTAGGCTTTTTATTCTTTCAGGTACAACGATGGCTAAACAGTAGAAGTATACTCAGCTGTTGTCAAAAATATTTTCAAGCTTAATAACAAATAATTCTGTAATATGCACCAAACATGTACAACCATTCAAGACATAAATAAAATACGATCAGGCTGAACAAGGAATAAAAATATTTGTATCTTAGCTGGTATTTTACATTCGTCTTCAGACAATGACGTCATTTTCTATTGACGTCATACAAGTATGACGTCATAGTAAAAGGCGACCTTACTGCGCGGATACTGAGGTGAATATACCTAGAATGCAGGTCACGTCTGGCGCAACCTTGCGCGGTTTAAAAGCAACATTAATCAAAGGAATCATATAAATCTAAAAAAAATTGATTTGAAGTTTTGGCGTGACTGTGTTGAGAATAAGATTCTTTGTGTGAGTTATGTGCAATAAGTCGAAAAAGGAAAAATATACTCAAGGGTTTGGCATGGGGTCTGAATGAGAAAACATTACGCTCTAAATATATATGAACTCTTAACGCACTGCGTTTGACAAAATATTTATAAGCCAGCTCCTTCCCCACCCCTCCCCCTGCAAAAACAGTAGATACTAGGCATGCGCAATGACCAGTTAGAAGCCGGCAGCCCAGCCATGTTTCCTTGGGTCAGATTGAGCGAAAATCGTGCTGTTTTCTTCTCTATATATTGCTTGGACTACAGCATACCAGGTGGAAGGTATCATGTAGTTTCCCCGCTTAGCTAGGCCTTGTCTTATTGGTTCAGGTAAAGTGTATTTACGATCTTTAACTTCATATGTGGTGTTGGAAAGCTGGTTATGAATACGTGGGTCGCTCACTGATACATTCAGCGGTCTGCCGAACCACAGTTTGTTCATTGTGACCTGGAATCATCAATAAAGGTGGGTTAGTGAGTTAGATATTAGAAAATAATTCTTTGATATTTGTGTCGAAGGATTTTGAAATTCTCTAGGTTTGGGGTGCCTGTGTCTTATGATTACTTTTGAAATTCTCTAGGTTCGGGGTGCCTGTGGTTTTGGGACTTTGCTGTATAAGTTACCTATAGCATCATAGTTTGTGTACACTAGCTGTAAATTGAATCAGTCATTTTACTTACCAGTGCAGTAGCAGTCGTGATTCTAGTCCCTCCTGATGCGCCCGCGATCAGTCTGACCATGCCATCATTCCTCTGTACAAAAATCACTGGACTTATTGAAGACATAGGTCGCTTGCCAGCCTTGATGTAGTTGCTAGGCGACGGTTTGACGCCGAATCCATTCGGTTTCCCCGGGGTAGAGAAATCATCCATTTCATTATTGTATATAATGCCCGTCACTGGAGAACGATACTTGGCCCCAAACCTAGAAAACCATTATTAAATGATGACAAATCATTTCACAGTCCATGGGTATCAAGGGTGGTGTACGTAAAAACTCTTGATTCGAGGGTTTTTCTTCATCGACAAAATCTAACGAGCTCAATTACATTTCGATCTGTGAGTTAGCCATGCCCTGACTTAGATCAGCCCAGAGGTTGTTTCAGGGTTTGATCTGTGAGTTAGCCATGCCCTGACTTAGATCAGCCCAGAGGCTGTTTCAGGGTTTGATCTGTGAGTTAGCCATGCCCTGACTTAGATCAGCCCAGAGGTTATTTCATGGAGCATAAACAATATTTGCTTGTTTTTCGAAGGATCCAAGATGACACAAAGGTTTCCAAGGATGGAGAAATGCAGCTAACCGGAACACAGGGATCCCACGCTCGATTTTTATGCCGGTATCAGTCCCAGTCATGGCCACTAGCTACGCGCAAGGTCACGTTGTGATAATTTGTTCTTCAAGACTACGCATGAATTTCTTACCTGAAATTTATCGTGGTTGTCAAGGATACAGCGTCGCCATTAGGCGCCAAAACAGACAGATGTGAAGTCCCCTGGTGTCCGGTACCGGAGAAATATTCCCCGTAGAAAGAGGCGTTGTGGTATGTTATGTTATCATTAATCTTAAGGCGGATTTCGTTTGCTATGCTGGGGTTGGTCATGTTTCGTAAAACCTAAAAAAAAAAACGAATTAAGACTGAAATTCACATCAAAAAATCTTGCTCAATAAACCTTAATTTGGAGGACAAAACAAAAGAATTTCAATCTTCTGAGAATTGGCAAAAAAATTGCTTTGTCTTCAAAATTGGGCTGCATTCCGACATGCTTCAAAGTGTACATGTCTATTTAACGATTCGAAATCCTCACAGGGCTGATCTTCGATTTCAATTTCACCCCTTCCCTCCTCTCCCCCCCCCCCCCCCCCCCCCCCCCCCCAGGATAGAATTGAGGGGAAGGGGCATACAATGCCGATTCAATGGAATACAATTCGTAGAGAACTATCAATAAATCATGCAATTAACAATAATTCTCCTCACTTCCTCACACTTCGTCGTAAAAACCCGATCCTTCCCGACATGCACCAATACCCCATTCATCTTACCTCCGAAATATTGGCATAACCTGGGCTGCTGAAATCAGGGTCTCCCAGGTGTGCACGGGCAGCGTAACCGTGTTTAAATGCCTCGATAATGCGGTGATAGGTACGGGCAGAGACTTCGTCATTAGCTCGGTCTGCGGCACTCATGTTGTATCCTAAATTATATCCAATATACATAATGAACAAATAAATTTCAGTTAATATATATAAAATTGAAGCGAAAAGTAGAGAAAAGCTAGTGAAATTTAACTGCAATAGAAAAGGGTTCATTTTGTAGTTTTTCAGTTGTCTATACTGCACAAAATGCATGCCTGCTTGGATAGTGTGTCCAGCATTCTTTTTCAAAAGGAAGGTGAGTTTCGCAGAGTTGCTCGTTGATTGTCTCCTGCAGTGCTTTGCGGATTTTTCTCCGGGTTCTACACCGGTTTTTTACCCTCCGATCATGGAACGAGGGCCATAACTTTGTTACCCAATATCACTTTGGTACCACCCTCGCAGACGTAAAACAACTACGATTCATATATTCCAGAATATTTTTACTCAGTTTACCTTTGAGAACGTTTAAAATTAGAGTAATAACAGCACCACTAGAAGGAGGTGCAGTTGTAAAGAACTTTAATTCATCTGACAGATTACTCTTGAGTGCTTCTCTCCATATAGGTTTATAATCTATAAGATCTTCCTTGGTTATGATTCCCTTAGCTCTCTTAACGTCTAGTACAATATCCTCTGCCAGGCAGCCGTTGTAGAAACTCATGGGATCATCTCGTATCTTTTCCATAGTTATTGCTAGTTGTGGATTAGTTATTGTTTCGCCAAGTTTTTTCATCTCATCTCCGTTAAACAAAAGTTGCCTGCAAGAAAAAAATGACAAAGTTGGCCTAGCCTAGTGTCAAAGGTCATTAAAATGACATGACATGACATCATGTTCACGTCACCTATTCCAACACTTATTACGTCATTTTTTATCCAACTATAGCTAGATGCCACGATTTTTTTCAGCCTACTTGGGAAAAAAGGCGGGTCAAGAAAGGATCATACAGGCAGTCACCCATTTGCTATACCATATTTTGAAGCAAGCACAATTATGATCCCCATAAAAAAATGTTATTCTAGGTCAATTACTGTAGCTTACTTGAGTCCTGGGTCTTTTTTGATGTCTTCTTTACTGAGTTCCATAGCTTCGTATAAAGGGATAGGGATTGGAAAGCCATTTTTAGCTAATTTAATAGAAGGCTGCACAAGGTCACGCCATTGTAGTTTCCCGTATTTGTTGTGTGCCCAATGCAAACCTTTTATTTCTCCTGGGATTCCTGTCGCTTTTCCACCTATAAAAATACATGGAAATGTTTATTTGACTTATTTAAGCTTCCCAAACTTTGCGCATGGATAGGTCGAGGTTGTAAGATGTTCTGGATGTACTGCGCATGCTCGGCATCAGCGAACCGCTGAAGGATCAAACATAATCTATTATTCACTCATGTTTGTGTGTAGTTGTGGAGTTGACATAATTTTTTTTTAAATTGGAGGGGCTAATCGTCCTCGCTTGCAGCTGAAGAGCTGAATTGCGAAGGACGCAGCTCAACGTGGTCGAGTCGAAGGCATATACGAAGGCGCCTTCGGCAGCCGCCATACGACTAGGGACTGAACTAGGGACTAAAAGCAAAATTAACGGTAGATTGGTCCTAGACTTTTCCAACACCTTCAGGCATCATTTTAAAGAGTGTTTACTTAAGCGATTAATTAATTCTGGTTTTTAAGTATGTCGCATATGAATGCTGATATGATGATGATAATTTTGTGATTGATAGTATCCGACATGCAGGACTGGGATTGAAATGGTTTTCAGATCAGGTTGGCATAGTTTTGGTTCAATTTGTCGTACCTTTGGTAGATGAGATGTTCTGGAACATGTCTTGTGTGGCAGCTTTTGGAGCTTCCTCTCTATAGTCCAGCGTTTCTGCTTTCCCATTTTTCTTGTCATACACCAACATAAACCCGCCTCCACCAATACCAGCTGAGTGCATATTGATCACCCCGATACAAAATGAACTGGCTATAGCAGCATCAACAGCACTGCCTTTTTTCTTAAGAATATCTCTACCGATCTCCGAGCACTTCCCCGAATCTGCTGCCACGACGCCCTCCTTATACGGTCCATAACCCGTCTCGTTCCCTGATGGAGTAGGAAGACCTGTAGGACTGACAGTAGGAGGGTTGGTAGGGTGGCTAGTAGGGGCAGTAGTAGGATTCTTGACGCCTGGTGTGGACCCAGTGTTTTTCGAAGCGTTTGATATAGCGAATCCAATCCCAAAACCAACGCCGAGTATAATCAGGGCAGATAACACCAAGACACATACTAAAACTTTACGATCTTTTGAGCTGGAAAGAAGGAATCAGAGAATTAAGAAGGGATTACTGAGGGCCCTGCTTACTGATCAGCTGAAGGAATGACTCGTTAAGGTGACTCCAACATAATTGCGAGTGAATCATAGTTTGTGGTTTTTTTTTAACTCGCTCGTATCGTGTCAAAAACACTCGGATATTTCTGAAATAAAAAGCATGTAATCATAACTCAAACATTTTAGTTTTTAACGGTACGGTGTACAATAGGATTTTATTTTTAAGTCGTGTTTGCGATTACGAGCCAATTTCGTAACCAAGTATTTTTGACGCGGTACGAGCGAGTTAAGAGCTTGCTTTCCGCTAAGATATGCCAATGGTCAAGTGGTCTGAAAAAAATTGGTATGTGAACGATCCAAGCTCAATGGTTCTAGTGTTAACGGAAACAGGGAGTCTAAATTAGAAGGACCTATCATTCAAATAACCCAATTATTTCCTTCCTAATACTATCCAAAGATCTTTGAAAAGCAGTAGAGATTGAACCCCACCCACCCACCCCTCCCCAAGAAACTCTTGACTCATAATTGAGATAAAATACCTGAATTGCATAGCATTAGAGTACATAACATTAAAGAGATTTGTCAATATTACACCATCTTAATAAAATTTAATTAAAGGCTTTCTTTAGAAAATATATATCGATTAGCGAAAAGAATTATTTATGCAAACTTTTAAAAATTCGGTTCTCGTACAAAAAATTTAGAAGCTAAGGAATTTAATCAATGTAATAAAAAAAGTTTACTCAAATGTCTGAGTAGTTCGGTGAGATATCATTAGACAGTTCTTTTATCTTTTCAAGAGCCGGAAATTCTTTTTTTTAAACAAAATTTCATGTAAGTCATGGTCTCTGTAAAGGAATATTTTTCTCATAAGTAAAGTCCACCAAATAGGAATAGTCTCAAATAGGAAAATCCTTTTGTATGTGAGTCGCTTGTACTTTTACAAAAAGAAACTGGTCCGGTTTTTTTTTTTACAATCTTGCTCCTCATGATTCAGTTATTGTTTTGCTGTATCATTATCTGGTTTTTGTATGTTGGTTCTTGTTCTTTTTGAGGGGAAAACGTGCATCGTCCCATGCGCTCGGCAATAAAGCAGTGCAAGTTAATTTGATATCAGTACTTTGATTAAAATAGCAAACAAACTAAGAAAAATACTATGTATGGCAGCCAACCCACTCAAGGGAGCTAGAGTTTTAGAATATTGGTGCAAAAACGTAACTAGATCAGTTAAACAAGTGTTTTATATTAACTCAACACCAAGTTCTTTTAAAAGTAACATCAACAATGAAGCCAAATTCTAGTCATTTTATCGTTGACAAGATCCCGACATGTCTTCTTCTGAAAACCCAAAAGTTGAAATAGGATGTAACGAGATAGTAAGCCAGGATGCAGGCCTTACTATTGTTACCAGGAGCCGGGTTTAAAGCCACGGAAAGCAGAATAAGATAGTCGGTAAATAAACTTTATGAACATAGTGCCTTTCAGTACGAACATCGCAAATTGATTTGGCCAGATCAGTTGGTAGATATAATAAAACAATTACTCTTGACTGGTCTTCAGGCTACTTTATCAACCGGGGTATTGGATATCATCACTACCCTTGCATTTAACTATCTTTTAGAGTATTTCTGTGCCTATATATTGCGTTCTAGAGCGATGAAAACTGGGTTCGATTCATTCAGACTCCAACGGCATAAAGACGCAGAGATTTTAGCATTTTATGATGCTATTTAATACTTACTTCATGGCCATGATGAACGCGTAAATCTTCACTCTACTTCAATTCTGTGGTATCAGGTCTCCAGCTTCTCTTTCTAGCTAGAGGCTTGGTTTTTCAGTCAAGGTCAGTCTGGTACAACGTTGTACTCGATCCAGAAATATAGAAGGCAAGGAGTCATGCATGTGTTTATCTTGGATATTCAGCTCAGAAGCTTGATTGACAGGCTTTGATTCAATGTCAACACAAACGATAAGCTGAGCTAATTTTCTTGACGTCAACTTAATTGACCAATCAGCATGTGCCGTCGTTGGTTGATTTTATCTGTAAGTACATCAGACCTCCCCCTTTTTTCATTTTTATTTGGGGGGAGGAGAAGAGGTAGGCTAGCTCTTATATCTGCCATCGTGCATCATGTTGGCATACTGTGTCTTCAGGGCGGCCGCGAGAACCTATTTATTTCTCAACGGCCCAAATCTAGATCTAATCGTGGAAACAAGGGCACTAGGACACCCGAAATACTCATGTATACATAATTTGTTCTTTGTTTATGATTGGATTACACGTGATTTATATTCTTGTTCTCTGGCTTCTATTTGCTTCGTTCCAAAGGTCAAAGAGATTATAAACTGTTTGAATAATACTGACTACGCGACCACGCGATATCTATTACGTCACTAATATCTTACCATCTCCTAGAATCACTCTAAAGTACTTTTTCCATCCTCCCTTCCTTCATTCCTTCCTTCCTTCCTTCCTTCCTTCCTTCCTTTTTCTTCCTTCAGACCCGTTTACACTGGCGGTCTTTGAGACGATTTTAGATGCGATTTTTCAAGCGTCTTAGTCACAGTCAAGAATGGTAAATAACTAACTTGTAAAGTTCTATTCATGACACCAAGATTACCTGGACAAATGTCTCTTTAGAAGCATTAAACAAAATTTATTATATTTTCAAAAATCTCCCCAGAAATCGCACCAAAAATCGCCCCAGAAATCGCAGCAAACTGAATAGCTGCAGAAATCGCCAGTGTAAACGGGCCTTTCCTTTCCTTCCTTCATGTCCTTCCTTTCATTGTTTCTTCCTTCTTTCTTTCTTTCTTTCTTTCCTTCTTTCTCTCTATCTTTCTTCAATTTCTTTCTTTTTTCTTTTCTTTTCTTTTTTTTTTTTTCGTTCTCTTATAATATTTCCTTCTTTCTTTCTTTCTTCTATTTATTCGTTCCGTATCCGTTTCCGTTTCCGCTAGTTTTAGCGTTTTTTTTCTTCACTACCTTGCTCCGAATTCTAACCAGGCAGGGCGATAGAGTTATAACTTCTCAAAGGTCAGCTAAGATTTCTTTACTTTATTTCACATTTTGACGATTTTATTGAGGTTTTTTTTATAGATCCCATACATTTTCTTATAATATGACACCACAGAAACCCAGCTTCGGCTACCTGTGGTTATGAGACAGGAAACCGACGTTTTTTTGTATCTTTGTATCCTTGTATCTTTGTATCTTGCAACTCGGTTTAGACCAAGCCATTAATCCTCCATTTCAAAATATTGAATATAAACTAACAACTTAAATAGTAACACCTTAATGTCCCGGTATGACTTCAACGAGGTGAAACACTATGGCTATGCTAGATCACTCTACCACAGTTCAAATAAGCGAGTGAAATCTCATGTAATATCTACCGGTGTTGACATTGACGATGCAATGAAAAGACAATCATGTCATCATTCTTTCAGTTTGACCTGAACTTTTTTAGTTGCGTGATTATATATGTCACAGTAACACTGAATTTGCATAACTGATCGTTTTATATCAGATGTTGGTTTCATCATCACCGTTGCACTAGTATTTGCCTGTCAGTATATTCTTCAAAATTTCACCCTTAACTAATTCAATTGGACTCTGGTGAAAAGATCTAGTTTGTTTTAAACTCAGAAAGCTAGTGAGGAAAGAGCTTTTATCAGAAGTGGCTGTATTTTTCTTCCCCCTGGCCTGCAGATTTGAATGAATATCAACTCTTGAAGTGACGGTACTTGGACATTATGAAGAAGTACTTCAACAACTTGTCATTTCTTCTAGTTCTCTTTGTGGATAGATCTGTTATTTCATACTCTGGTAAGTGATACTTTGGTTGATGTTTGTTCTTTTTTAATCTGTAGTTGTTAGGCACGACTGAAAATGAAACAATAACGAAGGAATCGTGGTTTGACTTGAATGAAACCGTTAAGAAATATTTCTTTGTTTGGTCTTCTGACTTTAATCGTTTGGTAGCAAAAGCCACGCGGTCATCTTCGCTCTTTCTACTGTTATACTACACATCTGATCTTTATTGCGCAATATTCCGAATTTAATATTGTCAACAACAAAAAATCACACACACCAGCCGATACGATCGAGATCGGACTCGAGAAACCCGCTACAGAAATCGATCGAATCAATAATTTAAACTGATATCCACTTTTATTCGATATTCGCTTTTCTTAGAATTTTATACTCAATTTTTCACTTGTTATTCGTTCGATTGCGAAGTGTGATTGCCACGTTCGAGAAGACTGATGTACTGTTGAAAGTATTTATATCATATAGTGTTATTGACTCAAGGTGGGCGTACAATGACAAATACCATAAATCAACAAAGCCTGAAAGTTTACACTTTGGAAACCTATATATTGCTTTATATTGTTGGCACATTAACATCATAATTGCAATGATTATATAGACATTACGACCACCTAAAGACATTAAAGTATGCTGTCGAAATATTCGATTGAGTTAGGACCGGTTCTGATAAACTACATGACTGAACACTTAGCATACTGGAACGACCTAATTATCATGCGGTCTAATAACAGGGTCACGTCTTGTCAATAAACTCAACTATACCAAAATATTTGTGGGGAAATATTTAATGCGTCTAAGTAAATTCGCTATTAAATTGATTTAGAAATAACTGATCTTTGTTTGAAATGCTGCTTATATATCGGTAATGTCAACTTTGCTGTTAAAATATCTCAAAAGAGTGTAATCGAATGTGTGACAGTGTCGCATCGAGGGGGAATCCCCTAATAGAACTATCAAGAATGAGGCTGAGATTCTAAGAGAAGAAACTCCCGTGCCCCATTGATAGTTTTTTTTTGCAAGTGTGTACGTACATACTTCCCTCAAGATGACCGTGTAGGTCGCAAGATAAATGTAAAATCAAACACAGTAAGCTCAACAAATCTATCTCCATATTGTGGTCTAGCGGTTTCCTTGTTTGTCTGGTGTCAATCGAATGTTTTCATACCGTTTCACGGAGGTCAAAACAAATTAAGGAAACGCTCCTTGTCTGGATCACGTTTGAGAAATAGAAATATGAAAGGCGCTTTAGCTATCATCACGGGACTGATAAGATTGAAAGGGACTATTTGTCATGATAGTTGGTGAAGGCTTTATTGACGATTATAGGCTTTTTAAATATGAATATAACTTGTTATGCTGATTCCGTGTTTGACTTGATAGAAGTTGAGGAAGAGAGTGAGTATCATGTTACATTTGTTACATAAGTGAACCTAATCTTAAGTGACATGATATACTATTACACTATTGCTTTACCCCTTGGGGAATAATGACGTCATGTCTGTATACATGCACGAACATGCCCATTATATATTAGCCAGGCTAGCACATGGTCCACTACTACGAAAAGCCACTAAAATGCTGTATCTCGTCTTATGTGGGTTTTCAATCTTTGTATCTACTGTCAAAGGTATGCGATAAAAACATATCACTAAAAATAATACAAGGAATCTGTTACCGATAAGTTAGACACCAGCTCATCGTGCGAATGAATATTTCTCACGCGATTAAGGATACTTAGAGCTGTTATCATTACTCCAACTTTAATAATTTTATAACTAATCCAAAATATTCCCCTTTAGTAATTGTATCACTGTTAGTCTTCATTTTTTAAAACGACTAAATTAACCTTTACAGCTTGCGATTCTTTACTATAATTTGACAAAATGATAATTATACAATAATGAATGCTTCTTGTCAATCGAATTGTGTGCCGGTTACATGTTTAGTCATAGTCTATACTACTGTATAAAACGTATATCAAACGTTTCTAAGAGCATTTATTCAGATCTATTCCTATATAAAAAGAAAGACAGATAGTACTTTATATTTTCGACTTAAAATCTATCCAAACATACACAATGCTGTAGCTAGGACAGAATTCAGCTTCAACGTGAGAAAGAAAGAAAAAAACTACGGTCACGACGAAACAAATACTATATTTGATCTGACTAGTTGAATATTTCAGTATTATTATTTCAATAATATTGATTAATATAGTTGTCTCTTTGCATGATTATGGTCATAATAATATACGGTCTCGTGCAATTTGAACTCTTTGAAAAACTCACTCGTGCAAATTAATCCCAAATTGAACTCGAAACCATATTATTACCTATACTTATAGCATTATACACGCCGGCATGCAGAATTTGATTTCTCCCCTCATGAATAATTAACTATGCTATGACTTGGCAAAATTCGGGCGAGCTGTAATCTTCAGCAAAATGAATGAGACATTGGCAGTATGTGGCAATGGTTATTCACTAATGGTTATTCTTAAAAGCATTTGAGCGCTAGTTATTTTATAAAAGCAATAAAAAAAAACCAGTTTTCCGTGTATTATACTCTGATAAAGACACTTGGGATGTGGAGAGAACACGAGAGAAGCGTAAGAAACCACGACGCGTAGCGAGTTTTTTATTCCTTAAATATAAACCATGAGAAAATTAATATTGTTGGTGTGAACCAGTTCAATTAACTATTTACTTCATGTAGAATGAGTACTTTTTCTTTCCTTCTTTCCTTTATTTATTCATTCGTTAATTCAGTTCTTTTTTACTTCCCCCCTTTTTCGTTCGGTTTTTCTCCAGTTTTTGAGTTTATAACTTCCATCCATCTGTGAAGGACTTTGTGAAGCACAGTTGCTCAGTCTACTAGCAACTCGAGTAAGCGAGTTTAATATGTTTCTGGTGAAATCTAAAATTAGATCTGACAGCTGAAGTTGCGTAACAATCTTGCATAATAATTGGACGTAAGTTCGTTTAATCACTTGTCAGTATATTTTCGATACTTTTCTCCTAAACTGTACGATTCTGATAAAAAGATCTAGTTTGTTAAAACTTGGAAAGTATAATAAACGAGCTTCAGACGCCGGATAGTCTTTATTCTCAATATGTAATTTGGATCTCACTAAATTTGTAAATTTAATCACATTGGAATCAAATCGGATTGTGATTTTAAGCGTTATACGTTTATAAAAGTATTTGTCTTTAATTTTTTTTTCCTTTTATCTGGTAATTCCACCGCATTCAAGTCAAAAACAAAAGAAAACGCGCCTTGTCGATTTACGTCTGGGACAAAAGTTCCGCTTGAAAATTATTCTCATCACGGAACTGATAAGACTGAACCCTGGCTGGCTTCTAACTTCTTTTAGAAGAGGCCAGACATGTACATTGAAAGAAGACACAAACAATTTTTTTTTTGAATAATACTCAGAATCTCTCCAAGTAGTAGATAAACAATTAAAGAGAATGAAATTTACACTTGTTAGAAGATTGATGATGATGAAGCTGAAGGGAATCGGGGAGGTAGAAAGGAATGGTTGCCCCTATTTGACATTTGACCCTATTTTTTTTTCTATTTCCAGCTACTAAAATTCAAGACATTCTTGCGTCGACTTGCAAGCCATTGACCATCACTTGTGAAATTAGCGACATAAGCAAGGCCACGGTTGTGCATCTTTCAATAAATAACAATTTGATACAGGGAATGAATTTGGCGAAGAAAAAAACGGAATGTCCTGAAAATAAATACAGGACTTATTGTTTGTCAAGGATGAAAGGTTCTCACTTGGCTGGTAACAAGATGTATTTCAAGATAGATCTTCCTTGGCTTGAATTAAACCAGAGTATCACTCATTGCGTGGTGAGGTACTCGGATGGCCGTGGAAACCAAAACATATATGGAAGGATAGATCTCCATTCATGTCAAGGTTTGTGATACATTTGAACTCGCGTATTATGATAATGATGAACGAACGAACGCACGGACGGACGGACGGACGGACGGACGGACCGATGGACGGATGGATGGACGGATGGACGGATGGACGGATGGACGGATGGACGGATGGACGGATGGACGGATGGACGGATGGACGGATGGACGGATGGACGGATGGACGGATGGACGGATGGACGGATGGACGGATGGACGGATGGACGGATGGACGGATGGACGGATGGACGGATGGACGGATGGACGGATGGACGGATGGACGGATGGACGGATGGACGGATGGACGGATGGACGGATGGACGGATGGACGGATGGACGGATGGACGGATGGACGGATGGACGGATGGACGGATGGACGGATGGACGGATGGACGGATGGACGGATGGACGGATGTATGAACGCGGAACGGATAGATGGATTAATGAAGTGGTTGATTGAATGGATGAATCGGGATGAAAGAATATGGTTGATTGAAATGCAAATAAAAATTAAAAGATACGAAGAATGAGATGAAAATATAATTTAACCGTATGAATACATTAACACACTTTATAATGCTGTGTTGATGAGTGATAAATCATGAAATAAAATAAAACACATTGAATAGAGGCTAGTACTAAACCAGTGCTATTTTCACCGCTAAAAAAGACATGAAACGAGTACGCGCGGAATTTAATGTTAACACACTTTTTTAGGTGTGATACGAAGGTGAGAAGCACTTTGCATACGTCCGGATCGGCAGTTGGCTATTTAAGCTAGAAGAAAATCTAAGGTTTCGGCCTCATTTGCTAAGATACGCTGTACCAGTTAGTGCTAGACCGAGTTTGGACCCCACCCACTTCCCCTTCGGCGACGTTTCCCCCAGGAAAACAGTTCAGTAGTCCCGCGGTTTAATCACAGCCTCGGCAAAATTTGTGTTCCCATAACTGAACCGCGCTTAGGAGGTGAATGGCTGTTTTGGCGGCGGTGAAAATGATTTACTATTTGGTACTAATTGAAATAGTGCTAGCTAGTACATGCAGTATTGTTTCATGGATATCGTGTTGGCACTCTAAATGAAGCATTCAAAACATTAACTTAAAGATCAATAATGCCTCATATTAATGAAAAGAAACCCTGAGGAATTTCTCATTTTCCGTAGATGGGAATTCATCCAGCGTTGCCAATTCAACGCCAACGACAAATCCGACAGTTTCGACAATTTCGAACCCAGGTCAGTGTTTACATGCTATTTGTAGATTTGTGAAAATAGTAAGCAGCAGCAACAACAGCAACAGCAGCAACAACAGCGACAGCAACAGAAGCAACAACAATAACAACAGCAGTAGCAACAGCAACAGTAACAAAAACAGCATACAGGCTAAAGAAAACAACAAGGGATGCGGTGCTTGGGATACCTCTATAAAAAATAACATTTTCGTTTTTTTTAAATATTTTCTTATTTTTATTATATTATTTTCATTGACTACAGTTACTTCTCAAGCTAATGTGTCATCTTGCACGTGTCCAAATATTACGCAGAACGTGACAAATAACAACGAACCCGCTGCAAATAAAGGTATGTAGATTCTTTATTGTTCAACTCTTCAAAAAACTTTACAACGTACTCTTTAATTACAACTCATAAGAATGGCTGTCACACAAACTTTAAGTATACAGTAAAATCTCGTATGATAAAAGAATCACTATTGACCCAAGTCAGGCTATAATGGTTCTTTATACGTTTGATGAGAAATAAGGATGAGTATAGGTTCTTAAGCCCATTTGAACCCATTATCTCGAAAACGAGCTCGGGACACCCCATTTTTCTTTTCATTTTTGGAATCAGCGTTAAATTCTGTGTAAAATATTCTTCTAAGAACATTTTTGTAATTATAATTATTCCTTGCTAAAGTAGTCAGTCACCTTAGAGTGCAGACAATATATCCGTGAAATACAAATTACTAAATAGCATAAAATAGTGCTAATTAAACAATAGAAAACAATAGAATTTGCACAAAATTGTATAATTTAGCAATATGTCCTAATTAACAATTAGTCCTCGAGTCCGAATGGTCTACGAGTCAATAGCCCATGAGGCCGAAGGCCGAATGGGCTATTGACTCGTAGACCATGAGGGCGAGAGGTCTAATTGTTTTAGTAAAAACCTACTAATCAGTCCAATAAAAGGATGCAAAAAGTTTTGGATTTTGCTTTAAATATATATTTTTTGGTTTTCAAAACCGGCGCTTTTCGCTACTAGAGGTCTATCACTAATAGACCCCTAGTAAATCAGCCAATCACAGGGCTCGATTGGTGATAGACCATTAGTAGGTTTTTTCTAATACAATATATATCAGACCAATAATTGCTATTCAGAATCCTCTAAATGATAGAATATCCTCATTGAGGACTATAACTAATTCTATTTGTCATTGATTTAGTAAATTTGGTACTTGACTTAATGTATTCCCAATGACCCTTACAGCATGCTTTGTACATGTTTGTTAAGATTTTATACTTTTCACATAAGAGTCTAATTTGTCATGCGCATGCTGAAGTGGTTCTTCTATATTGGGTGCTTAAATAAAAGTGCTTCAACCTGATGTTTCTTAATCCATGTTTGTTTTCAATAGATAATTCAGGCAAATTTTCCACTGCAGAATTCGTGGGAGCTTCTATTGGTAGCTTTTTTGGTGGCATAATTTTTACGGTGATTGCTTATTATGTATATAAAAAGTGTAAGAAACCACCTGACTCTGTGAACTGCGAGAATGGGGAAGTTCTCGGTTTGCAAGATGTTAACCAGAATGGAGTTACAGCTTCTGATACAACGCAAGTTGAAAATAAATGATCAAGACCAAGGCTGTGTTATCTGAAGCCGTAATCTGAGGCAGATAAAACAGCTGAGGTCTAGTGATAATGCTCGATATCATTTAAAAACCAAATTCAATAATTGTTACACACCAACCTACCAACTACCCACCTACTTACTGACACCTCAACCTACCAACCTACCTATACTTACCAACCACCAACCTACCAAGCTACCAAGCTACCTATACTTACCAACCACCAACCTACCAACCTACCTATACTTACCAACCACCAACCTACCAACCTACCTACCCACCTATACTTACCAACACACCAACCTGCCAACCTACCTACCCACCTATACTTACCGACCTACCAACCTACCTACCCACCTATACTTACCAACACACCAACCTGCCAACCTACCTACCCACCTATACTTACAGACCTACCAACCTATCTACCCACCTATACTTACCAACACACCAACCTGCCAACCTACCTACCCACCTATACTTACAGACCTACCAACCTATCTACCCACCTATACTTACCAACACACCAACCTGCCAACCTACCTACCCACCTATACTTACAGACCTACCAACCTACCTACCCACCTATACTTACAGACCTACCAACCTACCTACCCACCTATACTTACCGACCTACCAAGCTATCTACCCACCTATACTTACCAACACACCAACCTACCAACCTACCTACCCACCTATACTTACCAACACACCAACCTACTTGCTTGCGCAAAAAAAGAAAAGAAAAAATAACGAAAGTAATAAAACAAAAAAGAAAAGAAAAACAAACAAACAAACAAAAATATTAACAACACACTCATTGCATAAAATATTTATCTAAAAGTTTTATATGATTACATCCTGAGAAACATCCCACTTTCAAGAGCTTGTGGCAAATCATTCCTGTAACAAGTTAGTATACCCTGTCAGCATTAGGCAACAGGGGGACATGACGGATTGGGATCGAATTACTTCCCAAAAGTGACCCAAAATAAATCTTTACCATGCTGTCGTGCGACAGATGACTATGGAATATTCCACCTGCTAGTTGTACTTTAATTGTAGACCTAGGCTTAATGCGCATTGGATATTATGCGTCAAGATCACAGGTGGGATATCCCAAAAACTTTATCTTGATTGACTGCATTTAGTGCTAAAAAAGTTCTATGTTTCTGCGGGTGCATTTCTGAACCAATTACCATTAGAATAGGATATCATCCACTTCTGGGTTGTTATTTCTTCCCAAGAGTTTCCATCAAAAAAGAATACGATTGCTATTAACTCGATAATAACGAGTGGAAGTTTAGACACTAATTATCGCGGGGGAATGGAGACATGCGTGTGGATCAACATCAACAAAAACATCATAGTTCTATATTTGGTATCTTACCTATCTCACATCTATAATCTACTATATGTTGATAAAGTGCCCTGACTTCCTACTCGTTTAAAACTAATATATCTGTGACGATACGATGTTAATTTATATATTATATCTTATTTAAAGGATATTTAATATAAATTTTAATATATACATAATACCAGATTTATATATATGATCGTACTATACAGAAATGGACTCAAATAATTATGATATCCCCAGATGGATATCATTACATAATACAATAGATCGTTTTACAGATACGGCCGGCGACCATCTTGAATTCTCAATTATTGGAAAATTATAGCACAGCTGTCAGGGGGAAACATATCTAAGAACCAATTGAATTTGTTGTTAGTTGGAGCGATACTTGAAACACCAAAGCACACAATTATTTGTGAAAGCAACCCCGCCACTCTATGCTTTATAAATATTTCCACGTTAGCCCCCTTGGTATCCCATAATCTAAGATGGCTGCCGTATTGGTGAAAAGGTCTATTTTCAATACAAAATTTTTACATCTTTTTATCTTTTTTAAGATGAAATTTTTGGAGGGGTATCTCCAGTCGGTATTCATGTTTTAGAATTGAATATCTTTTGGTTCAAAAACATCGCATTCTTTCCTGCCCTATACAACATGGCTATAGTGAAACCACTCTGTATATACCCCTTGCAGCACGTCGGAATGCAGCTCAATTTGGAGGGCAAAACAATAGGTTCTAATTCTCAGGAGATCAAAATTCTTTTATTTTGCCCTCCAAATTAAGCTGCTCTGACGTCACGTGCAAGGGGTCTATACCTCTTGCGCTAATTCCCAATCTGGGGGTGAAAACAACAGAAATCCCCTCTCTAGATCTGGACGATTGAAATCTTTTTTAAAGTTAATATTTTTCACTGTTTTGAGTTCCAGGTAGGGATTTAGTGCAAAGGGTCCAGAGCCCACAATTTCGTGTTTCTGTAGACCAGGCATTTCTAGTACAAACTCGACCAACTCTTATCCCATACCATTGTAAATACAGCCAATCAGAATGCAGGAAATCAGTTATTCCGGTATTTCACTGACTTTTCCCATCAGGCATTGCGGTGTGTTGAATGCCAGGTATTTTTAATTGTGTGAGATAAGAAAGTTATACAATGCTATCTTGTGGCAAACCATCCAATGTCCCACTTGTCACTTGTATTTTATAGCATGATCATGGGATATTCGATTGTTATGTCACCTAAAATCATCTTATAACTAGTATGAACTAGTATTTTTTCAATCGATTCGCAGATACCGAAACGGTGTCAAGATGTAAGTAGTTTTTTTTATTTTTTATCTTTTTTATTTTTTAAGATTCCGAGACTTGCATATTCAAATAGCTTATTACTGATACATCTTTGTAGAAGTAGATTGACCGTACTGCAGTGGCTATTCAGGGTTTTTTCCTTTTCCATTGGGGAGGGAAAGCAAAAAACTTGAATAGTTCCTAGCATTAGGGTCGCATCACTTTTATAAAATCTTACGCCAAGGACTCCGATAACATGTAACACTGTGGCTTAGAGGCAGCTTAAATGTTGATCTTCTCATGAGCCGAACCTAACAAGAAGACAGTCTTATTATCCATTTTTTTTAATGCGTTCGGCTCATGTGAAGTTCGACGTTTGAAATGCATGGGTTTTAGACTCGACTTGAGTCAGAGTAAGCAAGTTATTTTCAATATGTAAATAAGTTTCTCTATGGAGCTATTTTATGATTTAGTAAAGATATTGTTGTCTACAGCGCTCCATTTGTAATAATTTGATGTTTTAATAAATAAATTGGATCAGTGTGGAGACTTTTACAGTCTTTTGCCCAATTTGACCCCTTCAGGACCCTCTGTGTTGTTAACCAGAAGGAATTCTATTGAAAACTTGCTATTCAGCTGGTGAATCTTTATATATTATAGCTGTTTTTTTCTTGTATTCTTACAAATCTTATCATTCTATATTGTACATAGCCCCCCCCCCCCCCCCCCCCCCCCGGGTCCCTTTCCTTCCACTACGATTTACAGCGCGACGCGCAAAAGTATGACCACTTTTAATGTATTCGCATACTCCTATGCACGGGCTTTTTGCTCCAAACGAGTTTTTACACGCCTTATTTGGTGAAACCAGAGAGCTTCGCATCAATTGTGTCGGTTTAAAGTACAAAATCCCGTGCATAGAAGTATGCGAATACATTAAGTCTGGTCATACTTTTGAGCTTCGCGCTGTAATTAGGGTGCAGGGATCTTCTTTAATTAACCTTTTTTGAGTTGTACTTTCTGCATTTTTCCACGTTTTTCATATTTCATAAATTTTGTAAACATATTTCTGTGTGTGGAAAATAAAAACCTTTGGAAAATATTCCGCAAGAGACAGGAAATGACGTCAAGTGAAACCCAGTAATTGTTTTTGCATATTAATGAATTGCAACTCCCCTGAGATCGCGCCTGCCAACCTCACATGTGAATTAATGATTACGAGCCGTTCTTTTCATCGAGTTTGGAGCAATAATTCCAACTCAAAGACGAAAAAGAAAACTTCAGCCAAGTAAATTTACTCAGCCAGGTAAGTTCTCTTCATTCTAATTCGCAAAAGAATCTACCATCAACATTTTGTCAATGAATTTATAAAATGCACTAAATATAATATATCTTGCGAGTCTTGTTTAATTTTGTCCCACAATTTCGATGCAATAAATATTCCACAAGTCGAACAAGTAAGGTATATTTGAAAACACAGTTTATTTACTTATTGGATATTTATACTGAATTATATATGTTACTACGCGTAGCGTTGCTTTCTCAATTTTCCAAAACGTTCCAATAATCAACTTACAACTCGATAGATTTTCGCGCGCTTTGTTCGCTGACCTTGACCAGCGGTTTCCCAAATCCATTAGAACTTGTTTCGCTAGTGCCAGGAAAGTGTTTCCTCTAGGGTAAGCAAAGTGTATGTTTGCTATGCTTTAGGTTGAGATGTTGACGTACAGTTGATGATTGTAATCCTTTAAGTTCAAATATCTCTGTTAAAATACAAAGGTACAAAGTCAACACTTAGAAAAGCAAAGTTTTTTAAAATATGTGTTGCCTGCCAAGGTGGGCCGGGATAGATAATGATAATCTCTATAATGTTGCACCAAAATAATCCGAACCCCCGTCCCTTCCCCCGGGCGATAAATAACTAACCTAAGGATTAAAATCTAAATTATAGTACTAGTAAATATTACCTGGTGGTCTTTGGCTAAGAGAGTAACTTGTCTGGATAAAGATGAAAAGTCTGGACGGTGGTTGGGATTTTTTGCCCAGCATTGTAACATCAGGGAATATCTGCAAGAGAATGGTGGATTTCTTGTGAAATGACTGGGGGTGTGTTGTTGCAGTAGTGTTATGTTACTTACAGTTTGCTGTAGACGTGTGGAGGTTTTGATAATCGTTTGCCATTTTTGATCATTTCCACAACTTCTAGTCCATTCATACCAGCGTAGGGACGACCTCCTGGGTATATATACATGATGAAAAAAAGCTTAAATTCACCCATCTAGTTCCAGTCATCCATTCCCATTCATCCATCCATTCAGTTCCATCCATCCATTCAGTTCCATCCATCCATCCATCCACTTCCATTTATCCATTCAGTTCCATTCATCCATTCAGTTCCATTCATCCATTTCCAACCATCCATCCATCCATCCACTTCCATTCATCCATTCAGTTCCATCCATCCATTCAGTTCCATCCATCCATCCATCCAATTCCATCCATTCAGTTCCATTCATCCATTTCCAATCATCCATCCATCCATCCACTTCCATCCATCCATTCAGTTCCATTCATCCATTTCCAACCATCCATCCATCCATCCACTTCCAACCATCCATCCATACATCCCCTTTCAACCGTTCATTTCCATCCATCCATCAATCCATCCATCCACTTCCAACCATCCATCCATCCACTTCCAACCATACATTTCCATCCATCATCCATCCACTTCCAACCATACAAGATTGGCCTTACCCAGCGTGAATATTTCGTACAAAACGATTCCATAACTCCATCTGTGATAAGAGAATAGAGCAAAAAGGAGTAAATAGAGGATATGTGTGAAGGAAATAGTTTTCTTGCTACTTACACATCGCTGTAAGTTGTGTATTTCTGGTACAACAATGACTCGATTGCCATCCACTTCACAGGAAATAAACCCTGAAACAGAATTGGATATATGCAATCGATATTGCGAGCTATATCACACTAGGCAGTTTGATGCACGAAATGTTGCTGAAGTATAGCTAGAGAACAATCCTACTTCAGAAACATTGCCTGTAATGTTGCGCGCAATGTTGCACCGTGTGTCCCCCGCATTAATGGGCTTCTTTCCTTGTGAATAAAAGGCGCAATGTTGCAAGCGTGCAGGTTGTTTCTGGGTTCAATCTGTGAGTTAGCCATGCCCTGACTTAGATCAGCCCAGAGGTTGTTTCTAGGTTCAATCTGTGAGTTAGCCATGCCCTGACTTAGATCAGCCCAGAGGTTGTTTCAGGGTTCTATCTGTGAGTTAGCCATGCCCTGACTTAGATCAGCCCAGAGGTTGTTTCAGGGTTCTATCTGTGAGTTAGCCATGCCCTGACTTAGATCAGCCAAGAGGTTGTTTCTGGATTTAAAAAAAAAATGCTTGATCACAATAATGCATATGACTGATAGTCAGATGGTTAATGATTGTCTTCACAAACAACAGGTACAACAACATGACGTGGTTTTACTAGTACTGACGTTGGACTTCTTGGTGTAAATATCCTCATTGTGAAGAGTTCTTGCCATCCCAAAATCGGTGATCTTACATCTCAGCCTGTCACCGATGAGAACATTCCTTGCAGCAAGATCACGATGGACAATCTGAGAGACAATAAGTGAATTGGTAAGTAACTTACGGCGTGCAAGATAATCTACATGTGGGTGTTACCCTGTCCATCCGTCCGTCCGTGATCTCTCCTTCCTCCCTCTCTCTCCCTCTCTCTCTCCCTCTCTCTCCCTCACCCTGTCCCTCTCCCTCTCTCTCCCTCTCCCTGTCCCTGTCCTTCTCTCTCTCTGCCTTTGCCTCTGCTTCTGCTTCTCCCTGTCCCTGTCCCTGTCGACTCCCTCTCTCTGCCTCTGCCTCTGCCTCTGCCTCTGCCTCTGCCTCTGCCTCTGCCTCTGCCTCTGCCTCTGCCTCTGCCTCTGCCTCTGCCTCTGCCTCTGCCTCTGCCTCTGCCTCTGCCTCTGCCTCTGCCTCTGCCTCTGCCTCTGCCCCTCTCTCTGCCTCTTCCTCTGCTTCTGCGTCTGCCTCTCTCCCTTGTACTTGTCCTTGGTTCTCTTGGTTCCTTTAGTCACCTTATTTTCAGCTAGGAAAGCCATTCCCTTCGCCACATCAACAGCAAAGCTAAACAGATGCTGCGGAGTGGGTCTTTTAGGACACTTCAAGTCTTTACCGCTGTAGTAATCATCGTCTTCTCCGCGACTTTTACGCAGGTAACCCAAAAGATCACCATACGGGATGAGCTCAAGAAATACTAGAGGTGGATCTGTGAAGAACCGGAGGGATAAGGCAAGATAAGGTAAATACCTGTTGAAACGCTCGACACCGGGCTTCCGTATAGTGACTATTTATATACACAAAGTTTCGCATACATGTACAAACCGGGGTGGTGAAGGGAGGGTTTCGATCACGAATCACGGATAATTTTTTCATATTAGAATCACGAAAATACGATGAATGAAAAACCTTGACAAGGATTCAGGGTGTAATACAAACACGAACACCTTCACGAACACCTTGAACACTTCACGAACACCTTCACGAACACCTTCACGAACACCTTCATGCACGAACACCTTCACGAACACCTTCACGCGGAACACCTTCACGAACACCTTCACGAACACCTTTTTGCAGATTCATGATTGCAAATACTGTTGCTAGTCTTCGTTTCAAATCAACATCTTTCACTCAGGTCGTTCTCCAAAACTAATCTCCTCAAAAAACTTACGGAATAATGAGCCACTACATGTGACGCTTGCCCTGGTTATGCAGCCTTTAAGCTTCACAATGTTTGGATGTGGTTCGAGAGTCTTCATCACTTCAAGCTCTGATAACAAGTCTTGTTTGTCAGATGAAGCTGCTCTCTCTGCGATAAATAGATAAATAAATAAATAAATAAATAGATGGTGATATAAATCCTCTGAGATTTGTGCAATTGTTCCAAATCTTTAACATTTGCGCATGGCATTCAGAAAAGGTCTAAATGCGCAGACACCCGGTGCAACATTGGGTGCAATATTGCACGCAATGTTGCTGAAGTAGGATCGTGTTCTACTTCAGCAACATTGCGTGCAACAAATTGCGTGACATGGCTTGCAACGTCGATTGCCTGCAACATTGCGCGCAATAAGTTCGTAGCTAAATATTTCCGGGGTCGCATGCCAATCCATTTTCATTACCTAATCAACCTTGAGAAATCTAACAATAAATTATTTTCATCACAAAATTTCTGATATCTTAAGTTCCAGGGAAATAGAAGTAGTCGATGGTCTGTTCACTGAGTAATCTATCAAAACTGGTGAGTTCACCTTCAGTTTTACGTACCGTTTAGCATTTTAACAGCAACAGGTTTTCCTTCAATCATTCCCTTCCATACTTGACCAAACGAACCAGCTCCTATTCTACCACACATGTGAACACCCTCTGGAGATAACTCCCAGGGTGATTCATGTGGACAAGACGTTGAAGAACTCGTAGACTTGGAACGTTTACTCGATACCCTCCGAATAGAATCGCAATCTTTGTTATAATAAATTGGGGAAGACTTGCTACTTCGTGTAGCTGCTTCGCCACCTTTCGCTATTCCTCCCCTATCCTCATTAATTCTCTCTATTGTTGGGCACGTTTTCCCAGCAGTAGAATCTTCTCTACCATATTTTTTACTTGACCTAGTATTTTTCTCTTTGCCAGTGGAAGACCTTTCTAATGAAGACTTATTTTTATTTCTCGATTCTTGTTTCTTCTTGATAGAGTTTCGAGGTGGTACAGCAGGACCCTGAGATGCATCGATTTCCTGGTAAATATGGACACCACCTTCATCATCAGTGGAAACCTCTGGACAATTGAAAGAAATAAAACACATGATGTAAGTACAAACACACCTTGATATTTCATAATATTGACTTAAAAACTCCTATAGTTAATCTATATTATTAAATTCTATATGATTCTTCCTCTAAGAAAATTAATTAAATTCGCTGTCGAACGTCGGTGTTCAAAGTCGTGTCCGATTTTTAGAATGTCGAGTGTCGAGATCTCATTAGTATTCCTCGGGGAAGCCTTAGGAAATACCCATATGCGATCGACTTACGATGTACGACTAATGGTTTAAGATTTGTGACTTATGATAACTGCGACTTACTCGACTTACGATTTGCGACTCAAAATGTAAGTGTACGTCTCACGATGTGCGATTTCAGTTATGATATGTGCGACTTACGACTCGATGTGAGCCTTATGATATATGCGAATTACGACTTACGATTTGTCGTCGATGATTTAACACTGTTATTTCTGTGGCCAAATGTCCTCATGGAAGGTACATCATTATTATGTAAAGTACAAGGAACTTCAAACTTTGTAAAAGGTGTACATGTCAGGTCCTCTGCCAATTCGTCTGTTTCTTTGTCCAAGGTAAGAGTGCTTGGTTCCTTGTACTGAAATACGTTACAAACAAGTTAACATTTTGTCTTTTTGGAAACAAATTTTTCCAAATTCAAAACGGCACTATAGTTACAACACTCCATGTAGATTCGAATTCTTTTTGCTCGGTGTTGAATTACCCTCAATTTTGTGTAGAATATAATTTCACGTGTTCCAGTGACGGTCCGTGGAATTTCAAAGTGCTTGCATTATTGCTTGTGTATGCATGCTTTAGTTTGTCGTTGGTATTTGTGAATACTCTAGCTGACGCTGAAATGAGGCTAACCCTGAGTAAATGAGCCTGTAACCAAGGAACACAGCAGTAATTTTGGAACTCGAGAACGTGTTACCCCACAGACGAAAGCCAAGACATACGCCTTGCATGAACTTAGTCTCTGAGTCAAAGAGGTCCCATTTCGACTTCGTAGACTAAATGTTAAAATTTAGTTCCATTCAGTGGTTAATTTTAAAGAAATTTCTCACGATATTTCCCTGTCACCTTATTCCCAGTCCAAAGGAATTCATATCCCATTTTTTCAATGCAAAAATGAAAGGAAATTCCTGTTCCAAAATGGACACAAAAGTCGAGAAATCAAACATTGTTTTCACATCGCAAAACCCTTTTTAAATGAACATACATCAGTTACTTCTAAAGTGTTGGTAACATACCATCCGGCTTGTGATGAGTGCATCCTTCGACATCTCTTTGCTTTTTGTCTTTCTGAAAAAGAAAAACATTGACAAAAATAACAAAAAACTTATTGCAAATTAGTAAAACAATCCTTAATTTTCTTAAACACTCTAATGTTACATTTATCTAACTTACCTTTTCTTCGTACAACTTGCTATGTCTATGAGTAAACAAACGAATAAATAATGTTACCAATTTTGGTAAATGCTACAAATTTTGAAATATTTTGTAACATTCTCACTGTCAATTGAATCTAAGGTACGGACACAAGATACAACTTTTTCATGTCACGTTTCATGTCACGTTGCATATGACGTCGCAAAAATCAGAGATCGAGCCGTAACCACCTGTCATGTGACCACCCGTGCGACGTTGCATGCGAAGTCAGCGGCGACGTCGCAAAAAGTAGAAAGGTGCGGACACGATGCGATTTTTTCCATGCGACATTACATGCGACGTCGCAAAAACTACAATAGATCGCGCCGTGTGACCACCTGTGCGACGTTGTGTTCGTATGGTGAGGTTCGCCGCGCGCAACGTCGCAAAAGTAGATTTAGAAGTCGTTTGCAATGTCGTACGCGGGTGGTCACATGAAAGGTGGTCACATAACGAGTGGTCACATGATAGGTGGTCACATGACAGGTGGTCACATGACAGGTGGTCACATGAAAGGTGGTCACATGACAGGTGGTCACATGACAGGTGGTCACATGAAAGGTGGTCACATAACGAGTGGTCACATGATAGGTGGTCACATGACAGGTGGTCACATGACAGGTGGTCACATGGCAGGTGGTCACATGACAGGTGGTCACATGGCAGGTGGTCACATGACAGGTGGTCACATGACAGGTGGTCACATGACAGGTGGTCACATGACAGGTGGTCATACGGTGTTTGTATTGTTGAAGAGTGTGCATTCTTTACTTTACCTTTCAATTTTGAACTCGAAATTGTTTTTTATTGTTGTACATCATTTATTTTATCGCTGGTATTTGCGAATATTTGACACTGAAATGAGGCTAACCCTGAGTAATTGAGTCTGTAATCAAGGAATACAGCGGTATTTTATGAATTAACAAAGGTATATTGTGTTACAAACCTTTGTTTTTTTTTCTTCGGCATCGCAGCACAGCAATACACAGGCAAATCCCAGATACCACCAGAATAGTTACAACAATCAGGATAAGAATATGAGTCATGAACTTCGCAAAAAAACCTTTTGAGCCTTGTGTTTTGTCTTTATTTATCGATGTGGTAGAAGGTTGTGTAGAGTTTCCATCTTTAAAGTAAAACAAAATCCTCATTATTTTACATACTATTACCACAGGGAGCCCAATTTAGATAAAAGTAAAAGGTGAAAATAAAATAGAAAAAAAAATCGCGTTTAATTATTTTCTTAATTCCAGGTCAAGATAATGTCCTCTATAATACGAACGAGCAAAAAAAAATCCGTAAAAAATGCACTAGAACATTTTTTTTCGCGCGCGCCTTTGTTTTCCAATGTAATTTCCCTATGGTATCCTACGTGTGGATTTATGTCAATATAATTTAACAAGGTTAAAAGGTACCGACTGATTGGTTTTGATTGATGGCAGCGAAAAACCAATTTCACAACAATGCTCTAAGATGAGAATCGCAGTCATTGCCTTTTGTTTCAAAATCGATAAATCATAAAAGAAAAAGATGAAAAACTTAGGCAAAACAGAGTTGACAGACTTCACACTTCACAAAGATTTCTTTGCTTTCCATTCCGGCAAAAGAGGATAATCGATTGGAAACGAGTCGAAGGGGACTGACGTCAGTCATCAGTCACGTGACCTGACATCACTGGTTGTCACGTGATTTTCGCCCGCCAAAATTGAAGGCAAAAGGAAGTGGTGTAAAGACACTTTTGAAGACCTGAGCAGAGCGTGTAGGTATGATGAGAGATGAATTGTTAGTTCATTGGAGAAGAAAGGGAAATAGTCCCCTTCATCATTCCGTGCCTTTGCATCGAAGCGAGACCAATGGTGAGCTTGCAATGATAGAAACCTTGGACAATTATTCACATGTCTCTATCATTGCAAGCTCACCGTTGATCTAGCTTCGATGCAAATCCACGGCTACCTTTCAAGATGGCGCAGGGAACTGTGAAGGGGACTATTGGCTGCATGGATAATGATTCACCCTCCGCGACCCCTCCGCCCCCCATCCCCCCCCCCCCCCCACCGTCTTCTGAATACAAACTTTATACTGACATGTTGTGTGCCAAGGACCAGTACGATGAGTGATTCCTAACGTTGATTGGTTAGATTGATATATATCATTTGGATGAGGTGTTTTCTTTGTGGCCATTTCTACCGCTGTTGCAGAGGTTGGTCTTGAAATCGTTACTGTATTATTGCCCTCCAATAAGCTCTGAGCCCAGCGATTCCATGCGGTTACTCCAAACTCATACCTCCCCTCCCCCCACAGTAACACGATTGATTCTCTCAAAGTCGTGTTGGAGGTTCTCCATTGTGATTGGTTCTTTCGGATCCAGACTGTGTACATTGTGATTGGGTATAAATGTGAAGCTATTGGTTGTTGCCATGACAACCGCAAGTATGAATGAGTGAATTCTTGAATGAGAATGCGAGGACTTGCAGGATAAGCTGTGAAATGATGAAGTAAAATAGCTGTTATTACGGATGCATGCAAATGAGATGCAAAAGGGAACAACAAGCGTTGTATACAGGCATCAAGCATTCTGCGCTACTGCTCTAAGCGCATGCTCAGGGGATTAAAAAGTGAGATAATATTTTGTAAAACATGTTATATTTTAGTTGTATTTTTCTTGTCAAACACAATTTTCATTAAATATTCAAGATCATGTACCGTTAAGCGAATTTTGAGTCAAATATACCAAAAAATTGCATATCATACAAAATATTATCCCACTTTCTAATCCCCTGAGCATGCGCATCGAGCAGTAGCGCGGAATGCCTGATGCGTGTATCGACCCGATAGCCTCACTTGTATGATTCTTAAAACAAGAGAATATCCGGCTCACTTAGCATACAAGCCTAATAACAGCTATCATATTGATGGAGTTAATACAAAAATCTTGCATCTCCATGCTTTCTGAGATATTTTCAAAACGATTTGTTTAAAAAAGTCTAAAATACAGTCTGAGATCTTTAACAAATCTCTACTCTTAAACGCCGATTAGACGCCGATTTCTTCGAGTAATTTTTTTCGGTTTACTAGCGATGACACGAGAATTAAGGTCTTCTTTTATGTTCTGTCCCTGTCCTATTTTCACTATTTGATATCAGAAAACGTTGTCAGAAGGCAGTAGGACAGCTAGAAAATCGTCATCAACTGGTTTGCCCAAGCCTTTCTAGAGCAGAGACAAGATTTAACTATCATACGTACATTAGTTCTAAAAGGGTCCAACATAACCAAGTCTGTTAACACCAAGGAGTTCAACCAAAAGGTCTTAATAGGTCATGTGACATGAACAATTCGTACAACTACCGCGAATACTAAGAAACTGTAACTTACTGTAAACCAATAGTTTAAAACTGTTCTTGAATGAAGAACGTGCAAGACCCATGTTGATTTCAATGCCATACTCCTTGCTCTCTTGTAGCAATACGTTAAGTATCTTGATAGTTGCATTTCCTGGGTTAGATAGTGTTCCTTCGAAGAACATTCGTCCTTTAACTGAAGGATGGAACTGAGAACAACAGCAGTCAAAAAAGCATGTCTCTTATTTTCTTAAAAATCTATATATTTATTTTAATAATCTTTACTAAGAATATTATATCATTCTCTTTGGGATAATTTCAAACCACTTATATAAACACCATAAACAATCCAAAAAATACTTTACAAACAAAGTAATCAGAGAATAACTGACTGACAGAACTATGTAAAATAACCGAACAAGTCATTATTCGCGGTGGTGGCCATATTGACAAAACAACTCGTCGTGGCGAAAGCATAGAATTTACTTTCATTTTTGGTTCCATTTTTCATCATTCAAATTTAAATACAATATATCATTTATATGCTTCAGTAAAACTAATAATATTTTCTATAATCTATATTCATTACCGTCATTTCGAATCCAGATTTTTCCACCAGTAAAAGTTTCCTCTTGATGTATCCGGGTGATTCCCACACTCCAAATGTTAAATCATCTATATTATTCGACAAGGTATATCGCCATGTAAGAGTCACATTCGACCCTTCCCTTACGCCTGTTGTATGATCTGGATGAGAAATCCAACGGTTTTCTGAAACGAGAAGAAAAATACTCACAATGTTAAAAGTAGTATTTATCTTGGACTTATTCGAATGCAAAAGTGGAATCGAATTTCACTTTCTTCAGGAAAAACTGTTTTCAAAAAATGACTTTATCTTATTTACACTATCGTTGGTTTTGAAAAGAAATTCAAATATTTCTAGTTCATTGGGAAAGAAAGAAAGAGGAGTTCCTTGTTTCTTTTTTATTTACCATATTTTATGAAACAAATACTTTGCTCAGAACAGAGAAGATTTCGTATACACCCTTTCCGAGAAACTTTGTCACCCGTGAAGTGAAAAGCCTACAAACTAGTAGCGCATGGGACTGTGGGTAACCTATATATGCTTTATTAGAACGCATGGATTTCATGGCCACATTGCTACACTTGTCAATATATTATTGAAAAATGTCCATTTTGAATTATTAAATAACAAAAAGGCGTTCCGAATCACCACATTAATTATTTGAACTCATCCATGATCCTTTGCGCCACTAGCTTCTGTGCTTTTCACGGGTGACAAACTTTCTCGGAAAGGGTGTATATAACGAAGTGAAAAAACACCAGCACCTTAAACTGTAGCCCGTCGACCAGTACTGCAAGTAGTTTACTCTAATCGCGACAGATCTGCCTACGAACGTTTATGTGGAGTTGAACGCCATCACAATGCATTTAAGGCACCGTGTACGTGCGGATCGCGGTCAGTAGTTAGCGAACGAAACCAGTGGTAGCCAATGTGCACGAGCTCGAATTTCAAGCGCAAAGCATGATGGGAAAGTGAGACCTCCAGTTTTTTAGCTCTTCAAAAAATTCATCTGACAATTTTTCCTTCGACATTTTCTATGGAAATGAAATGATTTCAACAGACCCAAATTACAGAGTACTTTTTTTCTGATATTTTCTTTGATTTCAGTCCCTGTTTAATTCTTAAGGACTCTGTTGTTTACTCGTTTAATTGTTATTATTTTTATTGGCTCCACCTTGACGAAATCAAAATCAATGGTAGCTTTTGAAAGCTGTAATATTATGCAATCTAGCAAGATAGTTCCCATCAGTAGAACGAAGTACGTTACCTTCTGATGTACCTGTTACATTTTTTTTAGTGATTTCGAATTCGTTAGCTAGGATGTGAAAGGAATTATTGACGGTTATACTTTTTAACCTGAACAATGAGTGACATGTAGGAGCAGAATGTGTCATTCTTATTCTCAGAATCTCGATTCTAACTTACCTGCTTTGCAGTGTGTTACTAAATACATCACGAGCATCAACATTGACAAGCAAATGAAACCTCTGGCCATGGTCAAATGTAGTTTGGTCATGTACGAAGTGATCGCGATGTTTACTGACCAGTACTCGTATCAATCTTTTCCGCGACAAGTGCAAGGATGAAAAGTGCTAAGTGCAAAACTAAGAAAAGAAGAATCCTTTGGATACTATACTAACTTAGTACTCAATAAACAAGCTAAGAGATTCAGTTATGCACGGCTGCTGAGTCGTATTCGCAGTGGAAAATATTTCATGAAACTGAAATGTGAACTGGGTGTGGAAGACCCGTAAGGGTGGAACGTTAGAAACCACAAGTTACTGATCAATCTTTCCTCGCTATTTCGTGACGCATTGCTCAGCCCTTGGCAGAAACGAGTGGAGGCTGGGCACTTCTTCTTACACGGGGGGGGGGGGGGGGGGGGGGGACTAGGCCCTTTATTTTCATTAGAGGAAAAGAAAGAATTAAGGTGGCTCGATGGGGTCTTCTCAGCGCGGTGCCTTTCAATATCAAATCGCAAATATGCGGACGCAAGCAATTAATTTAAGAAAAAATTTTTTCAAGGTTTTAAGACAAAGATAAAATTTTAGAATGAGCATGTTTTTGCTGAAATCACAATTAATTAGAAAACCCCGTCAAGTGGTAGTGCGTTTTCTTTATTGCCTATTTTTCTCCTTTTTCTGACCTAAGTTTTTGAAATCGCGCTTAATATCTTAGAGGATGCCGGAGTACATTTGTAAGAAATTTGACGTTGAAGTTTTCAGTGAAGCATAGAAATTTTGCAAAAAAAAAAAAAAAAAAAAAGAATTTAGATACTTCGTGGAAAAGTATTCGATTTACCTGTTTTGAGTTCCTAATTTTATCTAAAGCTGCTTTAGATCTAGAGTAATGAGAAACGCTCGGCTCGGAAAAATTGGAAAGAAATCGTACTATTTGATATTCCAAAATATTGGGTCGATTAAAGTCGATATTAGCCGTATTTTTGGACTTTTTTGTTATTGTAACTAACATGCCCTTAAATTCAAAGATAGTTAAACAGGGAAAACTACCCAAGGAAAGGAAAATGGGGAGTATATATATGGGACGGAGGGTAAAGAATTAAGAAGAAAACGGCGCTTTAGGGAAAACCCGATAAAAGAGGGTGAATATGGGAGAATAGAAGGGGGCATAAGAACAAAACAATCTATGGAGAACCCAAAAGAAAGGAAAGGAACAAAGTGAGCTAACAGAGAAAATAACCGCCAAGAGAAACGAAAATAAGGTGAAAAAGGGAAGACCGCGCGCGCTGAAAGCGAGTCCGTGAAGCGTAGAAACCTCAGTGTTAGAAATTGACTTGTCGGGACAAAACTCCTACCAAAATATCAGAAACCGTCTTCTATTGTTCCTAGATAAAGAATATTTTTAAAATGACAATTTAAGTTGGTCATGGTCTTATTTTCTGCTGGTTGTGCAAAGTAAATAGCGGTTTAGTAAGTGTTAGTGATGTTATTGTGAAGGTCATCGTTCATTAGAGCGAAGCACGTTCTAGAAAAACCGATTCAAGCAATGTCGGGAACCATGCCTAAAATAGAAAATGAAATCAAAACTAAAACAACAACATTCTTAAGAGATGACACTGTCAAACTCATGGCCATCATGATCCGTTAATTATCTTCAATTATTTATGAGTATTGCTAATTTCCTGGCCATTTTTATTAAATAATCTTTTTAATATATGACATTATTAGAGCAAATGTACTTTTATAACTACAGTTCGAATTAACGAATCTTAGCATTCTTAACATTTGTTCGGATTCGCCTGCTTGATTTTGATGAAAACACGTCTGAAGTCGAAAAGTTTTCAAAAATTACAAAAGCTATAAAACAGAAAATCATAAAATCACAGTAAATTACTTGTAGCTTAGTTAAAAGTTAAAAGTTTTGTCTCATGCTAAATGATTATACTAAATAACTGTACAGAATCAAGTTCAAAACAGCAAAAACAGGAAAAAAAAGTTTTTAATGATAAATCAGTTATTGAACTCGGCTATCACAAAATATCTTGATTTGCTAGTGTCTCGCAAGCAAATAATTGCTTGCTTGTCACTAACAAATCACGATATTTTGCTCAAATTGGAATATTATCATAGTGGAGCATTGGAGTGTGAACTGTATACGTATCAAGTCGTAACACACACGATGTAAGTCAACTGTGAACAGAGTTAATAGATTCCTCTATTAACTCTGCTGTGAATGACACACACTATCCACATCAACATATTTCAGTTACAATGTCTGATAATAAGTTAATATTATCATTTCTTTTCCTATTCTCCCAAGGTATCATCTACTTGTGCTCAGGTAAAAGACGTCTAATTATTAATAACATGAATTATTTATGTAGTTTTAGCAGTTACAGGTTGATATAGCTACCACCAAACGTGTATCCAAATGCTATCAACCACCAACGAAAAATTTTGATTCTTGAACTTGATTCTTGATTTTGAATTTTGAACTTGATTCCGTACAGTGATCTAGTATAATCATTTAGCATGAGACAAAACTTTTAACTAAGCTACAAGTAATTTACTGTGATTTTATGACAGTTGCCTGGTTTATAGTTTTTATTATTTTTGAAAACTTCAACCACGTGGGTTTCATTCCGAAATTCGAAACCCAAAAATATATCGTCAACATTTTTAACTTCACTTCATTTTTTAATTTTTTTTAATCTATTTTTTTTTTAAACAATTAATCTTACATTTGTGGATTAACTTTTTACAATTGTATTCATCATTTTAAATTAAAAAAAAAACATTTCCTTTTATTTATGCCTAGAGCCTAAATAAACTGGGAAGTTTTCTAGTTAGGCTCTAGCTGTTGGAAAATGATTTTGGGTAATGGAGAAATAGAAGTATACAACAACAGCAAAATTAGTAAATTTAACAAATTTCCAGTGGTTTAGAGTTGTCAAAACGATCGTTATGGGTTGTATGAATTCGCATATGCATGACTGCATATCAAGTCATGCATGATATCGTAATATATAAAGCCGGACCATGCATGCAAGGCCGTGTTATCTGCCGAAGCCGAAGGGGGAGGGAGAAACAACATTTGCGTTTGTATGCTATGAAATTATTCTTTCGAAGTAACAATATTTCTCGAAGAGACAATATTTGCATAATGATCATCCGGGTGGATGTAGTCCTGAGAAGGACTGTTTGATGTGACTGACGTTTCGACAACCTGAGCGGAAGTCATCTTCAGAGTCCAGTGAAGAAAAAGTCAGATATGGGTCTTATATTTATACTGCCACAATAAACAATAGAACAATAGGTAAGGTTGTGAAAAGATTAATAAGTGATACTAATGACGATACCACACTTCCAATGCCCACTGGTGAGATTATGAGTCTCCTTAAGTTATGTCTTGAATCTACATTTTTCCAATTTGTAAATTGGGAAACACTATAAACAGCTTCATGGCACAGCAATGGGTTCTCCTGTTTCTGTTGTTGTCGCAGAGATTGTGATGCAACACATCGAGAAACAAGCCCTTGCATCTTATAACAATCCACTGCCATTTTGGCTCCGCTACGTAGATGATACCATAACCGCGTTACCCTTTGAACACATTGACGCGTTTCATGAGCACTTAAATCAACAAAATCCTCACATTCATTCCACGTAAAAGTGGTTGTTTTGTTGGTGACGTCGTTGACTCTTCAATCCACAGGTGAAGCAGCACCCAACACCAACATCACAGGGTTTATTGATGAACCGCTAGACCTAATTTGTATCAGTCAGCAGCAGATAAACAAAAAAATGATTGTTTCTCGTAGTTTGAGCGAAAAGCTTGGAAAATCTCATAAAATTCAAAAGTTTGTTTCGTCAAAGTGGAGCGAAGACCACGAGAAGTATGCCAAAGTTTGTAATCAGGGTCACTCTCTGTACAATATATGCTTGTCCCAGGTGACAACATATGTAACTGCCAATGAAGCACATTTTGTCATCAGGAGGACTCCGTCATATCTCAATGGCCACAAGACTAGGTGTGAATACCCTGGCACTCTCCAGAACGGGCGTATTCAAGTGATCAAACTCCGAGGTTTGTAGACATTTGTTTTGTATGACTATCAGACACTAACTATAAGCCTTGTCCTCCGCATGCATACATTTTCGTGTGAGAACACACCCAAAAGTGGTCCACGCCATTGTTTATGACAAATCGTTTCCAATTTTCAACCACGTGAACGCTGTAAGGAGAAGGAGAATGCTTAGTTGGCTTGCTGCAACCCACAACGTTTTCCAAGAGTCGCACATCTTCGTATTCGGTGACTCTTACAAAAATATATAATTTGGATTTTAATGCTGTTGATATCAGGGGTGTAGCCAGGATTTTGCACGAATCCGAAAAGCCGCCATTTTGTTTGTCTCCTCCGAAACGCCTAACCTAACCTAAACGAGGGAAACGAATAGACAGTAAAGCAGAAAAAATAATAATATGCTACAGCCAGATAGATTGTTCGGTATTTAATATTTATCACTTCTTTTCTACAAGGGGAGGGGGTCAAGGGCACCCTAGGACTTCCAGTGACGCCCTTGGATATAGTTGATGTAATGATGATGATGATGATGGTGATGCTACCGTTCTAGTAATGAAAGATATGGTACACGATAATTGTACCCAACGTAGACCAGAATGTATCGTTGGCTTCAAATATCAGAAAAGGCATATTTTGAAAGTTTTATTCCAGGCACTTCAATCGAAAAAAAATAACTCAACATCCACAACGCTTTTTCTTCTAGCTTGTTTTTATGTAAAAAGTTGATGTTCTTATTGGCCTAAAAAAAGGAAAATTAACAATTTTGTTTTTCTTTTTTACCTTTTTAAAATAATTTGAGCTTTCTTTTTTATCCCACAGGCAGAATTAAAGGCTACGTCGGTGGAAGAATAGAAATGACATGCTCAATTCCACATGGATGCAACGAGTCCAAAATCGTCTTCCTGAAATTCAATGACACTGGAACTTTCGTACAACGTGTTTCCATCAGTGAAACAAAAACCACCTTTGTTTGTGTGAATTCGAATGGCCGATATCATGACGTGTGTAAGGACCATATGAATTCATCGTACCTCAATGGCAGCTGCAGCGTCATTTTCGTACTTGAAAAGACACCAGCCTTCCTAAACAACACGTCTCTACATTGTTACATAAGGTTCAAAAGAGTCGGTTTCGACAACAATCACACTCTTAAAAAGACGATTATTTTTCTCATAGGTAACGACAAGTACTAGTTTATACTCTGTCTCATTTTTAATGTTGTATGTTTGTG